>OX578152.1:105944381-106546881 GCA_951213105.1 Amaurobius ferox | reverse complement strand
AATTGTTTTCGATAAATAAGGTATTTGAGGTTATTTAACGTGTGAATGAGCGATACATGCCAATAAAATGAGGAACTAGGCTAAGTTTACAAGTATAGGACTTTAAAGTTTTGATGTTTTAGGGGTAGAACTTGAATTTATAATTAAACATGATTTATACTAACTACTGCAAAGGGAGAAATGCATAGCGAAAGGGGTTATGTGTGTATATATATATATATATAATACATATAACCAACACCCACCGGTGGAATGCAGATCTAAGATAGTATTTTTAGGAGAAGACATGAGATTCTTAAGTAAACGGAGTATTTAGAGGCATTTAAAGAGATATAAACATATGATAAGGTAACATCCATAATACACACAACTAATATAGGACAGCGAAAGGAAAACTTTAGTATTGTTTAGAGACCGAACTTCAAATTTTTAAGTAAATGTAGGCGTTTGGAAAAATTTTAATGAACTATGTGCGATACACATGTCTCCGATCACAGTGGTGGAAAAGTGATACCGGAGCAGTTTTTAAAGATGTGACTTTAACTTTTTTCAATTAAGTGAAGAATCTACTAAATATTAGAGGGTGCTAGCGCTTACCGAGGGTTTTATGTATAATACACATAAGCAGCATATAACATTAGGAAGGGGATATTAGAAAAATTTTTAAAGATAGGACTTTAGATTTTGTAACTAAATGAGATATCAAGAAACATTTAAAGGGGATGAAAACCTCTAATGAGGCGGAATGGAGGTGTACTTACCCAAGATACCCAGCACTGAAATTATTCACTAAGATAAATTTTTTTTTTTAAAGTAAAGACTTTAGAAGTTTCACATAAAAGGTAATTTATACTAGTTTTTAAAGAAATGAAAACGCCCAGCGAGATGACTTAGAATGAATACAACGCCGATATATATAACAGTGAAAAGAAAACTTAAATATTGTTTAAAGACTGCACTTCAAATTTCAAAGTAAATGTACATACCCAGAAACTTTTAATGGAGTAGTATAATACACATACTCGATATAACAGTTAAATGACGAACTAAGAATAATTTATAAGTATGTAACTTTGGATTTTTTTAGTTAAATAGGGATTTCAGCTAATTTTTAGAGGGATAGAAAGGTATACTAAAGGGTGTACAACAAATTTTTAGAAGGGACATAGGGAATTTGCTAACTAAATAGGGATTTCCACTACTTTTTAAAGGGATATAAAGACATACTAAAGGGTATACAGCAAATTTTTAGAGGGGACTTTGAGAATTTTTTAGCTAAATAGGGATTTCTACTAACTTTTAAGGAATAGAAACACGTACTGAAGAGTATAGAGCGTAATCATTACTAACATCTAGTGCTAAAATAAGGAATTAGAGTAATATTTTGGGGATGGGACTTTAGATTTTTAAGTAAATGTTATGTTTAAAAACTTTTAAAGTAGCGTAAATACCTACTAAGATGACATATGCGATACACATAGCCAATACATAGTTATTAAATAGGGAAAAGCTAAGATAGCTTTTTAGAATAACACTTAAAATTTTTTTTTCTAATTAAGCGCAATATATCAGCACTTAAAGCGGACAAATACGAAGATTCAGACGGCATGTGTGATACACATCGCGGACACATAATAGTTAAATGTTAATTTAAGTAAGTTTTTAAGGATAGAACTCTGAATTTTTTGGGTAAATGAAATGTTTAAGAACATTTAAAGAGTCAAAAACACCTAATAAGGTGGTATGAGATGATTTCATCATCATCAGATAACAGCGAAATGGGGATACTACAAATATTTTAAAGGGGAATCCTTAAAATTTCTAAGTAAATAACCTTTAAAGGGGCGAAAAATATGTAGTGAAGTTGTGTAGATAATACAGATCATCGACATTCTAAAACAGACAAGACATGTCTATACAAGATAAAAAAAATGTTGTACGTTAATATAAACATACATTATTCTATGTAGCAATGTAATACATACCCCAAGATTTATATAAAGTAATCGTGAATCTATTATACTATTCCCATCAGAAATCAGCTAAAATAATAAAATTACCAAGCCGAATAATATATCTGGATACTAAAACACCAACAAACTACATTAAATTGATAAAAATCTTAACTAAATAAAATAATGAAGCTGTAACATACTATAAAAATACAAAGTCTAATAAAATTATAGAATAAAATCATATTAAAGCAAGTACTTACATGTTCAATCCGACTCAAAAATGCTGCATTAGGTGTACGCCAATGAATAATGACAGATATAACATCTCCAGCTTTACCAACTAAAACCGACATATTCGCGCAGAACAACTTTAAACGCGTCTTAACAGCACGAAATCCACAGCAGAAATGACAAAATCGATACTTGATCGTGACCGACACCCCCTACACGACAAGGTCACATCAAGGTCATATCATGGTTACTGTTAAACTATGGTATATAAAATAGAATCACATGTTAAAAAATAATAGATTTTAATAAAATGATTAAAGAAAATCCCTTTGTGATTATGAATGGTCTGTCTATTTTTACCGTGTGTATGTGTGTGTGTGTGTGTATGTGTGTGTGTGTGTGTGTGTGTGTGTGTGTGTGTGTGAACAACTTTACTTCAGTTGCACTTATTCTAAGTGTAATTAAAAAAAGTTTTAACTAAATGTGTAAAACAGATATTAGTAACCGTTGGGATACTACAGATATATAGCTTTTTAAGGTATAATTAATAATTACACACATACACACACCCGGCCGTCCAAATAGTTGCTCCTAGTCCCTTGGACGAGTCGGACGGTCTGGGTCTTCAACACATACACACACACACACATACACACACACACACACACATACACACGGTAAAAATAGACAGACCATTCATAATCACAAAGGGATTTTCTTTAATCATTTTATTAAAATCTATTATTTTTTAACATGTGATTCTATTTTATATACCATAGTTTAACAGTAACCATGATATGACCTTGATGTGACCTTGTCGTGTAGGGGGTGTCGGTGACGATCAAGTATCGATTTTGTCATTTCTGCTGTGGATTTCGTGCTGTTAAGACGCGTTTAAAGTTGTTCTGCGAATATGTCGGTTTTAGTTGGTAAAGCTGGAGATGTTATATCTGTCATTATTCATTGGCGTACACCTAATGCAGCATTTTTGAGTCGGATTGAACATGTAAGTACTTGCTTTAATATGATTTTATTCTATAATTTTATTAGACTTTGTATTTTTATAGTATGTTACAGCTTCATTATTTTATTTAGTTAAGATTTTTATCAATTTAATGTAGTTTGTTGGTGTTTTAGTATCCAGATATATTATTCGGCTTGGTAATTTTATTATTTTAGCTGATTTCTGATGGGAATAGTATAATAGATTCACGATTACTTTATATAAATCTTGGGGTATGTATTACATTGCTACATAGAATAATGTATGTTTATATTAACGTACAACATTTTTTTTATCTTGTATAGACATGTCTTGTCTGTTTTAGAATGTCGATGATCTGTATTATCTACACAACTTCACTACATATTTTTCGCCCCTTTAAAGGTTATTTACTTAGAAATTTTAAGGATTCCCCTTTAAAATATTTGTAGTATCCCCATTTCGCTGTTATCTGATGATGATGAAATCATCTCATACCACCTTATTAGGTGTTTTTGACTCTTTAAATGTTCTTAAACATTTCATTTACCCAAAAAATTCAGAGTTCTATCCTTAAAAACTTACTTAAATTAACATTTAACTATTATGTGTCCGCGATGTGTATCACACATGCCGTCTGAATCTTCGTATTTGTCCGCTTTAAGTGCTGATATATTGCGCTTAATTAGAAAAAAAAATTTTAAGTGTTATTCTAAAAAGCTATCTTAGCTTTTCCCTATTTAATAACTATGTATTGGCTATGTGTATCGCATATGTCATCTTAGTAGGTATTTACGCTACTTTAAAAGTTTTTAAACATAACATTTACTTAAAAATCTAAAGTCCCATCCCCAAAATATTACTCTAATTCCTTATTTTAGCACTAGATGTTAGTAATGATTACGCTCTATACTCTTCAGTACGTGTTTCTATTCCTTAAAAGTTAGTAGAAATCCCTATTTAGCTAAAAAATTCTCAAAGTCCCCTCTAAAAATTTGCTGTATACCCTTTAGTATGTCTTTATATCCCTTTAAAAAGTAGTGGAAATCCCTATTTAGTTAGCAAATTCCCTAAGTCCCTTCTAAAAATTTGTTGTACACCCTTTAGTATACCTTTCTATCCCTCTAAAAATTAGCTGAAATCCCTATTTAACTAAAAAAATCCAAAGTTACATACTTATAAATTATTCTTAGTTCGTCATTTAACTGTTATATCGAGTATGTGTATTATACTACTCCATTAAAAGTTTCTGGGTATGTACATTTACTTTGAAATTTGAAGTGCAGTCTTTAAACAATATTTAAGTTTTCTTTTCACTGTTATATATATCGGCGTTGTATTCATTCTAAGTCATCTCGCTGGGCGTTTTCATTTCTTTAAAAACTAGTATAAATTACCTTTTATGTGAAACTTCTAAAGTCTTTACTTTAAAAAAAAAAAATTTATCTTAGTGAATAATTTCAGTGCTGGGTATCTTGGGTAAGTACACCTCCATTCCGCCTCATTAGAGGTTTTCATCCCCTTTAAATGTTTCTTGATATCTCATTTAGTTACAAAATCTAAAGTCCTATCTTTAAAAATTTTTCTAATATCCCCTTCCTAATGTTATATGCTGCTTATGTGTATTATACATAAAACCCTCGGTAAGCGCTAGCACCCTCTAATATTTAGTAGATTCTTCACTTAATTGAAAAAAGTTAAAGTCACATCTTTAAAAACTGCTCCGGTATCACTTTTCCACCACTGTGATCGGAGACATGTGTATCGCACATAGTTCATTAAAATTTTTCCAAACGCCTACATTTACTTAAAAATTTGAAGTTCGGTCTCTAAACAATACTAAAGTTTTCCTTTCGCTGTCCTATATTAGTTGTGTGTATTATGGATGTTACCTTATCATATGTTTATATCTCTTTAAATGCCTCTAAATACTCCGTTTACTTAAGAATCTCATGTCTTCTCCTAAAAATACTATCTTAGATCTGCATTCCACCGGTGGGTGTTGGTTATATGTATTATATATATATATATACACACATAACCCCTTTCGCTATGCATTTCTCCCTTTGCAGTAGTTAGTATAAATCATGTTTAATTATAAATTCAAGTTCTACCCCTAAAACATCAAAACTTTAAAGTCCTATACTTGTAAACTTAGCCTAGTTCCTCATTTTATTGGCATGTATCGCTCATTCACACGTTAAATAACCTCAAATACCTTATTTATCGAAAACAATTTCAAAGTCTCGTCTTTAAAAACTATCTCACCATTTATTTCCATCGATTTGTGCTGAGCGCGTGTGTCATATGTATCAGCATATTAGGCGTTTCTCCCTCTTAGAATAACGCACGTATTAAAACATGTTGGTTTAAAGAAATAACATACGTATAAAATAACACACATATTGAAACATGTGGGTTTAAAGAAACCCCTATGGTAGTATACACTTGTAAAAACATATGCATACACCCATTGGTATCTGCTATTATTTAAATTTAAGATTTTATCGCTTCCTTTCATTAACTTGCAAGATTCATAACACTCAAGTATTTTAGACATAAGCGCACTTTCGCGATTATTTAAAATATTTATTTTTGGGAATATTTATTGAAAATATTTATTTTTAAAAATTTTGAACTCCAAGACCGTAATGGTTGGGGAAACACACCCCCTCCCATACACCTAATTCATGCGATTCTGCTACTCTAAAAACACGCTTTTTTGGCCGCATTTTTGCAAAAACGCACATTTTTTTTCAAAAAATTACAAAAGTGCGAAAACCTATGTTAATTCCCATAGAGAAATCCGACAGTTTGAAAAAAATCGGCCGATTCCGCGTTTTTCAAAAAACACATTTTGGGCCGCTTTTTTGCGAAAAACCACATTTTTTTTCTAAAAAATTCGCAGAAGTGTGAAAACCCATGTTAATTCCCATAGAGAAATCCAACAACTCAAAAACTTCAACTTGTTGAAAAAACGCACATTTTTGTTGTTTTTTTAACGTTTTTAAAACTTTTTGTGAAAAAAACGCTAAAATCGGCACATTCTTAAAATGTATGTTCGATGCTCTTGGCATACCCCTCATCATACGATATTCTTACAGTTCACTTCATAACTGCGATATAGCAGAGGGATAGTGTAGGAACGATGGTCTTGGTATGCCTTCAGCATACTCCTTTGGTACACCCTTGGTACGCTTTGACATACCCCTTGACATGTCTTTGACATGCTCCTGGTATACAGGCATTCAATACTTAATCAATTAATTTAATTAACATCCTTTAATTAACTTGCGAGATTCATAACACTAATGAATGAAAGATTCTTTTTAGAACATGTTAAAATTTAATAAGAACTTCTTTAAAAGAGCCTCTCCCAGCTGAGAATAGCATTTCGCGATGGTCCAACACAAGCATTCTATGAGCCCGTAAAAACTATCCTCCACCACAGATGTTAACAATAGCAGCGAGAGCAGTTCTAAACAGTCGGCCAAACCCAAGCCCAACGCGACATATAGCCTAAAGTTATGTCCAGATACAGAACCACGCTCTGTTAGCAGTATCCTCATCTTTCCCGCACTGGCCATACGATGTAACTATCCACATTCACGCGAGGTGGGGAGGGGTAGATCTGTCATCGTGATTTAATGCACTATGCGGTTTTTAAAACATGTTAAGATTGAAAGGTACCCCTATGGTAGCCTATGCTAGTAGTACACTTGTAAAATGGTACACGTATTAAACTATGTTGGTTTAAAGAAATAACGCATGTATAAAATAACACGCATATTAATTTAAACTCCAAGACCGGTTGGGTAAACACACCCCTTAAACCCCCGAGATTCTCGAGATTCCCATACACCCAATTCATGCGATTCTGCTACTTTAAAACACCAATTCACGCGATTCTGCTACTTTGAAACACCAATTCACGCGATTCTGCTACTTTAAAACACCAATTCACGCGATTCTGCTACTTTGAAACACCAATTCACGCGATTCTGCTACTTTAAAACATCAATTCACGCGATTCTGCTACTTTAAAAACGCGTTTTTGTTAGTTTTTTACAAGTAAAAAGTATGTTTTTGTGAAAAAACGTTAAAAAATAGCACAAGTGTGAAAACCTATGTTAATTCCCATAGAGAAAACGGCATAAGTGTGGTTTTTGAAAAGTAAAAAACTTACATTTACGAAAAAATATAAGAAAAAAACTTACATTTACGAAATTTTGTTACTAAAAATCGCGTTTTTGTGAAAAAACGTTAAAAAATAGCACAAGTGTGAAAACCTATGCTAATTTCCATAGAGAAAACAGCACAAGTGCGGTTTTTGAAAAGTAAAAAACTTACATTTGCGAAAAAATATAAGAAAAAAACTTGCATTTACGAAATTTTGTTAGTAAAAATCGCGTTTTTGTGAAAAAACGTTAAAAAATAGCACAAGTGTGAAAACCTATGTTAATTCCCATAGAGAAAACGGCACAAGTGCGGTTTTTGAAAAGTAAAAAACTTACATTTGCGAAAAAATATAAGAAAAAAATCTCAACTATCAGAAAAATTCCCAATTTTAATTCTGCTTTATGCCGCTAGGGGGCGCTGATGGCACTGCTCCTCAATTGAGAGTGAGAAGGTGTTGCCATCCCTAAAAAGTTTCTTCCCATGCAGGTGTTGCTAAGGCAACCCAATCAAAAAATATTTCTAAGTTCCATCCCCGATAGTTCTACTTTCTGTCGCTAGGGGGCGCTGATGGCACTGCTCCTCAATTGAGAGTGAGGAGAAGGTGTTGCCATCCCGAAAATAGTTTCTCCCATACTTAGAAAAAAATCCCCAATTTCATCCCCATAGTTCCGCTTTTCGCCGCTAGGGGGCGCTGATGGCACTGCTCCTCAATTGAGAGTGAGGAGAAGGTGTTGCCATCCCGAAAATAGTTTCTTCCATACTTAGAAAAATCGCATTCCAAAAATTAATTTCCCCCTCAACCCCCCCGTACAAGACTACGACATCGTTGCCACCCGACAAAAAGTTTCTCCAAAATTTTTACCCCCACCTTTTTTTCATTTTCCCCCCTTTTACACCCCCGTCCAGGATTACAGAATTCAAGATGGCGGCCATTTTGCTCCTCACTGCTCCTCCACTGCGCCGGTGAACCGGCTTTCCTCTTCTACTTATATATATATATATATATGTATATATATATATATATATATATATATATATATATATATATATATATATATATATATATATATAATCAATTTTAACTCATGTATGAGTAAACAGGTATACAAAAATATTTTAATAAATCAATTTCATAGGATTTTTAGGTTATGTGAAAATAAACAATATTGTACCCATCTAGCAGATTTATTTCAATACTGTAAGGCTGAATCCTATCCAGATAATTTTGTTAAATATCACTTTAGCCATTTTGAATTCAATTTATAATCTGTCATTTATTGTTTTAGTCAAATTTGAAATTGCTATTGTATACTTTAAATATTAAAATATTCTTGGACATTTTAATTATCCTTGTGATTAGTTTTGGATACATATTATATAAATGTTAATTATTAATTATTATTTAGTATAATTTGTAAACATATTTTCTTTATATCTCTTATTCTTGGGTTTGAAACATGTCTATTTGTATATCTATTGTCTATTGGTTGAATATCTTATTCAGGAGTATTTCCTATAATTCACAGGAGATGGCGCTCTCTAGTATTCTTTCCAAATTCATCCTAGGCTAGAGTAATGAAGTATTAGGAGTCATGAATAATGGTGAAGAAAGGTATGAGTTTTAATTTCTATCTGCATCCTTGTGGATTGTTATATAGATTACTGATATGTTTGCTATATTTGCTATATGCACTGTCATCCTCTTCTTTCCATTTGCCTAATATTATTTGTTATTTCCATTTTTGTTTCTGTCTGGTAATGTGTCGGATCTTTTGACGATATTTCGGCCATGTGGCTGTATCGTTGAACAAAACACATTTGGAATCTCTGTGGATGCAAAGATCTTTGAAAAGCTGGATCTACAGAGGTTCTATCCAATTTCATATTTTCGGATTGCATCTTTTATTTTATTTTTTATTTATTGTCCTTTTAATATTTTGAACCTCCAGATTTTGATAATCCTTTGATGTTTGAACTTGATTTGTATGCATTGCTCTTGAATGTTGATAAATTCATGTGTATTATTAATAATTTAAAATTAAGATCAATTTGCCTTATATAGTAGCAATGGTTTCCTTTTGTTAGATATTTCCTTTCATATCCTCTTTACTTTGTTTTCCTCCGTATTGTTTTGAACCAGGGTATGACACTGTTCATGTTTTCATGTTCTAAATTAGTCTTATTTATTTATTTTTATATTTATTTTCATTATATATATATATATATATATATATATATATATATATATATATATATATATATATATATATATATATATATATATATATATATAATAAAAATAATTTGAAAATCCAATGATAGAATAGAGAGAAGTTGCAACTCAAAAAAACCCAACATTAAAAAATGCCGAACTAATAAAAAGTACCAAACAGGGAATCATCAATAATATGGAATATATATATATATATATATATATATATATATATATATTAGCACACTTTCAGACAAAGGAGAGATATGAGACGATCGACAAAGCGCGCGAAACAGAATAGGAGAAGTGAAAATGTCATTTCTAGAGATATAGTATGCATTCACTGTAAGCCACACATCGCGGACGGATACTACTCGAGTGGGGTATCCGGACGCCAAAGGATACCTGGGCCCCCGTATTTTATTTTATTAATTTATTTTTAATAAGAGAGGAGCAGACATGAAGGATTCACAAGAGGAGGGGAGAGGGGAATCAAATATACGTGTGGACCTGTAATAAATGTTTGTACGGGGTTCCACAATTTGTATGGGCGGCCTTGACTGTAGGAAAAATAAAAATTACAATATCAGGAAAAAGGATCACGATGACGCTAGTACGATAGGGTAGATTGATTTCTGCATAAACTGTCGATAAAACAGCTACTCGATTAATAAATTAGTAAGAATATTTAATGTTTTACACGATTTTTGATGCTTTAATTCTAAAATCGTGTGATATCTCGAGAAAGGTTCAAGTTATAATGCCATTCCTTTAAAATAAAGAATTACATAGAAAGTAGCTATTCATTTACTATTATTTACTGAAAAAAATTGTATAATTATTTTGAGTATTAATTTTTGTCCCTAAAAAATAAATAAATAAATAAAAATTAATAAAATTTTTTGAAAAATTTGATTTATTAAATTTCTCTTTCAATATTTGAATATGCGCTTATATACCTTATGCTTTTAAGATCATATTTAAAAGAACAATATATATATATTTTTAATTTTCAAGTATTTTGCGGATCTCTAATTTGAATACGAGTCCATCATTTTCTTTTAATGATGTTCGAGTTTCTGCCAGTGTGTCTGTCTATATTCACGATATCTCACGAACAAATTGAGCAAATCATATAAAATTCGGTACGATTATTTTAATTGATGAACGTCACAGTACTATTAATTTTCTAATTCAATAGATTAAGGGACAGCTTTTAATTTTTTAATAGAAAATTAAAATAAATAAATGAATAAAAATAATTACCATTTCAAAGGTAATAAAAATAGCTATTTTATGCATGAATGTTTTATTAAAAAGCAAATGACGTCATTTATAAGATTAGCATGGGTCATACTCGATATATATCATATTTTGGATCTAAAACGGAAAAAAACATAAAAAATTAAATATTTCCACTATTATAAAATAAGTTAAGTCATTTTAAATCAGAAATTAATGAATGTCATTGTATAAGAGTTTCTAGAAGCTGTTGACGAGATATTGCACGTTTATATCTGAAATCGAGGAAATCATTATAAATCATGTTCATTATCAAATGACTAAAGGCTTTGTAATTACTTTAAACTTGAAATAAATGGGCATCAGTGATTGGTAGTTATCACTAGCTGTTCTCGTGATATTAAAATTTTACTTGATTTTCAGTGAAATCTAGTAAAGACAAAGTTAATCTAGTAATTCTAATTTCTATTATAGATTTCGAAAATTATCGAAATATGTAAATCTGTATAAAAAGTCGTTTGTTGAACACGTCATATTTTTTTTTTCCCCGTTCATCTCACACCTGTTTTTAAATCATCTTCATCTGCAAGTGCTCAAAATTTTGACTTGACCATAAGTGCTTTGCCGCATCTGCCACACCATCATCATCTCTCTCAAGTAAAAGAGCTATCGCATCTCTCAATCTCTTTCCAATTCCTCTTCCCTCTCATCTTCAGCTAGGACCGTCCACTGCCGCCAGGGGGAGACGGGTGTTGAAGAAGAGTGGTTGAAAATAAAAACGCACCTTTCATTTTCTGATTCTTTTTTTTTCACTTCTTTATCTTTTCTTCTTCATATTTTTTTACTTATTCATTGGCTTCCCTGTAACTTCAATGGAAGCCGACAAGCATACGCGGAATGTTAAATATAAAGAGGCCGAACGAGATGGATACTTGTATTTCTTTTCTTTTTTTTTTTATATTCTTCATGTGTTCTTTTTTTATATTTTTTTTTCGTTCTCCAAGTAGCCAGATACCGAGTTTAGTGATGCAGGACACTCTTCACACGGTCGTTTGCAAAATGTGTGTGTTGTGCGTGCGTGTGTGCTTGTGCGTGTGTGTGCGTGTGCTTGTGGCAGGGCTGTATCCAAAGGCGAAATTGAAGAGGGACTTTCAGGGAAATTCAAGGGGGGGGGGGGGGGGAGATCACCAAAACTCATTTCAATTCATGTAAATTATTAACAAATAATTGCATATTTATATTTGCAAGCTAGGAACTGATTACTAATATACATGTAGCTATTATACATCAATATTAATATATAATAATTATAATTGATTGTAATGTAAATATTAACTAGTAATGAAGCTGTCAATAATTTGTAGAAACATTCTGAAAGTTAATACAAGTTAATGTTTCATATTAACTCTTACCTACTTATCAGTTGATTTTGACTTTATAATGTATAACAATAAACCTCACATAATACAAAAGTATCCTAAATACTATTGTCATAATTTTTAAATATTTTTAAATCAAGTATGTAAATAAATCAATCATTAGTATGATCACAAATTTAGCTAAATTAAAAAATCTTTAAAACAAAGTAATTTATAAAACAAATCTCAAAGAAATATTTTGTATGCAAAACCTGAGTGACATTTTATATGAAATTCCATATCATTAATAAAAATTTAATATTTTTGTCAGGGGGGCTGAGTATACCTCTTGGAGGGTCTTAGCCCTCCTCTGGTCCCTACCTGGCTACGGCCTTGGTGTATGCATGTGTGTATACTCATACATAATCAGGGCCATAGGGAGGGGATTATAACCTTCCATTTGTAAAAAAATAGTTTTCCAAAGAGCCATATTGGAAAACAAAATCCAGCGCTATAACCTCCCCGTCCCGAGTTTTCTAACTTTCCCTGGACGCCATAATAGAAAATCATTAAATATATATACATATAGTATACATCTAATATTATGAAACAATGGCACAATCAAAGGACATAGGGAAATAATATATATTTTACCCATTGCTCTCAAAATGTATGTTAATAGTAATCTTTAAAATTAATAGACTTCCATAAAAATTTATTTAAATAAATAAATATATATATATATATATATATATATATATATATATATATATATATATATATATATATATATATATATATATATATATATATATATATATATATATATATATATATATATATATATATATATATATATATATATATATATATATATATATATATATATATATATATATATATAAATTTAGAAATGTTGTAATTTTACTAAAACGTGCACACAGATTTAGGACATTAAAAAACTTATTTCAAAATTATACTTTGCAGTTATGTCTTTTGAATGAGAGCTGGGAAAAAATATTAATTGAAAAGAAAAATTCCGTATTCTTGTCGAACAAGTGGCAATTTTGTTTTTTAACATTTTACAATATAGTTGAAAAGTATTTATGACTTTGGTCATTCTTGTCTGTCTGTTCGCACGATAACTGCATGTAAGGATGACTTTATAAAAATGAAATTTTAGAATGTTGTTGAGACAGTCTGTGGGGCATATGGGAATGTAAATGAATAATATCACCTAATTAGTTTAGGATGGAACCCGGTTTGAAAAAATGAAATACATTGAACCCTACGGTACCTAATTTTTCAAACATTTTTAAGTTAAAATTCACAAATTGCTTCGAAAATTTTAGGAAATATTTAAATTATCCCATAAAATATATAAAAAAAATTTCAGCAAAATATGTTTGGTAGTTTTTAAATAAAAATAAAAATAATAATTACACCCATATAATATGAAGAAATCACGTGACCCACTTCAAAATAAAATATGGCATCCATCTTTTTCCCCAGAGTAAAAATCGCTATTTTTAAAGTTCTTTTACATTTACATTTTGCGTTGCATGCGGCCTAAAACGTCACCTCTGCCTAAAATCGCTTTATTTTTGGGCATCTATATTCTGCGCCAACGCAATTACAATATTTGAGTTTAAATAATCACCAAACTTTAATTATTTCTACAACGCAGCCTAATTTTAATAGATACAGAATGTAAACAAGTGATTGTAAGACGAATTGTATAAGAATTGCTGAATTTTTTTCATGCAAAATTATTTAACTCTGGAGTCTGGAATAAAAGTGCATGAATGAAATATTCACTGCTTTTACATAGAGAGCCAGACAATTTATATTTCGAGGACGTCATTTGAATAAATTTCATTTTTTTTTCGATGAAGTTTGATGTTTTCAAGTAAAATAAATTATTGTAGTTCTGTGATAATTTAAAATATATCGCTAAATGCATCGTATTTTAGAGATGTTTCAATAAATTTGCATTTCAGTTGGAAAGTGTTTCATAATCAATGCTTTATGCATGATTAATCTTTCTTGTTATTACATGACACGGTCCACCATTAGAATTATGAAATCCAAAATTGCATGTCCGAACTTGGTTGCAGATCTGCTGTTGACCAACAAGCCAAACAAGCAGTCTCTCAAGAATGCCTGATCGAAACTGTATCGGAATTTCTATGTTTCTTCTGACCAGTATTTTGATGTGAATAACTTTTATACTTGGGGTATCTGTGACGGAAATCAGAGCGTTACAAAAAATAAAAAATCTGATGTGAGTAACACATGACTTTCCTTATATAATGCAATGAATTTACTACTTTTACAGTTTAAAAAAATGTTATTCTTATAGTAGATACTTATATTCTTTCCAAGATATTGAATTTTCTTCAATTAATCGTATTTTCATTGATTTAGCGTTATTTTTATTAATTTGGCGAGATTTTTGTTACTTTGGCAACAATTAAAAATGTCGCCAAGTTGGCGACATTCCGCCAAATTCGTCGCCAAAATATCGCCAAGCGTTATGGGCGGAGAAATAAGTTATTCTTACATCAGATAAATGACTATTGGCATTCAAATACAAAAGTATTACTCAAAGTATCTTTTTTCATGAATGGAACGAGCTAGATCCACGAGAATGATATCACCCAATTTATCGCATGGTATTACATATGAAAAGTGAACATGTTTCTCAATAGGAAATATTTTTTTTTATTTTATATGACTTTTTGATAATTTTTTTGAAAAATATGCAATATCTCGAGAATGGTTCATGTTAGCGTTCTAAAATTTATGTCAATCGTTTTTTAATGAAAAATTACATAAATGTCTATTTGCATAACTTGTTTTGATTTTTTGACGATTTTTTCAAAATTTTACTCGAAAATTTAGGGGAGTTCTGAACATTCGATTGCGTATAAAAACAATATGCTTCCAGTGTTTACGAATTGTGATTTTTGTACCAAATTTCGTTCGAATCGGACCATTCGTTCGTCAGTTATCGTCTCCACAGACTCACTGACACCCACCCACACACACACACACAATTCCTTCATCTCTTCTTATCTATATATAAGATCTGATCACAACTTATTTTCTTAATATTATTCATTAATTTTATATTATACATTTGCTATTATATATTATACATTTATTATTATATATTATACATAGATATATATTGTTCCTTTATTTATAGATATATTATACAATGTTTATATAATATTTATATAAACATTGTATAATATAATATTTATAGATATTTAATACAATGGTATTTTGTACAATTTAAGACAATTATATAATATTTATAGATATTATATAATTGTATTATATAATTTATAATTTATTATATAATACAATATATTATTATATATAATATACAATAATTATATTATATACAATAATTTATAATATAATATATTATATATTATTAATTATAAGCAATTATATAATATTATATATTATATAATTACACTCGAAAATTTAGGGGGGTTCTGAAAATTCGATTGCGTATAAAAACAATAGGCTTCCAGTGTTTACGAATTGTGATTTTTGTACCAAATTTCGTTCGAATCGGTCCATTCGTTCGTCAATTATCGTCTCCACAGACTCACTGACACACACACACACAGACATCACTTCAAAAATGTTTGATTCGTGATCAGGGATGCTTGAAACGTGCTCTCCCGTCACACTACTTTCCTTATACATTATGTATATAAGGAAAGTAAAAATGTGTAGACTTTTGGACGCATATACTATCTCCGAACTAATAGAGATAAAAATGTAAAAAAAAAATTCTTGCTTTATCGGGAATATGGTAAAATGCAAGAATATATAAAAATAACTTCGATAATTTAATATTTTGAACCTTTTTTTTTTCGAAAAAACTTAGAAAAGTATCTGTCTGAGAGAGGGATACCCCCAGGGACTAACCCCCCCCCCCCCATTTTTCTTACTTTCTCTTCAAAACTATAAATTGTATATATCATCATTTTCGCGAATTCAATTAACGAATTAACTGTACGCATCGCTTACATTAATAAATTGATTATATGCATTCACTATGTTTTGTCTATGGGTGTTAAAATCAAATTATATGTTTTTCTTTTCCATATTATTTTTTGGATCAAACAAAAGTTCATCCACTTTATGTCCACTGTGTTTAAATTGACTTTTGCAGGCAATCGCCCAATGGTTTGTCAATGATTTATATTAATACATATCAATATTGGAAACTCCAGAAATATAAATCCAGAAATTGATAATTTATGATCGAATTGGTACTTATTATTGTCTTAAGCCTAAAGCTTTTGTATCCAGTATGTCTGTTTATTTGATATCTTCCGTTTTATTGGTAGCTGACTTGCGCGCTATCAAGTGGAATTGCAGTAAACATTAATTTTTTTGATGTGAATAACATCTATAATTGGTGTTTTTCTGGCAGAAAAACGGGGCGTTATGAAAAAATGCAAACACTTTAGACGCTAATACCACCGAATCTAATACAAGGTAGGATCAAAAAGTTCGGAGACTGTGCTAATATCTCCAACCCTGATTGGAGGAGAGGGGAACTATTTTACGGTGGCGTAGAGGTACATATAACTCAAGATGTGAAAAGGAAGAAGCAGATCTGCAGTGCAGGGTTTTTTTCCAGACAATGCATGTCAGTAAACTGTAGTCGTTCGCGTTCGCCAGAAACGGAAATGGCATTTGAAGAACAACGTGCGAATATCAAATTCTACCGGCGTTTGGGCGATTTTCCCAAACGCTGGAAGAATTTGATATTCGCACGTTGTTCTTCAAACAGCAGGTGCAATATTTCTGTCGACGATTTCCCCAAACGCTGGCAGAATTTGATATTCGCACGTTGTTCTTCAAGCGCCATTTCCGTTTCCGACGAACTCGAACGACTACAGTTCACCGACGCGCATTGTCTGGAAAAACCCTGCACTGCTTACCTGCTTCTTCCTTTTCACATCTCGCATCACATGTGCCTCTACGCCACGGTAAAATAGTTCCCAATCATTTTCCAATCAGGGTTGGAGATATCAGCACAGTCTCCGAAATTTTTGATCCTATCTTGTATATAAAATTGTAAATATTTTCACTTTTTTTGTCACAATTAGGGTCCAGATTAGGAATATATAAAAATAATTTCACTGCTTTAATATCTGGAACATTTTATCGAAAAAATTACTTTTATATATTTTATCTCTCCGAACGAGTTCCCCCCCCCCCCCCCCTAACTTCACTCGAAATATATAGTAAACTATAAAAGATAGATATAAATAGTAAACGACAAAAATGTGTACTAGCAAATTTAGTATTAAAATCTATATTAATTTTTTAAATAAAGTTCTCATAGTTTTCGAGTAATCGTCTGGTTAATTTGAAGGAGATTGAAAATTTTAAGTCTGTAATGCTTATATCTCAAAAACTAAAATAGCTAGTTTTGATCAATAAACAATAATTTGTAGCTCCTTTAAAAGTCAAGAGTATTTAATTGAATTTTGGATCGAGCTCTTAGATTTCGAAATATAAAGGTTTTAATTTCGATATTTTAGTATTTTAACCTGAGTTTTCAAATGGGTGAGAAAGCTATAAAATTTAAAATGTCACGATGTGTAGTATCTCAATGTGTTCACTTACTCCTTGGTTAAATATTTGTGCACAAGCACGAGATATTTCGTAATTTATTATGTATTGTATTATATATATATATATATATATATATATATATATATATATATATATATATATATTTATATACATATATATAATAAAAAATAAATTGAAAATCCTTTGTAATTGCCTACAAATTACAAAGAAGCATTAAACATAAATACAACCATCATGAGAATAAGTAAAAGTATATTACTAGTCATCAAGCTAAAGATAATGAACAAAAATCTGATGTGGGCAACACATGACTTTCCTTATATAATGCAATGAATTTACTACTTTTACAGTAAAACAAATAGGTTATTCTTATAGTAGATACTTATATTCTTTCCAAGATACTGAATTTTCTTCAATTAATCGTCATTTTCATTGATTTAGCGTTATTTTTATTAATTTGGCGAGATTTTTGTTACTTTGGCAACAATTAAAAATGTCGCCAAGTTGGCGACATTCCGCCAAATTCGTCGCCAAAATATCGCCAAGCGTTATGGACGGAGAAATAAGTTATTCTTACAGCAGATAACTGACTATCGGCGTTCAAATACAAAAGTATTACTCAAAGTATCTTTTTTCATGAATGGAACGAGCTAGATCCACGAGAATGATGTCACCAAATTTATCGCATGGTATTACATATGAAAAGTGAACATGTTTCTCAATAGGAAATATTTTTTTTTATTATTACTTTCCTTATATATATAATGTATAAGGAAAGTATTGTGACGGGGTCGAAAATTCGAATTCGAGTTTTCGACGGGAGAGCACGTTTCAAGCATCCCTGATCACGAATCAAACATTTTTGAAGTGATGTCTGTGTGTGTGTGTGTGAAAGTATGTGTGTGTGTGTGTGTGTGTGTGAAATATGTGCGTGTGTGTGAAAGTATGCGTGTGTGTGTGTGTCAGTGAGTCTGTGGAGACGATAACTGACGAACGAATGGACCGATTCGAACGAAATTTCGTACAAAAATCCCAATCTTTAAACACTGGAAGCCTATTGTTTTTATACGTAATCGAATGTCCAGAACCCCCCTAAAGTTTCCAGTGAAATTTTGAAAAAATCGTCAAAAAATCAAAACCGCTAATAAAGTTACGCAAATAGACATTTCTTATGTAATTTTTCATTAGAAAACGATTGACATAAATTTTGGAACGCTAACATGAACCGTTCTCGAGATATTGCACATTTTTCAAAGAAATTATCAAAAACTTATATAAAATAAAAAAAAATATTCCCTATTGAGAAATATGTTCACTTTTCATATGTCAAAAATATGATAAAATATGTCATATTCATTTCATATGTCAAAAATATGTCCATGTGATAAATTGGGTGACATCATTCTCGTGGATCTAGCTCGTTCCATTCATGAAAAAAGATACTTAGAGTAATACTTTTGTATTTGAACGCCAATAGTCATTTATCTGCTGTAAGAATAACTTATTTCTCCGTCCATAACGCTTGGCGATATTTTGGCGACGAATTTGGCGGAATGTCGCCAACTTAGCGACATTTTAAATTGTTGCCAAATTAACAAAAATCTCGCCAAATGGATAAAAATGACGCTAAATCAATGAAAATGGCAACTAATTGAAGAAAATTCAATATCTTGGAAAGCATATAAGTATCTACTATAAGAATAACATTTTTTTAACTATAAAAGTAGTAAATTCATTGCATTATATGAGGAAAGTCATGTGTTGCCCACATCAGATTTTTTTTATATAACTTTTTGACAATTTTTTTGAAAAATGTGCAATATCTCGAGAACGGTTCGTGTTAGCGTTCTAAAATTTATGTCAATCGTTTTCTAATGAAAAATTACATAAGAAATGTCTAATTGCGTAACTTAATTAGCGGTTTTGATTTTTTGACGATTTTTTCAAAATTTCACTCGAAAATTTAGGGGGTTCTGAACATTCGATTGCGTATAAAAGCAATAGGCTTCCAGTGTTTACGGATTGTGATTTTTGTGCCAAATTTCGTTCGAATCGGTCCATTCGTTCGTCAGTTATCGTCTCCACAGACTCACTGACACACACACACACACAGACATACCATGTGATAAATTGGGTGACATCATTCTCGTGGATCTAGCTCGTTCCATTCATGAAAAAAGATACTTTGAGTAATACGTTTTTTGAGTAAGTGTTTGAACGTCAATAGTCATTTATCTGCTGTAAGAATAACTTATTTCTCCGTCCATAACGCTTGGCGACGAATTTGGCGGAATGTCGCTAACTTGGCGACATTTTTAATTGTTGCTAAATTAATAAAAATCTCGCCAAATGGATAAAAATGACGTTAAATCAATAAAAATGACGACTAATTGAAGAAAATGCAAAATCTGGGAAAGAATATAAGTATCTGCTATAAGAATAACATTTTTTTTTAACTGTAAAAATAGTAAATTCATTGCATTATATAAGGAGAGTCATGTGTTGCCCACATCAGATTTTTCTGTTTTACCCGCGAAGAAGAATAGAGCGAATAATTTTACGAATGAACAGGCTCGCTGACTCCCAAGATGGTCGTCGTGGATACGAGGTTGAGAACCTCTGTTTTAGAACAATCAAGGAGGGTCTGACTTTTGCATGGACGCAGGAGCCCCTAAATTTTGCTATGAATGTCTAAATTTTTAAAAAAAATAACTGGGTATATTAGCTCAACAAAATTACTCCTTTAAAAACTTTTACTGTTATTTTAAGTCAAATTTATAGGTGGGTCAGCAAAATCAACTTGGCCCTGGCCTGGGCTCCATCTAGGGCCCCATCTGTTTCAAGTAAGGCCTGCGCTTTAGACACAAGGCTTTTCCTGGAGTGTTTTACGGCATATTACGTCAGGAATTCATTTCTAACAGTCCGGTCACCAATTGAAAACTTGAATAAATGAACTTAATTCTCCTTCTTCGACCCAGACCGTCCGACCTAACCGGAGGTGTAAGGTACCTGTTTGGACGGCCGAAAAGTGCCGCCCAATTTAGACCGGAACCCAGTGGGAGCGGCATCCACAGCAGTCGTACTGTCCTTCTCCTACTACCAACCTCTCGGAAGGACTTACGGTCCCACATATTTTATTTAACGTGTCCGTACTCTGCATGAACACGGGGATAATTCAGCAGAGCCGGGAATTGAACTCAGGTCGTCCGAGTGCAAACCCCGCGCTCTAACAACTGGGTTGTCCCACTCCCTAAAATAAACTTTTTTAATTCATACTTTAACTCCTGCATTTTCTGAGGTTCAATATTTCGGAGAGGGGGGGGGGGAGCTTAATTTGTTTCTCCACTATATTACTTTAGAATTGATTCGAATTCAAGTCCATTCTTGACACTCTTTCCTTTCGTTATTATCGGATAATTTAGCCCTCAATTTGTATCTTATCTTTTTCACCACTTATGCGGCTTGTCGGCCTTTTCGTAAATTGACGAGCGTTGTTGATATTTTTCCTAGGAGGCTTATTTGTTTAATAATTGCCGGTCTCCTCTGTGTGCGAAGGAAGCCGCAGACGATAAAAGAAGTTGCATCCGTAACCGTGTTTGCATTCCACTCGAAATGGGAATTTTTTTTCTTTTTTTTTTTTCTTTCGAGAAAATACATATGGTTACTGACGCAGTTGCGCATTACAATTCAACAATGTTCCTCTTGCAAAGTCCTGCAATATATTTAAGAACAAGAAAACTTTCCAAATAAAAGCATAAAAAGCTGAAGAATGTACCGACACGATTTTAAAACGCTACTTTGTATACGGGGTTCCTATAGGAAAATTCTTAAGCGCCCCAATAACTTTGTAAGGAAAAGTACATGAGTGTATACGTTAGCAGGACCTAAGTACCGCAAAGGCACGGTAAGTACATGCGTCCCTTCAAAAGATTCAAAGGGGCCCCCAAATTGCATCCCCAATTTACACTCTTTGTTAGATTTACACCGTTTTTTAACGTAAGTTATTTGTCAAATAGTGAAGTTAAATAGTATCTTGCCAGTACAGGAAACATAGAAATATTTTGGTTGTCTCAGCCCAAGTTTGCATTGCCCATATATATATATATATATATATATATATATATATATATATATAAATAAAAATTAAAGGATTTTAATCGAAAATAATGCATAAACTACTGTATGTACAAAAAAACCATCTCTAGCATATCTGTTACAAATGAGTAAATATAGGCCAAGACTAAGGATAAAGAGAGAAGGTAACATATCACTACAATGGAAAGGGGGATGAGAAGAATATTAGGATTCAAAAATCCCAATTAAAAGTATATAAAAATAAATAAAAATAAAACTCGGAAAAATTAGAATAGGCAATAACAATTAGCTTAAGATAAGAGATTAAGAATAGATAACAATCAATTGAAACCCCACAAAAAATGGCGGTTAGTTCGAAATTGCATTCTCATCAGGACAGCCATACAATTCGAATTAAAACCGATAGAATAGCCAGTTTCTGACAATGGCGATAGCATTTAACTATAGACACCATTGGAACTGTCTACTGGCTAGTGGAAGGAGAAAAATAAATCAAATGAATTATACAAATCTGAAAAACAATACCTCCTCGAACTGAAACACGAAATCAAAAGCATAGCACCACGTGTAAGATAAACTAGTGACTGAGCATTTCACCTCACTTCGTCAATGCGAGTGGGCACCGGAATGAATACACTTGAACGACACATAATATGCATGGAGACCCTCAAAAATAGCAAACAGTATAGGACTCAGGACAAGTGGAAAATAGTCATTCGAAAATAGCAAACAGTATCAGACTCAGGCCTAGTGGAAAGTGAGGTGATAAGAATGGGTGAATTTTCAAAAATGAGTAAACCAGTCAAAGACAAATAATGCATGTGTAAAACCATTACGTAGTATATTTGAAATTATTAATAATATTATTTACAAATACTTCCGGGTATTGGTAATTTTGACAAATGCGTTTAAGTTTATTGATGTGAAGAAAGTGAAACTGAGGATCAGAAAGTCGATGTATTCGAAATAGCTGGTTTAAAATGATGTTTCTAAACAATTGAATAGAATTACAAGAATGATATGATAGCAGCTTTATGATAGTGAAGTTGTAAGAATCTTTTTTATCATATAGATTGGTGATTACATGATTATTGAGGGTATCTAAATTTAGGTCTAAAAAATTAACAGTTTGACTAACGCAAGGCTCATTAGGAATTAATTCAAGGTTAGACGGGTAAAAATCAATATTAATGGGATAGGAATCATCAATGATAATACAAATTAAGTCGTCAACATATCTATATATAATATATGAATTAGAGTTAAAATGACATTCATAATAATAAAGATATAAGTTAGCTAGTATACTACTACTACAGCCACCTTGTGGTACACCAGATGTTTGTAAATAAATGTTATCACCTTGGATAATATAATTGTTGTATAATACAAAGTGCAAGAGCACAGGAAAATTTTTGACATTAAAAGCAACATGATTGGAAGATATATAGTCATGATAAAGAGAGATAATAACTTTATGTAAATCTTTAATGACAATATTATTAAATAGGTCTTTAAAATCAAAGGTTTGGAAACCAAGAATTTGTGGAAACTTGCTAAGATTATTAACTAAATCAAAACTATTGTTCAAAATGAAATATCCTGAATTTAAGAGATTCATTAATTCGATTTAAACAGTTAAGCAAGTACTTACTAGCTGTAGTGGTAAAGGTATTATGTCCACAAGTGACTGTTCTAAAACTGAGAGGAGATTTGTGGAATTTAGGAACCAAAGTAACATAAGGAAATTTAAAAAACTTACAATTAATATTTAATTGTGTATATAATTTTAGCATTTTAGTTTTGATATGGATAGACTGATTATTAATGGGTTTAAAAATTTGATTATTTTTTAAGTAATTCTGTAACAGAGAAACATAATATTTTTTACAAATGATGGCATAATTATTAGAAGCTTTATCTACATAAGTTATGACAAAATGTTGTTGAAGTTCTTTGATAGCAGATAGGAGTTGTTTATAAGGATACCTAGGCTCTTTAATTTAATGTTTATAATAACATTTTTAAGTAGATGTAAGGTAGTATACTTCCATAGATTGAATGCTTCAATAGGAATAGAATGTGAACAAGCAAGTTGATATATGAATTTATCAAAATCAAATGATAGAGACTGAAGAAGTTGTTTAGGGTGATGGCAGAATGGAATGCGAAATTTAGACCCTTTATTCATAATATTCCTAAGAATATCATCCTGAACTATACTGAGATCCCCTGTAATAATGTGACCATGAGTGGAGTTGACAAAAGGGTTAAGATTTTGATTGCTGCATACACATGATGTAAGATCATCGGAGTTTAATGTCCTGGAAACTTCATTGTAATTGTAAATAGTTCTACCAATTGGTAAATTATATTTGAATGATTTTTGTATTTTGATATCTTTTACTGGTAACAAGTGCTGATGTTTTGCAAATAAATTATTGAAGTTAAGAGAATTAAGAATAGGGTGTTTAAAAGAAATTACACAGTAAGCTATTTTAGTATGTGGATTTGGTGAATGGAGTAGGTGGTAATTTAAGAAATTTGTACGTGAAAGAAGCAAATCAAAAAATAAATGTTTAAAATGTTCATGAGTTAATTTTAATTTTAAAAAATTAGTATATACAATACTTAATTTGCTTTTTCTGACTTTATATAACCATGTTCTAACAGGTAGAAAATTGAAAGTTTGAGAATAATTATATTGTAATTTCAAAATGTCTGCTTTGTAATCAATAGTTTTACTTAAGTTACTTTTTCCTTTGCCACGCTTATATCGCTTTTTACTAGGAGTTGATGACTTTGAATAATGAAAAAGATGTTTATATACTGAAGATTTATTAGAATTGTATTCAAAACTATTGTTAACAACATTATTATTAATATAAATTTGATTTAAGCCATAGGGGAAGAGAGTTTTATATTTTTTAATGTAATAATTTTCAAATACTAATCTATCAGTGAGTGAAATTTTAATATCTAAAATATGAAGGGATACATTTTTAAATCCGAGTGTAGCAAAGTGCTGATATTCAAATTGATTTTTAGTAGGGAGATCATTAAAGACTTTATGGTCAAATTTTTTAATATGATCCCTGTGAACATTCATTCTCAGATGTAAAGGGGGGGGGAAAGGGGGATGTAAAGGGAATGAATTTATCTACCTTCAAGAGCGATACATACAAAGCAAGTTCAAACATCAAAGGATTATCAAAGGCTGGAGGCTCAAAATATTAAAATGACAAAAATAAAAATAAGAGAAAAGATACATTCAGAAAATAAGAAATTGGATCGAACCTCCGTAGATCCAGCTTCTCAAGGATCTTCGCATCCACAGAGGTTCCAAATGTGTTTCGCTCAACGATACAGCCACATGGCCGAAATATATATATATATATATATATACAAGTATACTAGGTAGGATCAAAAAGTTCGAAGACTGTGTTGATATCTCCAACTCTGATTGGAGGAGAGGGGAACTATTTTACCGTGGCGTACAGGCACATGTGACGCGAGATGTGAAAAGGAAGAAGCAGGTGTTTTTCTAGGCAATGCGTGTCAATGAACTGTAGGCGTTCGCGTTCGTCGAAAACGGAAATGGCGTTTAAAGAACAACGTGCGAATATCAAATTCTGTCAGCGTTTGGGCAATTTCCCCAAACGCTAGCAGAATTTGATATTTGCAAGTTGTCCTTTCAACATCAGGTGCAATATTTCTGTGAACGATATCCCTAATCGCTGGCAAAATTTGATATTCGCACGTTGTTCTTCAAACTCTATTTCCGTTTTCGACGAACTCGAACGACTACAGTTCACTGACGTGGCATTGTCTGGAAAAACCCTGCACTGCTTACCTGTTTCTTCCTTTTCACATCTCGCGTTACATGTGCCTCTATACCATGGTAAAATAGTTCCCCTCTCCTCTAATCAGGGTTGGAGATATCAGCACAGTCTTCAAACTTTTTGATCATATATATATTTTTTTTTTTTACGTTTAAATATTAACCTGAAAAGGGGTGTCATGGCAGTTAATATTTAAGTTAGAACTAATTGTAGCAAGTCAACATGGACCACCTGTGATTAAATAATAAAAGATACTATGGTTTAGGAATTTTGCTACAGGTAACTAGTTTAAAAAAAGCAGTTTGTTGATGAGATCTGTTAGTTGACAAGGGCAATGCGGTAATAGTATTTTTCGAGCACTAATGAGTGCATGGGGGGGGGGGGGGGGGGTCTTGGGCCATGCTCACAAAATCAAAATGGGGCCCCCAAATGTAGTTGTGCTTCCCCTAAATTGGTCGGTTAATCAGGCCCCGAACGTTAGGTCTGTTCATAGTAAAGTAATCATGCTCGAATAATAAACCAACAAACCCGAATGATGAGAACCAAAAGAGTAGACTTCGAGTTCGAGCACTGACGAAGGGAATCCAGCGTATCCTCGAAACATCTGTATGCTGCATTATTGTGTTATTTGTGTTCATATACGTTGCTCAGGCTTCTTTGTACAGCTATATACGTCTATGGTGTGGACTACTTCTTTACGGAGGTCTAAACTGTGATGGACGATGCAGTTCACCTGTCAAATAACATCTGGTAAAAGTTCCCACAAAACGAGCACAGACAACGCCAGCAGGTGCCCCCTCCCTTGCCCACAAAACCGGAAACCTTCGGAGAACATCAAAGGGAGCCGCGTAGAATATTTCGGCCGAGAAAAAGGACAAGGTAAAAAAAAACATTTCGTGGAGAAAAACTGGTCCGAGCAGTCCACCTACCCCGCCTCCACCAAAAGTATTCACACAGAACGGGCAGTATACGGAGAGAGCAAATAGAAGTTTTCCAGCAAGTTTCATTTCATCCCGTTTTCACACAATATCAACGGGGCACTCCAATTTTTCTACAACACGTACGTGGTACAATACGTATAAGGAAAGTATTGGGATCGTGTCGAAAATCGCAACTCGAGTTTTTGATGGATCTACACGTTTTGGGACCTCTAGAACACGAAAAATCTATTTTTAGCGTGATGTCTGAGTGAGTGTGTGTGGACAACGCATGTATTCACTCTAACTCGAAAATTAATTGACCAAATTTCATAAAATTTCACACTTGTGGGTGACTGTGGTGCTAATTAGATTTTGGTACGATTTCGGATAAAAGAACCTGCCCTTTCTGCGAAATGGCCCGCAAAAATCGTATGTGTCCATTCTAGCTAAAGAACCAATTAATAAAATTTCATAAAATTTGATAGATAAGTCATTTGTAGGTTAGCCTGGCGCTGATTAGATTTTGGTATGGCTCGGGAAAATAGAATCTGCATTATATTGCGAAATGGTCTACAAAATTCGTTAAAATCTGAAATGAAAGACTATGTATGCCCAAATGTATCCATTAAATTCTTCCTTTATATGTAATTTTTGACGATGAAAAGAATAAGGCCAACCCCATTACTACGGGACTAGCCGTTCTCGAAATATTTTAGTTTTTTCGAATTTTTACTACATTGCCTTTGAAAATACGTCCATTTACCAAATGAAATCGAAAATTGAATTAAAAGTGTGAGTTGAGTATGACTTCAAAAGATTGCGCATGTTATTTTATGCAATTGATCTCAATATAAAGAAATAAATGGAAAATGCATTTCAGTCTGTAGGGAAAGTTATGTGCTCTCCCCATCAGCTTTTTAAGACTTTACAACATAGTTGAAAAGTGTTTATGACTTTGTTCATTCTGTCTGTCTGCCTGTCCGTTCGCACTATAACTGCCTTGAAAATGATTTTATCAAAATGAAATTTTAGTATGTTGTTAAGACGATCTGTGGGACATATGGGAATGTAAATGAGTAATATCACCCAATTAGTTTTGGATTGAACCCTGGTTGAAAAAATGAAATACATTGAACTCTATGGGATCTAATTTTTCAAACATTTTTTAAGCGAATTTAAAATTCACAAATTGCTTCGAAAATTTAAGGAAATATTAAAATTATCCTATAATATATGTATATATAAAATTTCAGCAAAATATGTTCGGTAGTATTTTAAATAAAAATTAAAATAATATTTGAATCCATATTATATGAAGAGATTACGTGACCCACTTCAAAATAAAATATGGCATCCATCTTGTGTCAAAATCGTGATTTTTAAAGTTCTTTTTAATTTATATTTAGTGTTGCATCCGTCCTAAAACCGCTTTATTTTTTTATGTGCATCTATATACTGCGCCAACGCAATTACAATATTTTGGAGTTTAAATGATCATCAAATTATTTCTACAACGAAGCCTAATTTTCTAGTATGGAGAATGTAAACACATAAAGCTGTAAGATGAGTTGTTGTTGAGACCCAGACAGTCCGACCTACCAGAAAGGTGTAAGGTAACCGTTTGGACGGCCGGGAAGTGCCACCCAATTTAGACCGGAACCCAGTGGGAGAGGCATCCACAGGGACCGTATCCTCCTTCCCCTACCACCAACCTCTCAGAAGGACTTACGGACCCACATATTTAACGTGATTGTACTCCGCAGCTGTGAGATGAGTTGTACAAGAAGTGCTGAATTTCTTTAACGCAGAATTATTTAGCTCTGGACTCTGCAATATAGCTGATATGAATGAAACATTAATTGATTTTACATAGAGAAGCAGACGATTCTATAGTGTTACGTTTTCGATGAAGTTTTAAGCATGGAGTTAGAAAGTACTTTTATGTCTATGGTTTTAAGTTTTAAGTAATATAAATTATTGTAGTATTTTGATAATTTTAAAAATATCGCCGCTGAATGAAAGGAATGGAAAAAAGTTTAGGAATGAAATATTCACCTCTTTTACATAGAGAGCCAGACGATTTATATTTCGATGACGTTATTTGAATAAAGTTCAATTGTTTTCGTTGAAGTATTCAAACATAATAAATTATTGTAGTATTGTGATAATTTTAAAAATATCACCGCTGAATGTATCGCATGTTAGAGATGTTTAAATAAAATTGCATTTCAGTTGGAAAGTGTTTCATAATCAATACTTTATGCACGA
Organism: Amaurobius ferox; assembly: GCA_951213105.1. Classification (NCBI taxonomy): domain Eukaryota; kingdom Metazoa; phylum Arthropoda; class Arachnida; order Araneae; family Amaurobiidae; genus Amaurobius; species Amaurobius ferox. The sequence continues at coordinate 106,517,960 of OX578152.1, read as the reverse complement.
TTGATCTTTCTTGTTTAAGACTTTCCTACATAGTTGAAAAGTGTTTATGACTTTGTTCATTCTGTCTGTCTGTCTGTCCGTTCGCACGATAACTGCCGTAAAAATAACTTTTTAGTATGTTGTTCAGACGGTCTGTAGGACATATGGGATGTATATAAATAATATCACCCAATTAGTTTTGGATTGAACCTGGGTTGAAAAAGTGAAATACATTGAACCCTATGGGACCTAATTTTTCACACATTTTTTAAGCAAAGTTAAAATTCACAAATTGCTTCGAAAATTTCAGGAAATATTCAAATTATCCCATAAAATATATAAAAAAAATTTCAGAAAAATATGTTCGGTAGTTTTTTAAATAAAAATTAAAACAATAATTACACCTGATATATAAAGAGATCACGTGACTCATCTCATTGCAAAATAAAATATAGCATCCATTTTTTTTTTCTCGAAGTGTCAAGATTGTGATTTTTGAGGATCTTTAAATATATATTTAGTGTTGCATCCGTCCAAAACCCGGTTTATTTTTGTGTATTTTCTGTGCATCTATATTTTGTGCAACGCAATTACAATATTTTTGAGTTTAAATGATCATTAAACTTATTAACATTATTTCTACAACGAAGCCTAATGTTAATGGATGCAAAATGTAAACAAAGTTATTGTAAGATAAGTTGCATACGAATTGCTGAATTTTTTTCACGCCAAATTTTTTAGCTCTGGAGTCTGGAGTGGAATATAAGTTATATGAATGAAATATTTATTGATTTTACATAGAGAAGCAGACGATTTTATAGAATTGCCTTTTTGGATGAAGTTTTAAGTTTCCAAGTAAAATAAATTACTGTTGTATCGTGATAATTAGAAAAATATCATCGCTGAATGAATCGCATTTTAGAGATGTTTAAATAAAATTGTATTTCAATTGGAAAGTGTTTCGTAATCAATGCTTCATGCATGATTAATTTTTCTTGTTACTTTCTGAATCTATCTCAAAATGTATTTTTTTTTTAAATACCTGTTATTTAACTGCATATGGAATACAGGTTGTTTCAGTTGATCTAACTTTTCGTGTTCCGACAATTGGTTTTAAAACACTTACTTTCAATTTGAAAGTTTGTTAAAATTAAAAGTGAAATTATTTCATATAATTTTTCCAGTGGGTGGTATTTAAAAAAAAAATGAGGGGGGGGGGGGGGGGGGGGTAGACTTTTTACAGTCCCCTAAGGGAAAATGCTATGCTAAACAGAAACTAGTCTAAAGAATAAAACCCGGTGCATTGTCTGCAATATTCATGAAGATATTTACAATAGAAGAACGTTAAAAACTACAAAAACAAGGAAAATGAAATCGGATTTTCCGTCGATTTGACGATTTTCCTTCCATTGTTGACTCGTGTTGTCAGGGTGGACTCAACTGAAACCTGACTTCGCGTAAAACATATTTGCGCAATCTTATTTGCAGTTGAATCTGTATTTGCAAGGGAAAAAATTCTCGAATTTTTAGTAAGGGATTTTCCCTCGATTCGACGATTTTGCGAAAATGCATTCACCGTGTCTCTAAGCTGTTGCCAACATGAAAAATGAATCTTCTAAAATATTTTAAAAGAATAACTTGGGTAAAAAATATAACAAGAAAGATCGATCATGAATAAAGCATTGATTATGAAATACTCTCCAACTGAAATGCAATTTTATTTAAAAATCTCTAAAATATGATACATCAGCGCTGATATTTTTAAATTATCACAGTATAATGAAAAATTATTGTATATTTACTGCGTATTATTGTATATTTATTTTTTATATAATAATTTATTATACTTGAAAACCTAACTTCATGAAAAAAGACAATGCTAGTTACACAAAATGGACTTTATTCAAATGACATCGTCGAAATATAAATCGTCTGCCTCTCTATGAAAAATCAATGAATAATTTCATTCATATCACTTATATTCCAGGCTCCAGAGCTCAATTTTGCATGAAAAAAAATTCAACAATTCTTATATCGCTTGATTTGCTTACATTCTGCATTAGTATAGTGTTAAAATTAGGCTTCGCTGCAGGAAAAATTAAAATTTAGTGATAATGTAAAATAAAAAATATTGTAATTACGCTGGCACAGAATTTAGATACACAGATAATACTAAAAAATAAAGCGGTTTTATAACGGATGCAACACTAAATATAAATTTAAATGATCTTTAAACATCACGATCTTTACATAGTAGAAAAAATAATGGATGCCATATTTTATTTTGCAATGAGTAACGTGATCTCTTCATATATCATGGGTGTGATTATTATTTCAATTTTTATTTAAAAAACTACCCACCATATTTTACTGAAATTTATTTTAAAACATTTTATGAGATAATTTGAATATTTTCTAAAATTTTCGAAGCAATTTGTGAATTTTTACTTCGCTTAAAAAGTGTTTGAAAAATTAAGTCCTATAGGGTTCAATGTATTTCACTTTTTCAACCCGGGTTCAATCCAAAACTAATTGGGTGATATTATTCATTTACATTCCCAGACATCCCACAGACCGTCTCAACAACATACTAAAATTTCATTTTGATAAAGTCATTTTTACGGCAGTTATCGTGCGAGCGGACAGACAGGCAGACAAACAGACAGAATGACCAGTTATAAACAGTTTTCGACTATACTGAAAAGTGTTAAAAAGATGCACTGTTTTTTTACCCACTCTGATGTAAGTAGAACAAATGGGATGCAGGTAGTCAAAACACTATCGAATGTGGATGTATGAGGAAATAGAGTGGAAGCACACACTTCAAATATTTTTGGTAAATGAAATCAAAACACAGCTCTTCGATTTTAATCTATTTACACTTTAGAGCATCCCTGAAAACGAATCGGTTATTTCTTCAATGATGTCTGTTGGCATTATGAATCTCAAACAAATTGAGCAAATCGCATGCAATTGGGTACGATGATTGCAATGGAGGAGCTCTAGAGGCCTACTGATTTTCGGGATAAACAAGTCACAGGAAAATAGCGACTATTATTTTTTTTTTCAATAATCGAAAAGTCGCTTTAAAATAATTTGCTGTAAAAAAGAGTTACGCAAATAGTTATTATACATATATATATAAGATTCATATGGAAGAGGGAAACGACCAAATGCATAGCAAAAATGACAGAGGGGGATTGTGACCCCTCTTTCCCGATTAAAAGCGTGCTTTTTATGACCGGGCAACACTCCCGGAATCATTACTATGCAGCAGTCTATCTTCCGAATATGTGTCAAGAGAAACACACAGTGTAGAGTAATAGGGAAATCAGCAAAAAACGACCAAGAATGTGAGAGTATGGTTTTCGTACATGTGCTGCTTTGCGCCAACACTTAAAGGAATTTAGATCTCTGATGAATACTCATTTTCACATCGTTTTATCTGCTATATATATATATATATATATATATATATATATATATATATATATATATATATATATATATATATATATATATATATATATATTATATATTAAAATAGTAAATCCAATGGTAGAATGGAAGAAGTAACTTATAATACACTATCTTAAAAAAATAGGCATAAAATTTTAGTAAAATAATTTAGTAAGTAAGCATAAATTTTTTTTTAAGATAGTGTATTATGAGTTACTACTTCCATTCTACCATTGGATTTACAATTTTAATATCTTTTATTGAAAACATTTTATTTATTAGCTGCATTTGCGCAATAAATTAAATGTATATTGCATTGTCATTCTTACATTCTTACTCTAATAAGTTTAGTATATCTAACTATTCATTTCTGCACACTATCCTAATTCCTTATGTTTGCTTCGTATTAAAGAAACATTCTATATATATATATATATATATATATAATATATATACATATATATAAAAACATATATTATATATATATATATATATATATATATATATATATATATATATATAATATATATACATATATATATAAATATATATTACATATATATATATATATAAAGGTAGGATCAAAAAGTTTGGAGACTGTGTTGATATATCCAACCCTGATTGGAGGAGAGCAGAACTATTTTACCGTAGCATAGAGGCACATGAGACGCGAGATGTGAAAAGGAAGAAGCAGGTGTTTTTCCAGACAATGCGTGTCAGTGAACTGTAGTCATTCGCGTTAGTTGAAAACGGAAATGGCGTTTGAAGAACAGCGTGTGAATATCAAATTCTGCCAGCGTTTGGGGAAATCGCCGACAGAAATATTGCACCTGCTGTTGGAAGAACAATGTGCGAATACCTGTTTCTGTCGGCGATTTTCCCAAACACTGGCAGAATTTGATATTCGCATGCTGTTCTTCAAACGCCATTTCCGTCTTCAACTAACGCGAATGACTACAGTTCACTGACACGTATTGTCTGGAAAAACCCTGCATTGCGGACCTGCTTCTTCCTTTTCACATCTCGCATCACATGTGCCTCTACATCATGGTAAAATAGTTCCCTTCTCTTCCAACCAGGGTTGGAGATATCAGCACAATCTCCGAACTTTTGATCCTACCATGTATATATATATATATATATATAATTTAAAAGTGAATGTTGTCATTTTATAGAAAGCCAACAACCGCCATTGAGATATTTTACTATTCTTGAGACTGACATGCTCTTGAAATCTTAAAAATTAAATATACTCACTATTATTAAATGAGTGACTATTTCGTTTTCAAGCACTATGGTTTATAGGAATAGGAATAAGCAGTATGATTTAGATGTATCAAGGGACGTTCTTCAGATATTATAAATTCCACTTTTCGTGTTATCTCTCTCGAAATAATCATGCGATTTCGTATGGCGATACTATCTGCAGTAACAATAAGTCTGTTGATTTTCAGCGTGTTAATCTGTTGGAAACATATAATGTGCTGGATGGCACACATCAGCGTTTTTGTACTACCATGTTATGCGTATGTAATAACTGGTGGTGCGGCGGATCATAAAAATACTGTTGCCTGATCAAGCCAAAGTGCGGCTTAAGACCTGGTGTTAATTTGGGATCCCCATACGCATACCAAACACATACAAAACATCAACGCATAACAAATTTAGGGGCTCAGAATCACAACCCCAAATTTTGTACATATAGAAAACTTCCAAACATTTTATTTCAAACTAATATATGACTTTAAGGAACATGCAATATTTAAAACTATTAACATATTTTATAATTCAAAATAAAAACTAATATCACCAGTTGTAAATTAATTTTTAAAAAAAATTTCTACTTATTTTGTTTATCACATACAAAATTTAAAGACCCTTTCAGATTTGGGGGCCCAGTGCCGCGCGTTAATCAGGCCTTGGTTGCCGCTTAGAGTTTTCCGTACCCCTGCAATACAGCCATAATGCGAAAAATAAAGTAGAAGTTCCATCGTTCCAAGCCGCAAAACACAACAATCCTAACAACACGGACTACCAACTCGAATCGGAGCGGGAACTCACAGCAGGGCAAACGACATTTTTTGTCACAAATCCCGCACTTGGCGCTCAGCCAGATGCGGGGAGGGGTGGATCACTGAAAAAGCTTTTCTTTTCCTTTGATGTAGCCGACACACGCAAGGTGAGGGACGAATGCCAGTTTCTGGCGGGTTATCGCTACCAAAATAACCACCACGAAAAGGGCGATAAACACAGCCAATTTGGCGAAAGAATAAATTTTGATTTTTCAACTCTAGATGAAAAAAAAAAAAAAGGAATTGCAACAGAGTCAACTAACGAACTCGCTTGAAAATTTGTTATACAGGAACGGCGACCGTGTTAAATATTTGATTTGTGTTTTCAACGGATTTGCATGTTTTGAGAATTTCTGAACTCGGACGTTTTTGCGGTGATGTGTGTGAATGTGTCTGGATAGTGAGAAAATCTTAACGAATTATGCGATTCGAACGAATTTCGGCATAATTATTGCATATAGTAAATACTGGAACCATATTCCATTATCTTACATTTTGATTTTTGCTAAAGAAAAAGTAGTGTTTTTGTAGAGAAAATCTTCGAATTTTATAAGCACCAAAACCCTTTTAAAAAACCCTTGGAGAGATGTTCGCGTACGTCTACAAGAGAAGGACACAAGAACAATTGCGTCTACAGTTATTAAATTTTATGCGAGGATACATTATGTAAAAAAATAACATTTGTCAGAATTTATAGTAATTCCATTATTTAAAGTTCGAATGATTCGAAATGGGGACAAATTATTTGAATTACGGTATGGATTAGTTTGTATTAACACGGAAAAGCTAAATGCATCACCCATCGACGCCACTAAGTTGCTGTCAACTTAAAAAAATTATGAAAGAATTTATACGAAATACTATAATATAATTTAAATACAAAAACTGAAAGAGATACATTTTTTTTTCATTCTGATAATTACAATACAAATAGAACTAAACATTATGTGAGAAAGTCGAGTGGAAACACACACTCCAAATATTTTGAAGTAAATTTTCCTTCTAAAATGTATATAGCTCCACAAGTTTTTTTATTTAAGGAAAAAATTAATTAATTTTCCACAAATTCATATGACATTTCTGTCACATAAACTTTTAAATTTAATTTTAATTATTAAAGTTTATTAATTTATGTCAAAATGTATTTCTAGTTTATTTTGCAAAATGAAATTTATTTTAATATATACACCGGCAGTTTTTATAAATTTAAATGCAGTAAGTGTTCGGTAAATAATTACAAATCTAAAAACTATTCAGTAGCCATAAAAGTTTAGGAACCGCTCATATAGGGGGGAGGGGTATCATATCAACTGAAAGCTTCTGAGAGGCTTCAACTGGGAGGCTTCCAACAAAAATCGCGGTATCTTCAAAACTCTTCAGATACACATATGCTCTACAGCTGCAGTCTGCAAATCATTAAGGCGACACATTAAATCGTTAAGGCAAAATTCCGGAAAGACAGGACTCGCACCTTGTCGCAATCAGTTTCAAATTATAAACACAAGTCAGTGTCCGTTTGTTTGATAAATTAAAAGATTTGATAGATTATTAGTTCAGCTTGTAAAAAGGGCGTATGTGTTGTGTGAGACCCCGATTTTTCTCTTTCAGAAACCAGTGTTGTTGGTTGGTGATGTGAGCGCATATATCCTGATGATATAAGATATCTTCTAATAAGCAGGGTCTGCTCAAGCATCAAGCCAAAGTGGGACCAAGGCGGACCAAGGGTCTGGTGTTAATTACCCCCCCCCCTCCCCCCATGCATTCAAGGCATATCAAACACATGCAAAACGTCAACACATAACAAATTTAGGAGTTCAGAATCGCAGCTCTGAAGACCCTTTGGTACATGTAGGAAATTTCCAAACCTTTTGCTTCGAAGTAATATATTAAGACTTTAAAGGATGCATAATATTTAAAACTACTAACATATTTATAATTTAAAATAAAAACTGATATCACCAATTTTAAATTAATTAAAAAAATTATTGTGTCTTAAAATTTTTTATCACATACATTTAGGGGCCCCTTAAAATTTTGGGGCCCAGGGCCGCGACCCCGAAGGCTCCTACGTTAATCAGGCCCTGTAAATAAGATATTTAAGGTTGTGATATGGGGGGGGGGGGGATGTTTGGTCAAAAAAATAAATGAGAATGACAGTCGCTTTGCTCTTTAATTTATTTGACTTTTTACAATGCGATTAGCTCCTAGGTTATACCGTTCTTAAGAATCCTATTTCATTATCGTCCCTTTTTTTTTACTACTGCTAGCAATTATGTGTTTATAATTGAAAGACATTTCTCTGGGTAAATTCTTTCAGTTATTTAAATTTTTTATAAAATATCGTAATCAATTAAATTTTTCTTTTGTTTTAACAAATTAAATAAATTCTATACAAACCTTAGACTAAGATAGGCACCAATGCAATTATTTTTATGTTTTACTTAAGTAACTACTAAGTACTTGGTAAATACTCTCAATTGAGACGCTAGAATAATGTTGATAAGCAATTTTTCATATTTTTACTTGTTCTGCAATGTAAAGAAAAAGTATTATAAATATAATACTGTATGCTACCACCATTGTTTTCCATAGAAGATAATGCTAGAATTTATTTTTATCTAAGGACCTCGGTAAGGGATGAGGTGACTCTAACTCAAGATGCATAAGGCTGCAACGGCCAAGTTGATACAGAACCCGTCTATAAGGGCCATACAGAACCCGTCTATAAGGGACGTTACCAAAGCTAGGATCGCACTCCCATTGCAGATAATATCATGATCATCAACGAAATAATAAACGAGTTTCATCACAATGTGGAATAACTATAGAAGTTTTAAGTACAACTAGGACGTTATTTTATAAACCCCATTATTTAGAAAATTAAATATCGAATAAAATCTCAGGTAATTTTAAATTTGAATATTCATCAACTAAGATTTAAAAGAAAATCTTTTACTAAATCAAGGGTTTCGGCACTGCTGCCATCTAGTAGTAATATTTAATAACACATACTTAGGAAAGGCCTGAAATAACATATCTTAATCCGAAGCACTATATTCTTTTCCAACTTTTTCTGATTGTTATATATTTTGAAAATGTCGCAATGAGCAATTTTTTAACGTATTATAGACTGTTTGTGAAGCAGCAGCTTGGAATATAATAGAGTACCTTCTTTTTAAGCACATATGAAAATTCTGGAGTATTCTTTTACTGCTGCCATCTAGTGGCATTCAAAAATATCTGTAATATTTTAATCTTATATTTTAAAAGCTAATAAATATTTAACAACATAAAATAACTATAAAATCACAAGAATCAGTCATAAAGGAGCGTTTGTAGTAACAGTATCTATCGACCTGTTTCGGGACATCAGCACTCAGCATGGAACAAACGTTAACTGCAATAGCAGCAAGAACCTCGTGTGTCCAGAGCTAAATTGTGTACGAATTTTATGCCGGCTACGTGGAAGGTTTAAAATTGTCAGTTCTCATAGAAGTTTGAAAAATCGCGGCAAACAGCAAGTTTTTTTTGCTGTCACTGCTGTTAAGGGTGAGCGTCAGTAAATCTTCTGCCTTATCCGCGCTTTGTTAACTTTCGCGGCACACATTTTTCGCCGAAATTCTGCTCAAACAGTTGCGAAATATTTTCTGAAAGATAAAATGCAATGCTTAGATTATATTAAAGCTAAATTTAATACCCAATAAAACATAGAATATATTTTTTATTTTAATCCAAAATATTTTTGGTGCTGCCATCTGTTGTAGTAATTTAATTCATACCTAATATTTTTATTTTTTTAGTGAACATTTTTAAATGTCTATTCCTTCTAATACGCTATTAAATACAACAAGCGATCATATATAATAATGCCACAATCACGGAAACGTAATTGAACTTGGACTTGAAGACAAAGCTGTAGTCCTCAGTGATGTACATTCAGATCCCCTTATCAAATTTATAAAATGAGAAATTACCTTTCCGTGATTGTGGCATTATTATATATGATCTGTTGTTGTATTTAATACTGTATTAGAAGGAATAGATATTTAAAAATGTTCATTAAAAAATAAAAATAATCGGTATGAATTAAATTACTACAACAGATGGCAGCACCAAAAATATTTTGGATTAAAATAAAAAATATATTCCATGTTTTATTGGGTATTAAATTTAGTTTTAATATAATCTAAGCATTGCATTTTATCTTTTAGAAAATATTTCGCAACTGTTTGAGCAGAATTTCGGCGAAAAATGCGTGAGCGTCAGTAAATCTTCTGCCCTATCCGCGCTTTGTTAACTTTCGCTGCACACGTTTTTCGCCGAAATTCTGCTCAAACAGTTGCGAAATATTTTCTAATAGATAAAATGCAATGCTTAGATTATATTAAAACTAAATTTAATATCCAATAAAACATAGAATATATTTTTTATTTTAATTCAAAATATTTTTGGTGCTGTCATCTGTTGTCGTAATTTAATTCATACAGACTATTTTTTATTTTTTAATGAACATTTTTAAATGTCTATTCTTTCTAATACGCTATTAAATACAACAACAGATCATATATAATAATGCCATAATCAAGGAAACGTAATTGAACTTGGACTTGAAGACAAAGCTGTAGTCCTCAGTGATGTACATTCAGATCCCCTTATCAAATTTATAAAATGAGAAATTACCTTTCCGTGATTGTGGCATTATTATATATGATCTGTTGTTGTATTTAATACTGTATTAGAAGGAATAGATATTTAAAAATGTTCATTAAAAAATAAAAATAATCGGTATGAATTAAGTTACAACAGATGGCAGCACCAAAATATTTTGGATTAAAATAAAAAATATATTCGTTTTATTGGGTATTAAATTTAGTTTTAATATAATCTAAGCTTTGCATTTTATCTTTCAGGAAATATTTCGAAACTGTTTGAGCAGAATGACGAAAAAACGCCCGCGAAAGTTAACATAGTGCGGATAGGGTAGAAGATTTACTGACGCTCACCCCATGATTATTCCATGCTGATAAGAAGCGCGAAACCTGTCTACGGATACTGTTATCTGCAATGGAGTCTTCAAGTCAATGTTATTTCCCTTGTAAGTAGTTAAGTTTGAAAAATAAATTAACCAGTGAAAATGTTGCCGTCTTCGATTTTTTTTTAAAACAAAAATATTTTATTTTCACGAGCTTTACTGCTGCCATCTAGTGGCATTTAAAATTTCTAAATCCAAATATACACAAAGCACAGTATTCGGATATTCTGTGAATATTTGCAGCTATAATGAAAATAAATTTTTTTAAATTTTCGTACACATTGTTTTTTAAAAAATGTACAACACAAACTAATGTCCTAAATAGAAAAAAAAGTATAAATACATTTAAGTAAAGACTTCTTACATGATGCCAGAAACTGACTTAACAAATTAGCAGTTCAAGTTTTGATCACTAAACTTTTAGTTTTCACAGGGCGATTTATATAATGAACTGTTTCCCCTAATTTTTTAAGTCATATATTTACACAATTAAATTTACTGAACATACAATCTCAAACACTCTCCAGTCTTTTCTAACACACACACAAAAAAAAAAAGCAGATATCTGCGTGTGTATCTGTTTCGGCATCGTCTGTAGTCTGAAATCTAAGGGGGAGAGTATACCTCGGTAACTCAAGTAACCTGGGAGAATATGTCTCGGCAAGATATTTTTTTTTAAATTTGAATTAGATTTTCAGTTATTTCATGTTTTAGTATGATTGTGAGTTATCTTCACTCAAATGGATTCCTTAGCAAGCGAAAATATTATCAAAGAATTTCCATCTTGACATTTATTCAAAAGATCGAAAAAATGTTCTTTTCATCGATGTTTGAACTGTATCCGTAGAACAATTCCTTCACACACATACATATGTATATATATATTAATTAAATCTGTTCAAATTTTACTGCATTATATTTATATATTTTTTTTGTGATTTATTAAATAAATGCATAAAAATTGAAATTGTACATGCCGTGAATGAAGTGCGTTCGAATTTTCTCCCAGTGAACTTTTCTGCACATATGCCTGCCTCGGAATTCAAAGTGAGGTTTAAGCCTCGCCTTCTCTCCTGTGGAAATGATTGTTTCTTTTACATGTTATTATTATTATCATTATCATTATTATTAATTTGCTTTCCACGTTTGCGGAGCATGAATGTTTGGGGTTTTGGTTTGAAACTAGGAGGAAATGATTTGACGACGATTTGAAGTAGCGATTCTACAAATGTGTCATTTAAGTTGCAGGCAACTATTTAGAACCCGGACAATGCTGGGTAATTCTTTAGAGTCTATAACATTAAAAGAACATGTCTGTCTGTTGCGGAAAATCTTCTACGGCTATGAAATTTGGTACACAGGTACTTCAAGCCGGCCACACAATTAGCTACCATAAGCCTTCGGGCTGGTCGTGTGGTCTGGGTTTTCAACAGGTACTTCAAGAACAGAGAAAAGGTGCACCTCGGAGATTTTTTTTTTAAAAATTCGAATTAGGTTTTTAGCTATTTCATATTTTAGCACGATTTTGAGCAATTTTTTTACACAAATCGGTTCTTTAGCGACTGAAAATAGTATCCCAGAATTTCCATCTTGACATCATCGGAAAGATCGAAGAAAATTCTTTCTACAGGCTGGCTACAGGTTGCCAGATAAAAAATTCCCCGATTTCCAGAAAATATCTTCACAAATTCCCTGATACGTATCACTATCTACTTTTACTGAATATCAGTTTAACAAGCATAAAAAAGTCAAATAAAATTAAAAGTTATAATTAAGAATATATAATTAAAATAAATTACTTTTAGTATTGAAAAGTATATAGTATAGTATACTGAAAGTATAGTATTTATGCAAGAATTATATAAGAACAATATTATTACAAATATTAATCTTTCAGTTCAAACATTAAAATTCTAGATAAGATATAAAACTCTTTAAACTGAGCACTGTTTCGTAAAATCTAGTTAAGAATTCATACAGTTAAACATTATTATTTGCAATAAAATTATGTATAAGCAGAAACAGTATTTTTTTAATCTGCATTTCCTGTTATATAAAAAAATATCTTGACCACTTTCAAAACAATTTAGATGACAGGGATCACTGAGAAACGTCGATATATTTTCTTTTCATTGAGGTGTCTAATATCCTGTCTCCCATCACATGAAATGCGAATAACGGATTATATACACGTGTATTGTCATGAGTCGGGAGAAAGCTGCAATTGCTAAAAAGAATTCCAATTTCCCTGATTTTAGAGTATTTTTTTAGAAATTCCCCTGAATTCCAGGTTCTGTAGCCACCCTGTTCCTGTTTGTAAGACAGGGTGACTCCCGGGTATTATATATGCATTGCATAAATCTACTTTCTGTACTTCCCATGAGATGGTGCCACCACACTTACTTGATCTTCCCAGATTCTCTGACGTCGACTCACCGTACGTCATCGGGTCTAGTGACTCACTACGAGGCCGATTGTAACAGGCCCTTTCCTTCAACTTAGAATATCGTTGCCTCATCTTCAACCCAGTGCAATTTCGTTCGGTTTCGACGAAACTCACTGGGAAGGAGAGTACTGTAGCGAACGCTCATAAGGCAGTATTAAATGCTTTGAGCTGGAGACGTCTTTAGCTCAACGCTATGATACTGGCCTACTACACTTTGGTTCGGGATCAAATCCCGGCACTGCCAAGTTGGTAAAACCACCTTCTCATTACAAATGCATAGAATTTGAGCATTAAAATTGAGATTTTCGATTCCACTCATGAAGGTCATCTTTCTCCAGTTACAGTAGTTTCCTCCCCAGTAGACTTTTCTGCACATACCTGCTTTTGAACTCACAGTGAAGTTTGAAATCCTCCCATCCAATATGACTGTGCAGACTTGAATGAATACATTAAATTAATCTTTGCTTTAACTCCTTGGCCACACCAGGTATATTTTCTAGTTATGCATAAGCTTAACAAACAGTTACAGCATATTTTTGCCATCACTGTTCTGCCACTTGCCAAAAGTAAGATAACACAATTCTATAGTTTGGCAAAAAGTTGTGTGATAAACACAGACTGCCTGGCTTACCCGAAGGTTTAGAGCAGCCTGATAAATGGTCAATGCAAAAAGTTTTGTGTATATCTTCACAATCTAACCAAAATAAATAATTACATTATTTCAATTTTTTTTTCTCACTCATGAGGACTTTCATGAGTCTCATGAAGGCCTTCTATCTCCAGTTACAGTCGTTTTCCCCCCAGTAGACATTTCTACACATGCCTGCTTTAGAACTCACAGTGAAGTTTTGAGTCCTGCCCTTCCAATATGACTGTGCATGCACTTAAATAAAATATTTTGCAGTGAGTCATTTCTCTAACAGCAGTCCTGTTGCATTTTGCAGACTTAGTGAATGCTTTAAATTAATCTCTGCTTTAACTCCCTGGTAATGCCAGGTATATCTTCTAGTTATGGATAAGCTTAACAAACAGTTGCTGAATATTTTTGCCAACACTGTTCTGTCACTTGCCAAAAGTAAAATGTTAAATCGATTTTAAAGTAATAGAAAATTGAAATATCACAACAAAAGGACATCCAAAAAACTAAAAATTACCTTTCAGAGCATTCACACATATTTAAGAGAAATCTAAAAATGTAGACACAGTTTTTCATCAAAAGCAATTATATACCAAAAAAAATTAAAAAAGTCACCAAAGTCTTTATGGAAAAGCTTAATACAATTGTTATTATGATTCCAATACAATCACAGAAGCGATATGTGATAACACAATTTGGGGAGACATAAAGTCAAAGATCAAAATTAGCAAATAGCAACTAAAAATTTTATGCTGTATATCTCAACATGATTACAAATTAAATAAAATAGAATAGCTAAATTACAATGAAAATAAATGAATGACATTTTTCAATGTTGTTATTACAGTGAAACTTCAGTTCTGTATTTCTTCGTGGAGCAGATGAAAAAATGTAATACGAGGGTCACACTAAAATTTTGGAGATATGGCTAAAGTGGGCCAAGTTAAACTTATCACCTCTTAGTAATGTTCAAAGTACTCCCCTCCATCATCAATGCACTTTTGTAGGCGAATTTTCCAAAGATTAAATGCTTCAAGCCATCCATTTCCTGGAATTGGTGAAAAATATGCTTTTAGTCTCATCAATCTCATCTTCGAATGAAAATGATGCCCACGTAAATTTTTTTTTAGATTAAAAAAATAGTCAAAAGCCACACATAGCAAGATCAGGAGAATAGGGTGGATGTTCTATAACTTTGATGTTTTTTTGTTCAAGAAATTCGACTGTCATTCTTGCTGAATGAGAAGAATTGTCATGGTGAAGCATGAGTCTCCTAACATTCACTTCCTGAAGAATTTCTGGAAGACACTTAGTGGCATACCAGTTACCTGTAACTATCTTCTGCCCCTCTAGCTTTATGGCTTTGACCAGACTTGTACTTCTGAAGAACACGGCATACATTACTTTTTTTCATTGCTAGTTGTCTTTTCACCATTGTTGGTTTGTGGTCATCTTCAAAGACCCATACTTTACTTTCTTGACATGTTGGAATGTCAAAAAATGGTATGTACGTTTCATCACCAGTTATGATTTTAGAAATAATGCGGTGTCCATCATTATTAAGCAATCTTAGGGTTTCTTTACTGAATCTGACACGGTTTGTTATTTGGTGTTCTGTTATATTATGGGGGACCCAATGACAAACTAATTTTTTCATATGCAGTTCTTCATGAATAATTTTATGTATAGCTGCGGATCCAATGTTAAGTTCCTTCTGTATCATTTGGTAGGTACAACGATTATCATCGATTAACATTTTTTGAATGGCCAACACATTTTCTGGGACTACTGCTGACAACGGTCTTCCTGTGTGCTCTTTATCCAGGAGAGAATTTCAACCTCTTCTAAACTCTGCAAACCATCTGAATACAGTGGCACGAGATGGAGCATAATTTCCATATGCTAATTGTAGAAGTTGAAGACATTCTTGATTTAGCCCCACTTTAAAATCATAGTTCGATAATGCTCTAGCATTAACTCCCAACTCCATTTTTTTTTCTTTCAAAAATTATACTACGATAGTTAAATTGTAATTGTTGCCACAAATTATCATCTGCAGACATAAAAGAGTTCAAATTTAAATATCCGACCAATAATTTTTTTCTAGTGCATATTGTCTGTCCCTGTTTCAAAAATTTCAGTGTGACCTTGTTTGAAAACACAATACACAAAAACTGGTATTCAACTAGGATATAAAAATCATAGAAAACAAACAAGAAAATAAATATACTACTTACCAAGCTTTGCTCTTTTCAGTTGTTAAAAGTCTAATTTATGACTCACATAAAAAAATTCCAATCATATCAAAAGTGTCAAAACCCCCATTTAATGACTTTAAATCAAATTTTTAAATTATTCTTCAGAGTCCCTAGACAATAAATACTATATTTGTTGAAGCGAAATGATAAAAAACTACAAAATCCTACATTTTAGATATGTCTATCCAGGGTACGGCAGTTAACTGGTATAAAGTGTATGTACATTCTCTTTTAGTTCAATCTCCAATACAACATCTCATGACAGGATTGGCATTTCAAGATATGCCTCTGATGAAAGTCAAGATATAACAAGATACAGGCTGTCCCAAAAACATTGACCTCAGCTTTCATTCCTTAAATATTGATCTTTGACATATATAATAAATTACAAAGTTGCGTAAAAAAAGGTACAGAATTTTATGAAATAGATTAAAATTTTCAAGAGAATTAAATTTTAAGAAATACAAAATTTAAATTTTTATATGGCCCCCGTACAAAAACATTTCCAAAGAATAAAATGTGCCCCATACACTAATAAGGTGATGTACAAAATTTCAGTATTTTATCATAAAAATTCCCAGAGATATGAAAAGACAAAAATGCTGTCTTAAACTACTTTTCGATGCATCGACATGGGTTCTCAGAGGGGAAAAATTATGCCGGCAGATCGTGTTTCAGGGGTCATACACAAATTACGAAAGAAAACAATGATTACATAAATAAATAATAATTTTGCTATTTACTGGTACAAAAGTATCTACACTGTGTAGAAATAATAACTTTACACAAAGATTACAAAGCTTGTTCAAAATGTTTTCCATCCATGCCAAAGATCCATTAAAGATAAGAGGCAGATATTATTTGCCTATGATGCATTTCTGCATTGCGTCATTTGTACTCTTGCTGTAAACATTTACATTTTAATTTGTGATTAATCCCTCACCAACTATGTTTAAACATATCTCTGGGTCTTTTTATGATAAAATGCTGAAATTTTGTACGGGGCACCTTATTAATGTATGGGGCACCTTATTATTACACCTTATTAATGTATGAGTCACATTTTACTCATTGGAAATGTTTTTGTACGAGGGCCATATAAAAATCTAAATTTTGTATTTCTTCAAATTTAATCTCCTGAAAATTTTTATCGATTTCATAGTAATTTATTATATATGTTTAAATTTAAGGAATGTCAATATTTAAGGAATAAAAGCCGAGGTCAATGTTTTTGGGACATCCTGTATATGCACTGTGACAAGATATGACATGATATGCACCCTGATGAGATATATCAAGGTATGCACCCTGGTAAGATATGGCAAGATATGCTTTCTGACAAGATATACACCCTGGTGAGATATAACAAGATATTATGCACTCAGGTTAGATATGACAAGACACACACCTGACGTAAAATGTAGAGCAAATAATGAAAAAAAAAAAAAAAAAAAAAAAAAAAAAAAAAAACACAAAATTCTGCAGTTTAGACACATCTAACCAGACTACTGTAGTAAACCGACAGAAGCAGAGCCTGATTAATCCAATGTGAGGCCCAGAGCCTGCTGTTAATTGGAGGCCCCCATACACTCATGGTATACCAAATATATGCAAAAAACATAACTAAGCAAATTTGGAAGTTTAGGACTACTGTCCCGAAGGCATTTTAGTACATGTAGAACATTTTATTTAAAAGTAAAACTTTAAAAGATGTATAATATTTAAAACTATTAATATATTTTCAAAATTTAAAATAAACACTAACCAGTTTATATTGTTTAAATAATTAAATAAATAATTATTTCTGATTAAAATCTTTTAACACATACAAAATTTAGGGGCCCAGGGCTGCGACCCCAGAGGCCTGTGCATTAATCAGGTCCTGGATAGAAGGTGAACACACATTCTCTTTTGGTTCCATCTCTAATGCAACGTCTCTTGATGGGCTAGACATTTTAAGATATGTCTCTGATGAGATATGCACTCTGACAAGATATGATAAGATATGCACTTGGCATAAAATGCAGCAGAAATAAAGATCATAAAAGATAAATATGTTTCAGAAATCAATAGCTTTCTTTCTTCAGTGTAACAAAACAAGCCTGGATCAAAATGCTCAAACGAGTGCAGACTGGTCCACGCTTGTTGCACTGAAGAACGAAACCCATCGATTTACGAAATGTACATATGCTCTTTTATCTTCATTTTTACTCATTTTGCATTGTGATCCATCTTATTATGGATTGTGCACAAAGTTAAGTCACATTTATTCTTTACTATGCATAAAATATCTTTGTACTATTCCGTTCTGTTCAAGGTTTATTGCATTGAACAGTGGTAGAAGTAGTCCTATATTTCCTAAATATTTTTTTAAATCAGAAAAATGACCTATATTGTCTGATATTTTAGATTTGTTCAGATTTCTGCGTGGGGTGTTTTTTTACCTATATTTTTCTCTGCAGTCAGAATTTCTGTACATTTACATTTTCTCCCATTTTAAATTTTTTTCCATTACATACAAAATTAGCTCGACAGTGTCTTATGAGAAGCAAAAAAAAATTTCCTTTACTGTTGTTCTCAACCTATCGTGACAAAATCGAAGATTTTCTTTCATTCTCATCTTAATCGGACACAGGCAGTCAAGACTTTTTGACCGGGGAGTGGGGGGT
This sequence comes from Amaurobius ferox, assembly GCA_951213105.1. Lineage (NCBI taxonomy): Eukaryota > Metazoa > Arthropoda > Arachnida > Araneae > Amaurobiidae > Amaurobius > Amaurobius ferox. Next base: position 106,499,408 of record OX578152.1, on the reverse strand, counting down.
GGGGGAGGGTGAATGAAACTTTAGGAAGGGGGGGCAAGTTTTCTATTTGCCCTTTATAAATATATCTATATGTTGTCACATAAATAGAAACTAAGTTAATATAAAATATCTCCGGGGGAGGGGGGGGGGAGAGTGTAGCCTCCCCAGATATATGCCTGAACACTGATCGCACAACACTGTATCAGAGGAAAAGCATTTATATTAAAAGACAGACATATGTGCCATGTGTGATTCAAAATCCCTCTAAACCAGTGACAGGGCCTATTAAAATAAATCATATTGTGTGTCGTATAAGACACAAATGACAATTATAATTCCTTGATGAAAACAAAGAATTTTATAAAAAAGCGAAAAACATGTTTAACACTATATTTTTATTTAAAAAAATGGTATGGATTAATAATAAGGACATTTCAGTGTTCTCTTTAATTTTGTCCAGTTGAGTATCTCAAAGGTTTTAAGCTAGTATGACTACATCACAATCTAATTTCTATTTTATTTTTAATACATATATATCCAAAGAATATTTTTAAAATATATCTAATAAAAACAACACAATTATACACAAATGAAAATTTAATTAAAACTTTTATAAAAATTCAGAAGTTATATATTTCTTGCAGGTGCCCCTATGGCACTATATGATGAGACAACCCTATTTCTAACAGGAAGTAAGATTGCTCCCGTACTCCACTAAAAAACGAGGTCAGGCCCTTTAAGTTGCCTCATCGTGTAACGCACCATTGGAATTTCCTATACACTTGCATAAAAAATATAGAGCAACCTTAATACTTCTCCAGTTATTAGTCTGGACCATGACTTCCTTTGACACCTTGTATATGAAGTATGAAAAATTCTTTGTACCTGGGGTACAATTTCACGTTACTTTCATCCCTGGCAGGGATGAATATGAAATAAAAAATAGGTGGGTATACACAGTAAAAGAGGTAAAGAGGGAATCTTCTCAATACCTCTACAAACAGTACACAGGTACTGCAAATAGTACACAGGTAGCATTCTTAAGCACCATAGCTTTTCCCCAAAAATTATGATAATGAATGTAATTAAAATCTTGAGTAGCAACACATATTAAACTAACACTTAATTACTAAAGTTAATAGGTCTCTGATTTTGCAGTTTCTTTTATAGTTCTTCTTTTATGTTAATTTTTAATGGATCAATTTTATCTATTGTATTTTTCCAAGAATTATATGCTAAGAGTGCAACATTTTTTGCTGCTATAGCACTCATTTCCATAGCACTTGCAGACAACTCAATAGCGTTTGTGTAATAAAGTCCAGGATGCAAAATAAATGGCACAAACTTCTCTGGGGGATTATAGTGAGGATAAGCCAACCACACTTCATCCTTAACCAAACTCACATGATGAAATAACTTCTCAACTGCATGTTTATCAAGAGGATTTTGGCTGAATACTTTGTAAACTCCTTTAACATTTTTATTTTTAAAAGTGTCAGCAGGTGAAACCATGCTGATGCTGTTAAATAGCAGATTATTATTGTTGGTCAAGATTTCATATGGTATAGACTTTTTATTAAAAGCTAGTGGACTGAGTGTTCCTTTAATAAATGTTGTAACAGTTTGGTGGTAATCACGTTCAAACTGAAGGAAATCTTGTGTGAAGTTCACAAATTTGATATTATTGTTACCTTTTATGAGTGGAGAAGCTAATACAACAAAGTTAAATTCTTCTGATTTCACTTGGTTATTAGAAGTTTGGTATTTCACAGAAAACGTATCATCTGGAAGTAACGCTACTTCTAAAACATTGGCATTAATGAGATGAGCCTTAGAATTCTTCAAAAGACCTTCAGGTATCAATTTGTTTCCACCTTCAACACTCCACAAATTACTTCCTGCCCCAGCAAGGGATACATAACCTAAGAGTATAAAAAATAAAGATAGTGATGGGAAAGCTTATGTAATGTATCAATACAATGTATTGATATGTATCATTTAGTGATGACTCAATATCAATTCCACTGTATCAATATCAATCCCATGTATTGATACTGTATCAATATCAATCCCATTATATTGATGCTGTATCAATATCAATCCCATTGTATTGATACTGTATCAATATCAATCCCACTGTATCAATACTGTATCAATATCAATTCCATTGTATTGATACTGCATCAATATCAATTCCTTTGTATCGATACTGCATCATATCAATGTAATCAATATTATGACTTGCTTTGCATTTAGTTTATTACGTTTTTTAAGATGAAATATAAAGATTAAATAAGAGACTAATTATTTATCTTGTTTTAATAAACTGTATAAAAATCTGCATGTATATATTTTTAAAGTAATTTTAGAGCATAATGATTATATCATGATTTAATGAGTATAGTAGAATATATTTATCTAGATCACACATAACTAGGCATAAATAAAATTGTATAAATAAAATTGTATAAATAAAATTTCCAATAATCTCTAGAAATGTAATCTATAAAAATAAAATTGAAAATCTGTCTGTCTGTCCCGTCATCACGGGAGAACAGCTAAACCGAATTTGATGAAATTTTGTGGGTAGCCTGGAAATAGTCCCACTTAAAATTTAGTCCATGTTTGGAGTTTCTACGATCAGTGGTTCTCGAGATATTAGTAAAAAACAAAAATTTCGTTTGTCTCATCATCATGGGAGAACAGCTGAACCGAATTTGATGAAATTTTGTGGATAGCCTTGAAATAGCCCCCATAAATTTAGCCCAAGTTTCGAGTATCTAAGACCAGGGGTTGTCGAGATATTAATGAAAAACGAAACTTTTTCCTAGGAGTTCTACTCTCTAACTCCGTGGTTTATCTAAACGAAAAGCTTGAAAATCGTTTGAAAATGAATTAAAACTTTATTTCTGAGTTTGATGGGAGATTTTTTGCATTAATTAGTCACTTTCTGAAAACATGAATTGTTTGAAACATGATTTAAATGGGAAATCTATCTCCATGGTTTATTTTTCACAAGTTTTTAGTGAACAATGAAAAGTATAAAGAAATCAAAATGGTTATTTAATTTTGCAGTTTATGAGGAAGATTCTATCTTATATTATGTTGCTTAGAAACGCAATTAAATTAAATCTGTCTGTTAATTTTAATTATTACTTTTTCGATTTGAAAATTATATAAATGGATATAGAAATATATTTTAGAAAAGAACGATTTGATTTTTCTTATAGCATTTTTGACTGGATAATATCAATTACGGTCTTCAGATTTAAGCGTTATTAATATTGATATTTTCAGGGATTATTGATTCAGGGATTATTGATATTTTCAAGTTATTATGCAATTGTTTTATTATGACAAAAATTGTACAAACTCATATATTGTACGTTGTACGAGTAATTTTCTACAAATACACGGGTATATCTTCTATTCTACGAGAATATAAGTAGTACAGGTATATATATTGGCATATGTTTTGATATATATTGGCATATATTGGAATCAATTACGACCTTCTGGTATAAGAGTACGGGGATTATTGATATTTTTAATTTATTACGACATCTCTTTTATTTCGACAAAGAATTTTGAGACTCATACTGTAATACGGGTAATCTTCTACTAACAGACTGGCATATTTTCTAATCTGTGACAATATAAGTAGTACAGGGTTGCATATACTGATTCAATTCTTCTTTTTTGTAAATTTGCTTACAAAAGGGTCCAGGAAGTTTTATTCTTCAGATCTGCCCTTGAAGATAATTTTGCATATTGAGAACCTGAATAAATTTAGTATTTTAACAGAATTTGCACATGATTGCGAATTATAACTTTCTTTATATTACATACTCCATACGAAGAACGGGTATGCTGCTAGTAATCTATAAATATTAGGGTAGAGTGGGTCAATTGTGGAAAATTCTCATCTCCAGGTCAAGACAGGGTATTCATGATTTTAATCATCAAATTATGAAAAATAGCTTATATTTCAGTGACATTAATGTATTAATATATTTTATCTTATGTTTAAAATATGTTTTCAGATGTGAGAAACATGAACAGGTACTAAAAATATATTTTAAGGCTTTCATTATATTTTTCAATATTTTTATTAGCTGGACAGAAAAAGTAAAGAGAAAGTGTTAAATAATATGTTCTTTGTAATTTAAATATAAAGCAGATTCAGAATTTTTTTTGTATTTTCCATAATTGCTCCAAATTTGGAAAAGTTGGAAAATATATATTTTATACACAATTCTTGTTTGTAACATAGCCAAAGATGCCAAGTACTCTGGAAATTCCTAATTTTTCCAGGTTTTTGAGTCAAAATACGGAAGTAAGGGTAACAGGTAAAAAATACAAAAATCAGCACTAATGGTACTACAGTGTTGGTATTTCAGAAGTAAGCCTTAAAATCCCTGAAATTAAGTAACTTGCCTTCTGAAGGAGCTCATGCAAGATTGGCGTCTCTGTATACCATTAGTTGTGAAAAATAGGGTAATTTAAATGATTTCTTGTCAGAGATTCATAACATCCATTCACATCTGGTAAAACACAGATGCTCAAAAAAGGAAGGATTTTTAAAGCATAATAACTTGTAGATTCTTAGTATTACAATCTTAAAACTTTTACCACTAGTTAGGAACTACATTCTAATCAATTGCCAGTGCCCAAAGGCGAGTCCTTACAATCTGAAGAATGAAAAATAATTAGCCCACAAATGCAACATTTTGGGGGCAATTGTGGAATGCAAACTTACTTTAAAAAATAATTATATTATGATTTAAAAGATAAAGTGCTAATAATCCTTTCATTAACTAATGAAATAAGTCTTTTTCTGAAAAAATAAAAGCTCATGTTACTGTCATTTTAAGTACTGTCAACATTATAGTCAATTTTCCAAAAGAAAAAGGTATTTTTTCCATCCACAATTGTCTTACTCTACCATTACTCTTATTTACAAAAGTTCATAAGCTTCCTCAATTGAATTAGAGTAAAAAATCTATTTTATTGAGCTATGTAGAAAATATTTTTAATTATTATAATTAATATATATTATTTATTATTTTATATATATATATATAATTTAATATATATATAATTTAATTATTATATATTAATGCAGTTCATAAGCTTCCTCAATTGAATTAGAGTAAAAAATTTATTTTATTGTGCTATGTAGAAAATATTTTTTGAAAGGCAGATTTTTTAGAATTTCCATTTTAGTGTTTATAGAACAAGCTATAAGTTTACTGAGCATACTTTTTAGAATAAAAGAATAAAAGATAATTTGTTGAAGTTATTTTATCATTATAACAAAATTAACATTTATAATTTTTCTAAGATTAAATAAATTCACCAAAAAGAAAATATGATCAGAAATAGAGGGCAATTGTTGATTTGATATGCCATAAGCTATGGTATTGATACACTGTAAGTATCATATACAAGTGTATTGATACAAAAAAATCAATGTATCACAAGGTAATGCATTGATACATCCATACACAGGGCTTTTATTCAAAAGATATGAGTCGGTACTCATGCCAGCTGACATAGGCTGTATACGAAAGAGCAACTCAACTATCAAACTATAGCAGGTATGCAAAAATTTAGTACTCTGTACATGTGCTTCATATTTAAGCTTGTGATTTTTCATTTTAGTTAAAAAAGAAAAGATGCAGAAATACTGAAATTGGCAAAGAATTTAGATTTTATGTATTCTGAAAACACAAAGAAAATTTAATTTTGGGTGAGCCGGAACTGATGAGTTTATCTCAAAAATTTTGCACTGAAGAGAGATCAATCATGTTAGTTTTTGGTGGTCATGAAAATTTCCAAATCTCTGACTCTGTTAACAGGTATTACTTTCCCTACATGCATAGAATAATGCATAGGGAAATAAATCATTGTGAAGGGGTTGAAAAAATAAATTACGTTTTCAATGAAAGAACATGATTCAAGCATCCCTGAACACGAATCAAATGTTTTTAAGGTGATGTCTGTGTGTGTGTGCTAGTGTGTGCATTTGTGAGTCTGTGGCTGCAATATCTCATGAACAAATGGAACATTTCAAAGGTAATTTGGTACAATTATTACGATCCATGAATACTGGAAGCTTATTGATTTTAAACACAATTGAATGTTCAGAAGACTCCCAAATTTTTAAATGAATTTGTGATAAAATCATAAAAATATCAGGACATTCAATAATGTTAAATAATCATTTTGTATGCATTTTTAATTCTAAAATGAATGGCACAAACTTTAGAATGCTAGTCTGAATAGTTCTCGAGATATTGCATGTTTTTCAAATAAATGTATATAAATAAATGCATAAAAATAAACAGTAGTATATTTAAATTAGTCACCAAGTGTACAACATTAATCAAATATGTAACACTTGGCGACTAATTTATATATCTATCTAAAGTATATCGCCAATTTGACGACTTTTTAATGTGAGGCCAAATTTATAAAAATGTCACTAAATTGGCAAAAATTACGATAATGGCAGAGCCGTGAATCAAACCCGGTCCATCTGAGTGCAATCACCACACGCTAACCACTGGCCTGTTTCACCCTGTCTTTTTCTACTTGTAAATTGAACACTTCCATAAATTTGAATCTAGCACATTATTTTATAAGGGTACCAGATAACTTTTTATTAGAAAAAAACCCTACCCATAACTATTATAAAGCATTTTCTTTGTAAGTATATTTGTCTATGCATAATCAATTAAAAAAAGAAAACATATGATAATATATAAATATTATAGATCTTAGAAAGTTGATCCTAATGAAAGCAGAGACATTGAATATCAACTCTATATAGGATAATGCTTTCAAAACCTTTGATCTTTTGATACCCCTTTTACAACAGTGATGTCTTCTTTTTACATAACCTCATTCTCCAAATGCATCATATTGGCATTCCCCATTTTTTAACAGGGGCAATTTAGTAGAGTTTGACTATACCATATAATAGAAAACCAAAAAACAACAATTAATTTAATTTGAACGAAAATGTATTTTTACATAACAAATTAAAAATAAGCTTAGTTTACCCAATAATATTAGTTTACCTATTTCAACTTGTAAAGAACCAAATGAAAACAATGGCAAAAGTAGGTCTATTATATTAAGCAATGTAAAACATTGAATAATATAGGATAAAACATAAAATGAAAAATATAGAATAAAAACATAAAATCAAAAATATAGGATAAAAACAGATAAGATCAAAAATTCAAACAGCTAATTAATTTTTGAATGTAGAAAATTTAATTTCAAACATATTTCAGAAGTAAGTTGGTTGCATGACAAGGAACAAAAGACTATAAACACCATTTCGCTAAATTAAGAGGAAATAGATAAAAGTTTTCAAAATATCTTTTGTTTATACAATAAATGAAATGAATTGATAATACAGTTTCAAATTAATAAAAGCTTATTACGGGATAAAAATGAAGATGAACTCTCTGAAAAAAATTTAATAAAGAATGACATTAATTCATACATTTTCATTGGAAACTTTAAATTTAAGAAGAAAAATCTGATGTGTGCAGCACACGACTTTCCCTACATAAAGCAATATGAATTTACTTATTTCACAGTGAAATAAAAAATGGTGTACAATATCCCCAGTAGAATGTTTTTGGCATTGAATTAATTTCACATAAATTGAAATTAGCACTTTTGGCAACTTATTAGTCCGAGCAGAATGGCCAATAATTCACAGTAGCATTCTAAAATTTGTGTCATTTGTTTTTAGTGAAAAATTACACATGAGATGATTATCTATTTAACGATATTAAAAGTCCTGGCTTGTGAATGATTTTTTTTAAAAAGTGTTTCGTAAATCCAGCGATATCTCGGGAAGTTCATGCTAGCATTCTAAAGTTTATATAATACTTTTTCTAATGAAAAATTACATCTGAAATGATAATTTATTTATCATTATTAAAGGTTCTTATTTTTCAATGATTTTTTTTTTAAAAATTCATTCAAAAATTGGAAGGTCTTCTGAACATTTGATTGCATTTAAAATTGGTACTTACGTATTAACGCCATTGCAGCTACAGATTTAGCGGTTTTTAAGTGCCGCCAATCTACACCTAAAATTTTTGCGACAAATCATAAAATAAAACACTTTATTTAAAATCAAAACACTTTCAAAATTCAAAACACTTTATTTAAAAACAAAGTAGTCAATCGGATTTCGGTGGAAAATGTGCCAATATAGAGTTTAACATAGATTCAAAACAGTCTCTATTTTCTTTCACCTGATGCTGTCGCCATATGAACTCTGATAAATAAAATTCCAAATGATGTCTCGCTGTCCCCCTATGTCTCTTGTTCCTCCATTTAGCACTGCCCCACATTCTCTCAACTGTTTGTGTATGAACTCCTGTATCAGGATTAATAAAATTGTATTTATGATTAACTTTAGCATGTAGGAATCCTTCTATTTCTATTCTATTTGTTTGGTAACCTTTCCAACTGTCAGAATAAATTGTGCTACCATCTGCAATGTTTTCAATAATTTTATCAAGAAGGGTAGAGCCAGTTCTATTAGGAACAGTGACAACAAACGAATCTTTTATTTCTCTACATATACCACCAAACACCCACTGTTCGGGTAATACTCGACCACAATTATTTTTACGTTTAGTAAACAAACTTTCATCAATTTCCATAATGCAATCTGGTCCACCTACCTTCTTGTTTGGTTTATTCTCCATATCCAAGACACATAATTCACGCATATAATTGTTCCAATATATAACAGTTTTATCCGATAAATCAAGTTGCTTTTCACAAAATTTAATCGACGTCAACTCCTCGCACCAGCAGTATATGAATCTCAAAGCTGAACAAAATGGAATTCTGCTTCCCTCAAACCAGTTGTCTTTTCTAAGTCCCACTTGCTGATCACACTGTCTTAAATTATATTTCCAAAACTTACGTTTACCAAAATAAAGTTTCATGTCATGGGAATTGGTACATTTTCGTTTTTTTGGTAAAATATTTCGCTCCTGAAAAAATAAAATTGCATCTTGTTCTGTTTTTGGCAAATCCCAAATACGCATTTTCGTAGCACTAAAAAATGGCGTCAAAAATCAGCAAACAACAAGGCAACAAGGAATCCAAAAGATCACTGCGTGCGCGTGCGAACAACAAGATTGCTCTTTATTGGCGCATTAGCGCAACTTCTGATGCGGTGGCGTTGATGCGGTGGCATTAATACGTAAGTACCTTAAAATCAATAGAGTCCTAGTATTCAGTGATTGTAATAGATGTAGAAAATTATTTTTGAAACGCTTTATGCATTCATGAGACATTGCACCCACAGATTTACAAACACACATACTCACAGAGATGCTCCTTCATTGAAACTTGAATTCAAACTTTCAACTATGGCACAATACTTTTCTAATACATTGTACGATGCATATAGAGAAAGTAATGAAAATCAGCAAAGAATAAATGCTATATTTTTAATTTAACAATTTGATAAATATGAAAATACCATTTTTGTACCAATACTGGTATTGGATGCCCTAGCTACAACTAATTACTGATCTCCAATTATTGCATTAAAGAAATATCAATACAACTTAATTTCTGACTATTTAAGTATTTTCAAGAAAACACAATCATATCAACCATTTTACTTACCAGCAAAACCTGATATATTGTTTGTTTGACCATAATTGACCATCATCACAGATTGTACCAATTCATCCAAAAATTTCTTCGAGTAACCTTTGTCTTGAAAGATGCTACCAAGGGTTTTTAGGGACATGTTTTTGAATGATGGATTCATGGAATCCAACAAGAGGTCAACGGATGTAAATGCATAACTCTCCTGTTGCACATTGTAAATTCTAAAAAAGAAAAGGAAATATATATATATATATATATATATAATCATTATCAAATTTTCACATCAAATGTTTCCAGAGCGAGTGGTAACTCACACTTTATGCTATTTTATTCTTATTCTTTTTAATCATAAAATGTTTTTCTTTTAATATAACATGGCATATAACTGGTTTATTTATTTTATTTTCATTGTTTAATGTTAAATTCTGATCCATTTTCTACATTCTTCTATGTCGGAGCATGTACATAACTTCTGTAATATAATGTACAGATATGCACACAGAAATGTAGAATTTCAGTATTACTGAACGAGGTATGGATCTTGAAAACATACATGGTTTCAGAAATACTTTTCACTTTACTAATTTAAAATTCTTTTTCATGTATGATCAAAAAAATTTTGGGAGCCAGGAAAGGCCTAGCTCCATGTTGTTGAGACCCAGACCATCCGACCTACCAGAAAGGTGTAAGGTAACTGTTTGGACAGCCGGTGCCTAGCTCCATGTGAAGTTTTCTCAGTTTGAATCATCTTTTCATCTATTACACTATTTATGTACTTACACCATGTATATTAATGCAGGAAACAAGGGGTATAGTACCTTTAGTACCTGTATTACATATATGATTTATAATACTTTAATTTTTGTGTGTTGTTAGAGGCTTATATTCACCAGGCTTTCACACCATGAAATTCAATTTTCAACTGCCTATATTATATATGGAACAGGGAAAAAGGGGCATTTAATACCTATTTAGTACCTGTTTTATATATAAGGGAATTTTTCTCCACAGCCTAAAGGAATTTTTTTTCCAGCCTAAAGTTGTGTCTATTTTATTTTCACATATGTTCTTCAGAGCAATTTCAATTAAAGATAAGTTACTGGTATTTAAAATACAAGTAATTAAAATTCTTATATATATATATATAATAGTTAGAGTCAGTTCAATGATAGATATTATATATATATATATATATATATATATATATATATATATTCACCCATCTTTACCACATGTAATTATTATTCCTTAACTTATATATGGAACAGGGAAAAAGGGGTATTTTATACCAATTTAGTACCTGTTTTATTTATAATGTTTACTTATCATGTTGTTTTAAATATTCAACGGCTTGTCGTATAGTATTTTTGATGTCACATTTACATTTCAGTCCATCTTCCTTTTACTTTTGCTATACAGAACATTTTCTATTAATGATCAATGTCAGGTATATATAGTACAAGTAAAATAAAAATTCTTCAATTATATATATATATATATATATATAATAGTTTGAGAGTCCAATGAAAGAAAAGTGAGAAGCTGTAACTCGAAAATCCTAACATTCTAACAAGCTTACAAAATAAAAGTATGAATCAGCAAATCTTCAATCAAATGGAAAAAACTACAAATTATGAATCATCAAGTTAAAGAAAATCATCAAAAATCAATTGTATGGAAACGATAAAAGAAAAACAAATGAAATCTAAGCATTAATGCTATATACATGGACAAGGGCTAAACCTAAATCATGGATTTGTTCACTTCTACAAGACTCTTCCTCGGGTCCAAGTATTTTGTAGAAGCAAACACAAAAAATGTATGTTTCTGAAGAAATAAGATAGATTATATCTATAAACTATTTTTACTTGGACAACATACATAAAGAAGAAAAAAATAAAAGGAAACAAGATTACCTGGAAAACAACACTACAAATGCACGAACCTGTCGAACCCGGGAACCCAGAATGAAGAGACCAGTGTTGCCAATCGCAAAGGAAAAAGAAATGATCTACTGTTGCCATTCGTAAGAAATAAATAACAGTAATGCGAAAAGGCAAGAATAAGTGATAATATACAATTAGAGCTACAAAAAGGAGGTGCTAATAATAGAAATGCTAGTGTTTAAGTGGATGTAAATATAAAATATTATTAAAACAAGAGAATGGAGATGTCAGGCTAATATAAAAAACCATGAATAGAATTATGAAAATCCAGCTAATCTAAATTTTTTAACTATACCATTTACAAAATAAGAGGGATATTTATATAAACTGCTGGTAATTTTTAGATTATTTAAATGCATAGCATGAATTTTTTTATCAGATAATCTATAAATTCTAAAAAGCTGATTAAGCATAATTATTTCTAAACAATAGAATAGAGTTGCAGGAATTAAATGGTAAGATTTCATTAATGTTAAAATTAAAATAGTCTTTTTTATCATATAAATTAGTAACAATTCTATTAGAAGGTTCAATAATAAGATTTAAATCCAAAAAATTAATATTATTACTAATATAGTAGCTTCATTAGGAATTAATTCCAAATTGTCTGGATAGAAATCTATATCTATGACATAATTTTCAGTATATACTAAGCAAATCAGATCATCAACATATCTGTAATAATGTCTATGAAGTAAAAGACTGTTCATAATGATAAAGGTATAATTAGCTAACATACTGCTACTGTAGCCACTATGTGGAACTCCTGAGACTTGTAAGTAATATATATATGTATAATAAAAGTTTAAAAATCCAATAAAAGAATATATATATATATATATATATATATATATATATATATATGTTACAAATTTTTGGATAAATTACTAAAACAAATATTGTTTTTTTCATTCCATATGTTGAAAATGAACTTTTATTTAAAAGTTTTTAATTTTAAATATTAAGAAGACTAAAGCTCATTGTTTTAAATGTAAAATTAAAAATGCTGTTACAATGAAAAATATATTCATTCACAGCAGTGGAAAGTCAAAATTAATTGAAAGCAGTGGTTTCATCTTGTTAGTTTCTAGAAACTGCATTTACATAACCTGAATAAATTCTGATATCAGCTGCATTGTCAAAAACAGTTCCAACAATGTGTGTATGTGTATAGTCTATGTATGAATGGGTATACATACTTGTATAAGTTACATTTCATTATTTTACTGATACATTCACAGTTATAAATAATACAATTTTTTATAGAATAACTATAATTCTAATTGTCTCAATTTAATGTGACACTTGGGCTTGCTTTTATGAACACAACAACTTAATCCATGATTTATCTTACAGGCATTCAAAAAATTCATAGCAAAATTAAACAACATTTTTCCTTCCAAATAAAACTCTCTATGCCTAAATAAAAAAATAACTATCACATGAATATCTAAAGAAGCTAAACTTACAAAATGCTTCATTGTTAATAAGGTTACATTAAAACCTAAATAATGTTAATTTTTTCACTCAATTACAAAAGCTGGTTACCCAAGCTGGTTAGCAGGGCCCGCTGGTATGTACTCAATTACAAAAAAAAAAAAAAAAAAAAAAAAAAAAAAAAAAAAAAAAAGGCAAGATGTACTTTTTTTTTTTCAAAAATTTTCACAAATTCTTATGAAACTCTGGACATATATTGGTGGAGGAATCAGTGGTGTATATTATATTTGTCAATTAGAAAATGTATCTGATATTGCCTAAGAGTTAAAGCAGTGATAGATTGAATTTATTAATCAAAAATTATTCATATAAATAAAAGTGAAAATTGAATACAATCCCAATTGCGTACAACCCGCGCAACAACTCCAACCCCAAATTACCCTCTTCCTGCTACCTTTTAAAATGAGTCTAATCTCAAGTAAAAATAAAATAAAAGATTCAGAAAAATACTTATGTGACTTTAAGGGCATGTGCAACCTCTGAAATGAAGGAAGAAACCACCTGGGTAAAAATGTTGGAGATCGAAAATTTTAACAGTTTGTCCACTCAAAAAATTTATAATTAATGAACGGATAGGTTTAGGAATTTTTAGCAGTGTGTAATATTTAGAGCTGCTGTTAAATTATATGTTAAGAGCTGCTGTTAAATTATAAACATCAGATGGCTAGTCAATTTTTTTATATCTCAATATAAAAATCAGGGGTGTTTTTTAAACACACAAAAAGTTTATATTTTAAAAATACACAAAAATCTGTCTATTAATCATATGGATTCCGTTTGTTTCAAAGAGAATTTTTCGATATTTCCGATGGTGACAAAATGAAGACTCTGTGATAATATTTTTGGTAACTACAGAATCAATTTATGTGGATATCACCCAAAATCATTGTAAATTGGGCTAAAACATAAAATAACTAAAAATTTAATTCAAATTTAAAAATAATAATGCCAAGGTGCACCTTCCCGGGTCCTGAAGTACCTGTATACCAAATTTTATGGTCACATGATACTTAGATTTCCCACTACATACTGCACAGACAGACAAGCAACACACACACCATCATTTATTAAGTAAGATGTTTGTATTAATATGCATATGTGTGTACTTATATGTGTTGTGCATTTTGTATGTATGAATGTGTTGAAGACCCAGACCACTCGACTAGCCCGAGAGCTTGCAGCAACTATTTGAGTGGCAGGTTGTATTAATGTGTGTATATGTAGGTGGATGTCAGTGGCTACACATTTTTACAAAAACTTATTTTACAAATTTAAATGCCACCACTGGTTGTAAGTCAATTTAGGAAACATACATTAACAGAAGTGGAGCACAGAATATTTCAGCATTTTCCTGATAATGCAAATTGGATTTCTTAATAACAGAAAATTTAGATAAAACAAGTGAGTTAGTGATACATAATTGCTGTACCTTGCCTCACATTTTGTCGACTCCATTTACTAGTTTTGCTTTTACTAAAAGCTCTAAAAATGCAGTCACATGACACAAAATCTAATTACATGTGAGAAATTAAAAAATTCCTCACAAAAAATTACTATAGAATACAAAATTTTAAGTAAATTGCATAAAATGTAAGACTTTTCAAAATGTACATGAACAGTTTGAACATCACACATTTTCATAACATTAAATTTCATTTCATTTTTAAAAGACTCATATCAAATTATATGTTTCATTTTGTGTAACTTACATAAAACTTCAAAACTAATGTTTGTATTGCACATGGCAAAGACAGGTTGTGTAAAAAATGTAATGTTTTCAAATATCAAGTGACATTGTATCCGTGGAGAAAATTTGGTTCCAATCAGTTTGGTAGTTTCAGAATATATTGCATAATATTGCAAAATGTCATTGGGCATATTTTTTTTAATAAAAAATTGCAAATGCGTTTATATAATACTCTATCTTTCTATAAATTTTGGTTTCAATCAATTAAGTAGATTCTGCAAAATACTGCACAATGTGAATACAGGTACAATGCATATGGGAAATTAAAAAAATGAACAAGAAAAAGAAGCCATTGTTTTCACAATCACATTAAAACCACTTTTTATTCCAAAGTGAGTTACAGGGGTTGGTGATCAGGGGGGCAGAGTCTCCTAGTTAAAAAAAAAACAAAAAAACTAGTAAATAAAGATTCTTAATTTAATGAATCCTTCTAAACTTTTTGTGGATATTTGAACTTTAAATACCTTTTCTAGCAATTAAAATACATCTTTTTACAGTTAAGTGCACTTTTATTTGAAATTATGTAGCATTTGTAAATTTAAAAAGAGATATTAAAATATTTACATTGTATACCAACAAATGAATATTTTTCCTGTACGAAGTTTAGTGGTTACTTATTTGAATTGAATACAGCACTTGCTCTAAGAATTTTTTTTCTTTAGCCATAAATTATCTTATTTTTGTAATTTTCGCTAATTGTTTTTCCTTTATAAAAAGCTGATACTGAAAAATAAAATGAAAATTTCTGAAGTTACTTTATAATTAATTTGTTTCATGTAATTAATAAAATATTAAAAATAAAAGAATTTTATAAGATGTTAAAAATATTAGTTGTTTTTTTTAATCACTAAGTTTTGCCACTTTAAAAAAAGTAGTCACTTAGAATATTTTTATTGCAAATGGCAAATTCAGTGATCAGCAGCATGAGACCTGGAATGTAATTCTGAAAATGAACAAACACAAAGTGACATATACACATAAGCACTAACACTACTGATCACATTTATCACAATCTGTAATAAGCATTTCATTTTAATGATTGCTAATAAAAGTTGGAAAAAATCTCAGCAACTATTATTTCTGTTGATGTTTAAATAGAAAAAATGTATATTATTATTAATTTTCAACAAGCTTTAAAAAATAAAAGAAAATTTCTCAGTATGTTTAATTATGTAATATCTCAATGAGAGGCTATTAGTGTTTAGTACTTTGTCTCCAAATTTCTTTTGCATCCACTGAAGGCAATAAAAATTTTCAATGCAGATGAATAAACATGAGAAAATAAAAATATAGGATGAAAGAAAGAATACAAGCACAATGATTCCATAAACTTCCTTCAAATTTTAGCTTGTTAAAAAACTATATTTAGAATTTGAATATTTAAAGAAAAAATATTTTCCAATTAAGAGTGAAATTAAAATTTGGCGATTGATGATTGCCTTTTGAGAATAAAAATTACACTTACTGATTGTGCTGGCATAAAAAATAAATAAATAAATAAAAAAGTGCCAAGCAACTTATGTTTATGTAAGTTTATTTGATTGCTCTGTAACCCTGCACGAATCCCTTCTTGGGAGCCTAATATCATCATTTTATGTTCTCATGAGTTATGATGACATCACGCTGATGTCACATAATTTCATATGTGCCTTGTACTTATGATGGTGTTTTAATACATTATTTAAATTCATACAAATTTTTTTAAAAAAGGCTTATTTAAAAAAGAAATACTAATTTTGAAATAAATTTATAAAACAAATTCATACATTTTAAGTAATATAATTTATGATTTCTATACTTCTACTTTCATCCTAAGAGAGAGGTTCACAAGCTGAAACTCTGGGTCCAGACCTGACTATGCAGGGTTTAAACTGTGTTAGATTTTTTTAGTATTTTGCTAAAGAATTATACTGCAATTTTAGCTAAAAGCAAAATCATCATCAATTTGAAATTTTCCACACTATTATAGATATTTTTTTGGAAGTAAAATTGACATTTATATTATAGAAAGTCCAAAAAAGTTAAAATATTTCATGAGATTTTATCTAAAATGCTGAAGATGTTTATTTGCTAGTTTAAAGTCTGTGACTTCAAAAGACTCCTCTCCCCTCAGAATGAGACTAACTATTGTCAAATAGTGCCTATGTAAGCCTCCTAATTTTATAGTTAAAGGGTCCCAGAAATTTTAATCCAGCTCCAGCACTGCTTTTGATAGCATTATTTTAACACAAAAGCAAAAAAAAACTTCTAATTTTTTTTACACGTTTTGGGGGCACTGTAGGTCAAAATTGTTCTTTAACTGCTTCAGTATTTTTGTATTTTATTATTTTCAGGAATTTATACAATCTATTATTCACATAATTGAGTATAAATTTGCAATAATTTCAATCTGAATCAAGTATAAATAACATTTGAGGGCCTTACGCTACCACTTAGTCGGCTTATCAGAAAATCCATCCCTGATTGTTTATAAAAACTTTTATATTTGTTTCACTAACCTACTAAAATCATCCAACATTGATTTGATATCCTTGAACAGGTAAAATATGGATAACCCATAGTGCCAGAGCATTTTGGCAATGTTAAGATAATACCAGTCGCTTTCTTCGAATACAAATTTTTCTCCATTGTATATTCCAAGTGTACTGGATTGAGGTTGGCGAAGACCTAAGCCTAAATAAATAGAATACATTAGGGAAAAAGGCAAGGAAGTTCTGAATTATATACAGGAAGTTTGTACATTAATGTACATCAATATAAATATAGGAAAGATATTCAAATAATAAAGTAGCCATTATTCTATTATGCAAGTCAACATAATTAAATTTAGTATCTATATAATAAAAGGCAATGTCTGTCTGTGTGTCTGTCTTATACACTATAGGCTCAGCAACCTCACGTCGTAGAGCTATGAAATTTGGCAATCGGAGACCCGGGGGGGGGGGGGGGGGAGGTGACACGTGAAAACTGATTTTTAAAAGGTCGTAGAAAAAAACAAATTACACGACCGGAAAGAGCAGACAATTGCAAGTAGAAATATATCAATTTCAAATCTCAGGGATAAATTCTAATATTTTTTAAAGATTTTAAAACAAAAGTCACTTTCGGCTAAAAAAAAACCGAACTTTCATTTTTAAATCTTCGCGTCAGGAAAAGTACTGACAATTTTGACTAATAATTTACATTTTTAGAAAGCTCAAAGAAAAGGTTTTCTTACAAGCCCAATCTGGTCAAGAAATAAGAAAAAGTACCCGCATGACCCGGATATTAAGGAAGTAATGATTTTCAATTTCTTGGTAAACCATGAAAGAAGTGATTGATTTTTCACCCACATGCGCGAGCAGACGCACGGTGTTTCTATGGTGGAGGAGAGGTGCGCAAGGTTCTGACACCACTTTGCAAATGTCATCAGTGATTCCTTTTTATACAGTTTTTGGCCTAGGGACAATTAAAAACTGAAGTGTTTGCTTTTTGTATGGTTTTTGGCCTAGGGACAATTAAAAACTGAATTAGTGTTTGCTTTTTATAAGGTTTTTGGCTCATTATGCTGAATTGAATTGTGGCAATGTATTGCTTACATCGGGTGGTGGTTGGGACCACAATGAATAAACTTAAAACACTGAAGAAATAAAAAATAAAATAAAAATAAAGTTATGGAGATTGTAGCGGTGCATTTATGCATCGGGTGGTGGTTGGGACCACAATGAAGAAACTTAAACACTGAAGAAATAAAAAAATAAATAAAAGGAAAGTTATGGAGATTGTAGCAGTGCATTTATGCATCGGATGGTGGTGGGGCCAATCTTTAAAAAAAACTTTTTTTCGCTGAGCAGCATTGTTAAAACAGCGTTATTTCTTAAATACTAAATTCACTTTCAACATCATCAGTCTCAAAAATGCTTTCATGTCATTTGCGATGTAATACTAAAAATGCAGACAAACGGATACAATTTCATTTATGTAAAACAATAAATAGAGGAGCGCACCTCTATAAAAAACATAGGAGCAGCTGATCCTGGCTGTGAGTACACATCAAAGGGATCCCTTTCCTAGGGTTACAGGTACAGAAATCCCCAGAATCTCACAGTTCACAAACATTAGAATAAATTACTTTTACAAATCAATTTTCAAAAAACCCCTCTAGAACATTATTTTTCACCTTAAAATTTCATTATTAGTTTTAACGTCATTAAACTAAAACAAACTTTGTTAACTCTACTGGCTAGCGAGTTTGCCACGGTCAGACAGAATTTTCAAGGGTAGTAAACAGGCTAGTCACCGAAGGCGGCTAGTACATAATAAGAGATAGTAATAATAATATATAAAAATATAGTAACATATAAGACAGAATGGAAAGAAGATATAAGACAGAATGAAAAGGAGATAAAAAAATGTTTACTCACAATTCTCTTGCATGGAGATTTTATTCAATATGTGATTGCACAACATTTGATATATGCAAATCAATAAAGAAATAACTCCATGAGTGAAGTAGGCACAGAATATGACACACATTTATATCATGGGTAACTAATTATTTACATAGCTGAGTAAACAAACATAAATAAACAAACATAACATAAAAAATAGCTATATTTAAACTGTAGAAAAAGTATATGTTAATACTCAAATTAACTTATGAATATTTTAATACTTAAAAACATAGGGCCATGATAGACCTGTGGTTATGGTGAGAGGATCGCATGAGATGGACCCAAGTTCGATCCTCACTGCCATCAAAAACTATTCTTGTGTCTACGCAGAGTATGGGTTTGATAAATCTGTAGGTCTAAAGTCCTACCTAGAGGTGGTGGGTCAAGGAAAGGAAGATTCAGTTCCTGTAGTTACGATCACTGTTGGGTTATGGTCTAAATTGTGTGGCTAAAGGGCATAATGTAATATGTTCCTTGTGGCACATTGGGGCAACGTGGTATGATGCAAAATGGTTCATACTTTGGCCACTGAATAGGTTAATGATTTCATTATCAAGGGCCTGATCAATGGAGAAGACGAAGAAGATATTAAAAATATTAAAATGAAAGTAACAAGTTGAAATGAAATAAAATGAGAGACGGGTGGCTCAAGAAGAGCCCAGCACAGCAACCAGATGTCTATTGTACTACCCCAGACAGAACAGATCTCTACGAAAAGAGACCAGTAGTCGACGCAAAGATGAGCAGGCACTTGACAGGAATGTGATTCAGCTCCCAGGGTTTAATCATATGTCAACCAATGTGTTCGAATCTGTGAGCAGAGTAAACCTCACATTCACAGAGAATGTGAGCAGCAGTTTCTTTGCTGTATTTGCAGCCGTTGCAAAGCGAATCTTTAGTGACACCTATAATGTTTGAGGTGTCTCTTGAGGGTGCAGTGCCCAGTAAAGAGCCCAACAGCCCTCCTGATGACAGTTCTGCTGAGCTTGAAAAGTTCCTTTTGACGTGTACTAGGGCAATTGTAGTAAGTAACAAGTTAAAATTAACCACAATCAAACTTAGCTAAAATGTCATCATACCTATTTGGAAGTAAAAAAGCTGAAGTTTTAACTAGAGTTGTTATCGGTGACATACAAAAGATGGTTGGTTCAGTGAATTTTAGCCCCTCCTTGAAACAGAATTTTTTTTTTTAGAAAATTCTTTTGGTTGAATGTAGGGATGTTAATTCCAGAGTCCCTGCCAAGAAATTGATTGCAAAATCTCAGAATTAGAAATGCTAAAATCTTGGGATTTATTTCAGTTAGTTTCATTTATAAAAACAGCTTTCACTGTTCTGCAATTATGTCAAAAATTCTATAGAAACTATAGAGAACAGTATCATAAATTTAATGGAACAGAAATCCATCAGAATTGTATTTAAAAAATCGGCTGATATCAAATAACATACATTTGAAATTAGTTTTAATTCTAATCAGTTATCTTCATATAAAATTGAATTAAAAAATACTTCAAAGTTTAGTATAAAATATTTTAAAATTTAGTATAAAATATTTCTTTCTATCTGTCCTGTTTGACTAATTAAATCAATTGAATAATCAATAGATTTTTAATACCAGATATTATATTATTTAATAATAATGTAATTTAGAAACTGACTGCAAAAACTGATGAAATTGCACTGTAATATTATGAAATTAATATTTCTTCATCAGAAATTAATGACTTTGAATAGTTTTCATAAGTCAAAAGCAATTATGGTTTCCTTAAAACTTGGTGAAAATGCATTGATTAATTTTAAACATTTCTTATATAAATTTAATATGCAATTTGTTTAATATATGACAGTTACATTTTCTAATACAGTACGTGAAAATAGTATAAGAACAACATATAATTGAATGAAACTACTTTATTTTCACGTTATCAAAATTAATTTTTGATTTTTCTGACCTCAAATATGAAATTATACAATAACATTTGCAACACATAAAACAACAAATATGAAGCTTACAAAAGTTGACCTTATAAAGATTATCACTAAAGAAAATATAGAAAAAGTATAAGGACATGTTCTAAATTACTTAACATTTCTCTTAATACTCAAGAAAACAACCTTTTTTTTAATTACTTGAATAAGCCGAGAGGTTATCGATGCTGAAAGTTCTTTTAAAGTGTCTATGGAAATGTTATTCCAAACTTGTCTGTTGGCTAACACAAGATCCTGTTTACGCTGATATTGTGTGCCATTTTTATAAACTTCTAGGGCTAGAAGTTTCCATAAATTTTCTATTGGATTGAGATCGGGACTCCTCACCGGTCAATCAAGTAAATTTACTGAATTAGCTTCAAACCAAAGTTTTGCACTCTTAAAAAAGTGTATGAAAGCGTTATCCTGTTGGAAAATATAGTCTGCTGAAGTAATTAGTGGGGCTTCAGGTAACAAATGTTCACATAACATATCAACATATTTGTCAGAGTTCATTTTTTAGTTGATAAAGACTATAGGCGTGGTTCCATTTGCTGCAAAAGTGCCCCAAATCATTACTGTGCACCCACTGTATTGACTTTTGGAAAAAACTTCTTTGGTTTTACGCAGATTATACCAAAAATAGCGAAAACCATCTGGTCCATCAAGATTGAACCTCATTTCGTACGAAAAGATTACATCAATCCATTTTGGATCGAGAGAAATGTATTTTTTTTAAAACTCCTGTCTTCGTTTCTTATGCTCCTTTTAGACAGGCGTGACATTAACTTTCCATACCAAATATTCGGATGTTTATTCAAAACATTTTGAACTGTTCATGTGGGACCTGGTAAGGTCAAATTTCTTCTAATTTTATTTGCAGTTTCTTTTTTCTCGCAAACTCTTCTTACAACCATTCTTTTCTGTCGATGAGTTAGAATTTCTGGTCTTCTGGTTCGTTTTTTCATTTCATACATTCCAGGTTCTTTTAGAAAATTATAAACTACAGTTTTAGATCTTTAAATTTTTTTCGGAATTTCATGTCCATTCAATCCACATTCTTTAAAAGCAAGAATTTTCCCTTTTTCAAGGTCAGGCAAATGAGTTCCTTTTGGCATCGTACAAAAATCGTGAAGAAATGAGGCAAGTGTGAATTTTGTTTAGAAACCCAGTCTTTATATTTTAAATAGTCATTTTCTGCTTTCAAATACGCAAATTTTGCTATAATTTTAGATGAAAAAACAGTTGTCCTTATACTTTTTCCAAGATCATATGGGTTTAAAATTTATAAAGTAAATTTATACATATTTATTTTTGGAAAATTTTACTAATTTACGTGAAAAAGAACTTCATTTTATCAATATTTTTATTTAAGAAATTTGCATACATTTCCGTCTAAAAGATTTCTAAATTTGGCGAGTTTTCGCTTGTCCTTATACTTTTTTCGTGCACTGTATATATGTACACATGTGCATTTAATGTATTAAAGAAACTGACATTTTCATATATTTTGAAAGGATATATGATGCATGCTCATAAAAACAATGATTCACAACTGCTCAATGTTTTTATGAGCATGGTCAGTATTCATTATAAATGGAAAAATATAACAAAATATATTAAATATTTTTATAGAAATTTTCATTATATCCAAAAGATCTTTTGACAAATGCCTGTTATAAGGAGATTTCAATATGATATTATCATTTAAATATATATAATATTTATAAACAAATAAATAGAAACATAAAAGTATAAAATACAGCTTCCTTCAAATGAAGTAAAAAAAAAAAAATTCCCAACCCTGCTTTCATGGATTAGAAATTTCTCAACCCTGAATTTAAATCCCTATTCTAAAGTAGCTCACACACATGTTTATATACATATAAAAAACTTACAGAAAAAAAAAAGAAGGAAGAATGATTTTTTTTTTTAAATTTTGCTCTGAAAAAATGTTAATGTCTAACACTGCTAGAAAGAAATCTTTAATTGGTTTAGAATTACATATAAAGCAATTTCAGATTTCAGATCAAGAAGAAAATTCACAAAACCAGGAGTGATCTTGTAAATATACTAAGTTCATTTTGGCAATAATAAGTATACTAAAAATTCTATATGTAACATGTTGAAAATTTATTCAATAGTAAAGCTTAAATTATAATGTTTTAGTGCAGTTATACTATGCCTAACAGACTATTATTCTACTTTGCAATATTTAGCAAAATTTGCAAAGAATTTACAAAAGTTGGGTTGAGAATAGACCCCCACTCATTTTTCAGAGTACGATCCAGTGCCAAGTTGGCGCGATTCTTCGGGTTACAATTTCATTCCATATACTTCGCCAATCTGGTAGCTCACGACTTCTGGTAACCAACGGACACCCAATCAGCGAGCGACTTTTGGGGAATCTGTATTTTAATAGGCAGGAAGTATTTCAATAGTCTTCTGTGTATTTCATCAGACCTTTTTCGATCAAACTCTTGTTTTTACACATCTTTTTCGATTGTTTTTGCAAAGATTTGTTTCTACAAACTTTTTGGAATAAATATTTAAAACATTCCTCGTAATTCATATACATTAACATTTTATGCAAATTTTCAGTAGATATGCAGATTTTTATAGATTTAATTGGATTAGAGTGTGAAACGTGTTTCAGTGTTGAATGTACGTGTATGTTCAAGAAAACGTGTTCCGGTTTGGATGCAATTAAAAATATGAATATATCAGTCAATATTTTTAGATTGCAGAGTGAAACGTGCTCCGTTACATGAAGGTTAGTTCTTATATTTATTCGTCCCGTGTTTTGAAATTGTCTTTTGTATTTTCCCGTGTTTTTAAAATGGATCTCCTAAGTATTGATTTTTCAAGTTCTGTTTTTTCTTAATTTTAGTTAAAGTATGATCTTTTTTCTAAGTACCGTTTTTTCTTAAATTTAGTTAAAGTACAATCTTTTTTCTAAGTATTGTTTTTTCTTAAATTCTGTTAAAGTATTGTCTTTTTTTTTTAAATTTTCGATTTATAAGTTTTTGATATTGATTTAAATTCAAAAAATATTTGAAGTATCGAGTGTTTCAATATGGTTTCTAAAATTTTATTATTCTGCCATTACACAATATTTTTAAAATGCACAAAAATTGTATTTTGTAATCTTTTTATGAGTATTATTCACTTTTATTTATATTCAATTGCACTATCAATCTATCATTTATCAAAATTCCATTTCATAAAACTGAATAATACGACGTCACTTTGGTAGGAGGAGCCTATTTTAAAACACAGGAATATACGTCACTTCAGTTGGGAGGAGTCAATTTCAAAACACGGAAAAAAGAGCCAACTTGGCGCAATTTTGTACTTAGAAAAAAGAGTGGGGGTCTATTATAAGAATTTACCCAAAAGTTGTATCAGAAGTAGTAAATGCATGTTTGATAGTTAGTGTATAATGCTATTTTGTAGTATATCATCATTTTTTGTTAGTACAATAATAAAATAAATTTCAGAAACTGTTAAAAATATTAACAGGACAAATTTGCCAATTTGACCTTAAAAATTAAAGTTTTCAATTTATAGTACAATGGGTGAAAATAACTTTATAAAACATTAGGAATCTTTCAAGACAACAAAATATGTCTTTTTTTTCATATTCTCAGCAAATTTTCTCTGGATTCTGATGAAAAAGTCATGAATTTCATGAATTTTTGAGCTGAATTAAATTTTTGTGAAGTACATGAAACCTTAATAAAATTTCTAAATGAAAAAGCAGAGAAATTTATAATGGTATCTAAAACATATTATAAGGATAACCTGTATCCACCTTAAAACGCCAATCAATCAATCAATCAGGCCATTAAAGTCAGCCTTTTAAGGTTTGCTATAAATTGGTGACTAGAAAGAGCTGAATGAAATTAATAAAATTTTTCAGACACTATATGGAGTATTACCCAGAAGTTTAGAAAATTGAACCATATATTGGTTACGAACATGAATGACAGAACCACCAGCTTCATATCCATGACCATCCACCTCCATAAGTTTTAATCTTCCACCAATTCTGTCTTTCTCGAACAATGACACTGACATCTTCTCCTGAAACAACTCTTTGAGGAAGTAAGCACATGATGTTCCACCAATTCCTCCACCAATAATGGCTGAAAATATACAACAATGTAAGAAATTTAAAATGTATGAAATAACGAGCAAATAACAATTTCCAAAATGTAGAAGAAAGAGCAGCACGCTCTATAAACTTTTACATTATAGTTCACAATGTCACTCGAGTTACATCAAATTGTGATGATTTTTTTTTTTTTTTTGTAAATAAACATATATATTTTTGTTTGCTAAAATGTAAATAACAATTCAAGCTTTGAATATACTGGTTGTATTTCCCAAATTCACAGCTCACTCAATTCAGAGTTATTTTTGGTTTGCAAGAATTCATCATATTATGAATACATCAGCATTTTGAGAATAGAATTTCATTGTGCAGTTGTTGAGAATTTAATTGCTGCTTCACTGTACGTGTCATTAGTTTTAGTATGTATTTTGCAAGCAAGGGTGGATCCAGAGTTTTATTACCGGGGGGGGGGGGGGGGGATCACTGAATAGCCATAAAAATATTATATTATTTTATACCGAAAATGTTTATATAATCAGATGACAATTAGTATAAAATATATTTATTCTTTTATGGCAATGATTCCTAACCAGGGTTCCATGAAACTCTGGTTGGGAATCACTGCCAGAGAAGAATAACAATTTTATGAAAAGAAATTATATTAACACAGAACCATAACAAAATATATACAAAATGGGACCGGCCCCTGGAAAATTTTTAATTTTGGGCTGTTGAATAGTTTAGATAAATTTTGTTGTTCTTAAGTCATATTAATATACTTAATAACTAAAATTGAGCTTATTATTAAACTATATGGAAATATGGTTTAGGGTAAATTATAGTTGAGTATGATAGAAAGGATAAGCTAAAATACATATACATTTATACAACAAACAAAACGGTGATTTACAATGTATTTAATAGAACAAGTTTAAATCTAAATTACGAAAACGTTGTAATTATTTTACTTTTTTTATAACAAGCAATTTTTTAAAAAAAGTTTATAGTGAAAAGTCAAGCCGCCTTGGTTCCTTTGAAAATTTGTCAATCACTTTATTTATATCAATATGAATGTCTCTATGGATGTGTATTAATGCTAGTCCTGAAAGTCTCTCTTCTGTCATCCGCGTTCGAAATCAAGTTTTAAGGCATTTCAATTTTTAAAGAGAAATGTCAAAGAATTTTCACATTAGACTTTTGTTTATTACAGGCAGTCATATATAACAAACAACACAAAAATTATTTTTCCATCATCTTTATTTTTTTCCTATTTATAACACCGGCGGGATAGGGGGACGATCGCTCCCTCCGCCCCTCGCTGGATCCGCCCTTGTTTGCAAGGTATAAATTTAATATCCACAAAATTAAAACATGTTTGACTATGTGTCTCAAAATATCTGAAATGGATTTAAAACACAAATTTTGGGTGTAGAAGAGAGGTTGGTTTTAAATGCAAGGTATAGACCTTGGAATGAAAGTTATCAAAATGAAAATGTAAAAAAAAATATTAGATTTTTAAATATTTTCAAAATACTCTGCAAAACTAAAATTTAATAAGCTTGGGTGATCAGGGGATTTAAAATACAATTTTTCACTGGAAAAAAAATTCAATTTGTTTTGTACATATTAGATTTTGAGATAAAAGTTGTCAAAATGGAAAAAAAAAAAATTATTTATTTTTAATTAACTGACACCTTATATTTCTTTTTCAGACTTACACCATTTGTTTCGAGCCAACGGCCCTACCGTGCTGTAAACACTGGTTCTCGTTAGATCACTGAAGTCAAGCAGCATCGGGCGCAGTAGCCCGGTGGTTTGCGAGCTGGATTTGCACGCTGCCGCCGTGTTCATGTGGAGTATGATCACGTTAAACATGTGGGTCCGTAAGTCCTTCCAAGATGTTGGTGGTAGGGGAAGGAGGGTACGGTCCCTGTAGATGCCTCCCCCACTGGGTTCCGGTCTAAATTGGGTGGCACTTCCCGGCCGTCCAAAATGGTTACTTTACACCTTTCTGGTAGGTCGGACGGTTTGGGTCTCAACAACAACAACCATTTGTTTCGAAATACTTTTTTAGCTTTAAGATCACAGGAGGTACGATCTAATGCCTAAGATATGCGGGTTGGCAACTTGAATTAAAGTTGTGGAAAATTTACTGGGAATTAAAAATAAAAATTCTAACATTTTCAATTTTCTAGCAATATGCTTTAAATGGGAGTTTATGTTGTATTAGTTTTTTAGTATTTTGTTAAAACATTTGCTGCAATTTTAGTTGAAAAGGCAAAAGCAATCATCAACCTGGTTATTAATCTTCACTAACCTGGTTGTTATTAAAGAACTGTGGTTAATTATTGGCATGAGCTTATTGGACAGGATGGGGGAGAGAAGAAATGCAGTGATCTATATGCCTTGATTCATTTCCAGCATTCTGATTTTAATAAATGTTGTGTGCAT
The DNA here is from genome assembly GCA_951213105.1 of Amaurobius ferox. NCBI lineage: Eukaryota > Metazoa > Arthropoda > Arachnida > Araneae > Amaurobiidae > Amaurobius > Amaurobius ferox. The sequence continues at coordinate 106,471,603 of OX578152.1, read as the reverse complement.
CGTTAGAGCCAATGTTATGGGTTACTCAGCCGCATGGCTTAATGTACATAGAACTCATTGAATAGCCATAAAAATATTATATTATTTTATACCAAAAATGTTTATATAATCAGATGACAACTAGTATAAAATATATTTATTCTTTTATGGCAATGACTCCTAACCAGGGTTCCATGAAACTCTGGTTGGGAATCACTGCCAGAGAAGAATAACAATTTTATGAAAAGAAATTATATTAACACAGAACCATTACAAAATATATACAAAATGTATTTGTAACTAGTAAGGCAGATATAAAGCAAAAATGTTCACGATTTTAATTATTAAGAGTAATTAATAAATAAAAAAAATATAATAAATATTCTTGGAATATTTTATTCAGAAGCATAACTTACTTGGTATATATATGAATTTTACTCCTTTACATGTTTATTTTATAATTTAAACCAATTGAATCTAATAAGTGTCAGCTAATAGAGGTTCTGCTAAATTTTATGAACTATTTCAGGGGTTTCTCCAAACAAAATAAAGTTGGGTATCTCTACATTATGGTAACAGAATAACAGTTACATATCAACAAAATTAAACCCTTTATTAAGCTTGAAAAAAGATTTAAATAATGATATATATATATATATTATGTTTAAAAAAACATTTGAGAGACCATATTATGTAGTGAATTTTTTAAATGTAAAATAATTATCATACTGAACAAAAAAGAAACTGCTCTTCAAAGCCACTGAAAAGCTGATACTAAAAAGCCTTCTTTTAAATTTTTTCTATAAATTACAATTTTAATGTAACAAAAACTTCAAAGTTTAATTATGTATGGAAGGAATAATACACTATATCACACTTAAAGAAAAATTATATAATTTTTTTCCTGAAACGTCCTTCTGATCAAATTCAACCCTGAATCCTTACAATAACTTAACTGTTTCTTATATTGAGAATTTATATATTTTAAAGTAAAATTATAAATATTTTATAAAATTTCCCTGAAGCAAAATTAAAGAAACTTATTGAATCTGGTCTTTAATTCGTAGACATTTTCTTAACAAAAATTGCTACGTTTTTCTGCTTAAAGGCATACATATGTACATTGTGAATCACATTTTTTCCCCCTTAGAACAAATGCGCTTCTTTACGTTTGATTTATCATTTTGATTAAAATATCCGTATGATAAATGAAAGGTAGCATCGTTTTTGGTAGTTTATGAAGCTTCATTACAGTAAAATAATTATTTTCTATCAATTTAACTACAAACATTTTAATTAGTTATCGTTATTACAGAAAATAGAAAACAAACATACCAATTTTTGGAGATAATTGAGAATAAACTAAGTGAGGAATTAATATATGAATCAGAAACATATAAAAGAACATTGCTTGTAGTTTAGCAGACATCGTTTAATCTAAGACCTTGAAAACATTCACAAATGTTATCATATGATTTTATCATGAGCTATGAATAAAGCAAATTTCTAATGCCATTTTTTTTAACACTTTGGCTAACTATTGATAAAAAGAATTTTGAAAAAACAGCAGATTCTTTATTTGTGATGGGTAGCAAATACAAAAATAAAAACAATTCATACACGTGCCGTAAACAAAAACATATTTTTTTGTTGCTATGCAGATGAACTGTAAAAAAATGAACCGTTCACACTCGTAGTTGATCATATATGATTCTTTCAATTTGAATGGTTTGTTACAGGAACGGTTCACAAATTAAATGATGGTGCGCTTGCGCACGGATGACTTTTATCTGACGTCACGTTTGGCAATTTGTCTGTTCCGCATCCATGTTTAATGTGTAGTATTCGAACATTCAGGGTTGGTTTTGTGAGGTTTATGACTATGAAAGGTTGAAAGAAGAGAAATTTTTTTAGTATTGCTTTAGTTATAGAAAATTTTGCCCTTAGATTTCCGATACAAAATATTCGTATGCTTAGTAGAAATGGGAATTTTAGTTATTTCTGCATTGGAAACGACAATTTTAGAAAGTTCCAATCATACAGCCTTTAATTTTAGTAGGATATATCTATATTTTAAGAAAATTTCGCCTAAATATTCATAAATAATTATGCATATTAACTAAATGTGGATGTTATCGCTGTTGATAGTGTTTAAACATATATCCTGCTGTACGTTCTTTTGGATAATTTAGTTTTAAATAGGAAATGTTGAATTTGAAATTACTTTGTATATATGTATATTTTGTTGATATCTTAACGCCTAAATATGTATCTTGTCATTGTACTTTTGAGTTAAATCTGTGTCGTCAAAGTTCATTTATTTAGTTGTGCTATGTTTATTTTATGCACCTAAATCACCCACATTGCGAGAATTTTATTAGAAATATATTGAGTTGTAAACTAGTACTGCAATATAGCAGTTTGTCCATTTATATATAATAAAGGTCAGCTGTTTTATTGCTGCATCAGTTCAAAATAAGAATACAGAAGATAAAACATGCATAATTAAGAACTTACGTAATAATCCAACCAGGAACTAAAATTTTCATTACTCTCCATATTATGGACAAACATTCTGGCTTTTGACAACCCCGTGCATATATATCGATTGCATTTGTTTTTGTTACATTTTGTCATTTGATTTCCGTTTAAAAGATTACATTCTATCCTATCCAATAAAATTGTACTTTGCTAAATGTATATGTATTTTGGAAATGTCATTTGCATAATACATAAAAAAACTGGATTTTCTAGCGAAAACACCCTATAGTGAAATAGTTTCTCATGTGGCTAGAAGCGGCCACGTTTGTTTTCTGTGACTGATTCCGTCGCCAAAGTTTGCCAGCCTCTTCGGACTAATAAATCAGTACCCATAATTATGTATTGTATAAAAAGTTTACTTTACTCTGTAGAAGTGATCTATTTGTTCTGATTTTGGGCATTTATTTATATTGAATACATCTATTTGTATTCTTGCTCATTAAGAGATATGCTACATAAAGTTAGTTATCGAAGGCTTTAATTTTGTTCATAAAATGCTTCTCCAAACTGCAATAAACCAGATGACATAATAACATGTAAAGAGTAAAGACGAGTAAAAAGTCTGAATATTATGTTTCTTAATGCAATTTTTGTTTCCGATAAGAAATAATAAAAGCATTATGCAATGTTATTTAAATTGTACAAGTGTGTGAAAAGCTTTGATGGCGAGCAAATTCTGAACTGAAATGTTTTGCCCTGCGATTACGAAACTGAGAAGAGAGTAAGAAACTTGCTTCTAGTGAGCATTTTGTACTGCTAAATGCAGTTGGTCAAGTACATTTCTAATTCTGGGAGTTTATATTTTTAAATATATATTAAAATAGATAAGTATATATATCTCTTCTGATGAATAAATATTTAATATTAAAAAAAAGAAACTAATTAATATGGAAATTTTTTATATCAGTTGTGTAATTTCGTATGCACAAGCATCTTACTTTAACTAAATATATGTCGTACAAGGGTTGTGAAAGTTAGAAGTTTGAGATTTGAGTTTAAAAAATTTTAAAATTTCGAATAAATTTCAAAGTTTTCACTCGAATCTAAAAACATGCTATCTAGATCGAGATTTTTTTTGTTCCAAAGCCGGATATGCAGTTTCGTGAAAATCCATTAATATTTGTGGCTGCTATCGTGTGCACAAGGAATCGACCACAGACATCAGACAGGCGGACACCACTCCAAAAATAGTCGAAACGTGTTCAGAAGGTCTTAAAACATATATTGGCATCAAAATCTCGAAATCGAAAATTTTCGAAAAACCAATACTTTCTCATTACTGTGTATAAGAAAGTAAAAATCATTATCTGCAGCAGAATTTTTTTCTTTTATGCAATTTTTAAATACAGGACTGGTTTTACTTTTTTAAAGCATCATTAATGAGTTTGGGATCCTCATAATATGCTTTTTTGTATATGGTAAAGTAGTCTAAGGCCCTTTTGCATCCACTACTACGACGGTGGTGGTATCGGTGTTGGTATCCGTATCTTTTTCGGAGTAGGTGATGGTATTTTATTCGATAGTATAAAAACAAACTATTTTACATAAATTTTGTAAAATATAACAAATTTTGTTATAGCGTTATGAAAATAGAGTTTTGAAAGTACCTTCAATTCCATTATGTCCTTCAATTTTCCTAAATTTCGTTCGAATTGCTCAATTTGCTGAGATATCATATCCGCCCATACACCATATACATTGCTTTCCCATGAGGGGCATTGTTTCAAGAATTTCTTGGGGACGAGGTAGGAAAAATATGTTGGACTAATATTTCAATGATGGAAATATGATTCAGCAAGAAAAAATATATAACAAACATAATAACTTTAAGATCCTTAGGCGGCAACAGTTCCTATTACACACGCTGACATAATTTAAAGTATGTCACGTTTATAATCACAAAACTTGCCTGCAAAAGGTGTTCCCAAATATTTGGAAGACACTCTTATTGCAGATACCAGCATCTATGGACCGGTTTCGCGCTTATTGTGCGTTCGTCAGCATGGAATAGCTGATATATGCAATGATAGTAAGAAACATTCTATAAGCCGAAACTTTTTGTGAACTTCTATGGGAACTGACAATTTCACACATTTTACGCAGATATCGAATATTAACGAGCACATAATAAGTGCAAAACCGGTCCATCGTTGCTGGTATCTGCAATGAGTGTCTTTCGAATGTTATGTATCGGGATATCTTCCAAATGTTATGATGCTAAAAATGTGTAAATCAGAAGAAAAGAATTGGAATATTTGATTGCAGTCAGAATACTTTCCTTATATATTAACATGGCAGCATACGATACAATTTGACATAATCATACATAAAAGGGTTTATTTGGTGCTCAATGCTACAATTAATAGCTACAATCATTGCTGTGAAAAATAGCCGCGATACAGTTTTTTTTTTTTGATTTTATTATCCTCCTTTGGGTGCAAGTTACCCCCCCCCCCCGGAGGGGAGGGGAGGGGGGTACATGGCTAAGTATGGTACCAATCGAAAGATTTTTCAAGTCCTTTGAAGTGAATCCTATAGTTGTAATTATTTAGATCCACGATTCCGATTTTTCAAATTTTTTTTGTAAAATTTGAAAAAAAAAATGAATTCTGATATGAGAAAGTCGAGTTGAGTCACAATCCAGTTAATTTTTTATAGTGTGGAACAGACAAACCTGACAAAATAAACAGAGGAATAAATGCACCAGGATTGTAAGGATTAACAATTTCTATTCTCAACTTCTTAATTTTTAAACAGTGTCTTCCTCGGGGAAAGAAGAGTCTAAATTTAAACAGCAAGCTCGCAGATTGAGGATGGAAGAGAGCTGGAAACCAGGTTATAAAAAATCGATGTGCGAAGCACGAAGCACAAGATGATCCGAGAGGGAGGGAGATGATACTAGTTGGTACGTGGAGCGTGTGGATGCAGACGATGGTAGAAAGGGTGGACCATGTACATGCTGGTTCATTATTTGTAAATTACGTTAATGGAGTTTATTTTATGATTTCTACAGTTTAAGATTAAACTTGTTATTTTTATCAAAAGATGCCTGCGTGTTCATTCCGACACCTTTACAGAATAACCTATACGTGACTTACCTAACAAATTTTGGGAAATTTCATAGTAAATTTTGGAGCTAGAGTAGATACATACACTGAACAGCCACACAAGCAAATAAACATCATGCTAAAAATGGTGTACTTGTGTTCTAGAATGTCCTAAATATATAGATCTGTTGATAACGCAATTTCCAATTTTAGACCCCATTCCAATACTTTTCCTATACATTATCACGTATTGGAGAAAGTAAAATAAAAATACCGTGCACATTTCCCACAATCTAGATGAATAGCACAAATGCATTTAAATCATTAGTTTTGGAACTGTGAGCAAGCATATTTATTTTAAATTTAGATGCAGTCCAAAATATTAAAAATGTTCAGTAGGAAATCCAGTTAATATATCAATTATTTTTCTTTTCAGAAAGCTTTCAAAGTTCTTATAGTTTTCGAGAAATTGTCTTGTCAGATTGAAGAAAATTGAAGATTTTCCGGTTTTAAAGTTCGTAATGCTTATATCAAGAAAACTAAAAGTGTTAACTATGAACAGTAAGCAAGTAATTTGTAGCTCTTTGAAAACCCTATATTGAAATTTTGTTGTTATAATATTTTGAATTAGTGGTTTAAATTTCGATATCTCTACCCTTTGAACTGCTTTGAAAATGTCTAAAAAGGACAAAACTATTGACAAAGAAAGATGTTCTTCACGTAAAACCATTTCGGTTCCATCGAAGTGGGGCCACAACCTATTTTTTTTTACGTAACGTATCTACACATAAAATGATATTCATGCTTTTACGCAATGTAAATGGACATTTTTACGAAAATAGTCGAAGTGAACTCAGGACTTAAAATGTTATTTCTATTAAATTAAAAAATGCAAAAGTTTTTATATGATAGTATGAGGATGTAATATTAAACGAATCCTATTTATCAATGTATTTTTTTATATAGTTAGTCACCAGTATCTCAGCGATCTTAAAAAAAAAAATCTGATGTGGGCAACACATGACTTTCCTTATATAATGCAATGAATTTACTACTTTTACAGTTAAAAAAATGTTATTCTTATAGTAGATACTTATATTCTTTCCAATATATTGAATTTTCTTCAATTAGTCGTCATTTTCATTGATTTAGCGCCATTTTTATCAATTTGGAGAGATTTTTGTTAATTTGGCAACAATTAAAAATGTCCCCAAGTTGACGACATTTCGCCAAACGTTATGGACGGAGAAATAAGTTATTCTTACAGCAGATAAATTACTATTGGAGTTCAAATACAAAAGTATTACTCAAAGTATCTTTTTTCATGAATGGAACGAGATAGATCCACGAGAATGATGTCACCAAATTTATCGTATGGTATTACATATGAAAAGTGAACATATTTCTCAATAGGGAATATTTTTTTTCATTTTATATAACTTTTTGATAATTTCTTTGAAAAATGTGCAATATCTCGAGAACGGTTCATGTTAGCGTTCCAAAATTTGTGTCAATCGTTTTCTAATAAAAAATTACATAAGAAATGTCTATTTGCGTAACTTTATTAGCGGTTTTGATTTTTTGACGATTTTTTCAAAATTTCACTGGAAAATTTAGGGGGGGGTTCTGGACATCCGATTACGTATAAAAACAATAGGCTTCCAGTGTTTACAGATTGTGATTTTTGTACCAAATTTCGTTCGAATCGGTCAATTCGTTCGTAAGTTATCGTCTCCACAGACTCACTGACACACACACACAGACATCACTTCAAAAATGTTTGATTCGTGATCAGGGATGCTTGAAACGTGCTCTCCCGTCGAAAACTCGAATTCGAATTTTCGACCCCGTCACAATACTTTCCTTATACATTATGTATATAAGGAAAGTAAAAATGTAACTATACAAGTTTCAAAGAGTGCAAAATTCAATTAATTTGTATCTATTTGTTTATTTTTCTTTCATAAATACAATTTATACAATATGTTAGACAATAAGACACAACATTAGTCAAACATGCAAAACACAACATTAGTCAAACATGCAAAACACAACATTAGTCAAACATGCAAAACACAACATTGGTCAAACATGGAGATATATTATTCAGGAAAAAAATGTAATATAAGAAAAATAGATAATATAATTTATCGCAAGCAGCCATCAACATCTTCCGGCATATGAGGTCAACCTTAACGTATAACAGAGGTTTCATGTAGCACGCAAGGCGATGATTCAGGGTTAATTTCTAATAAACATATTTCACATAACTTGTTTGTGTGTTAATTGGATTATAAGGACGTCGCCTTAGATAAAAAAAAATTCAAATTTCAACACCAGGGTCAAAATGGCTCACATAATGATTCCAACGTTCTACGTAAAATTCTTGGACCGTCGGATTATCAGAGGGTGTTTCAAAAAGATTGCACGGCCGAATATTTTTGAACGATTGGTCGTTTAAAAGAATAGCACGGCCAAATATTTTTAAACGATTGGTTCCAATTTAAAAAATGTTTGAATTAAGGTAAACTATCATCATATGCGAATTTTGATCACGTGACATTTGTTAGTTAAAAAAAATAACTTTCCATACGGGCTTCCGAGAAAAAGATTTTCAATTATAAAATTATTTTTCAGAGCCCAATTCGTCAAATAAATAACAACAAAAAATGTTCCATTGTCATAAAATTAAAATGACCTGCGATACCATTTATTAACGTTCTGTGACCGATAAACTGGGTAATGCATTAAATTTGTATTAAAGATTGGTACTCATGTATGTTTTCGAATGGAAATTTTATCTGACGAAATTAAATTTCTGTACGACCCCTGAAATCTACGTTTTCGTTGATTCAGTTGCAGGAGCATGGGGGACAATTGCCTCAGGCCCCTGTGTCAGAGGGACCCCAAATTAAACAAGTGCAATATCGGAAAATAATCGACTGCTTCCTAAAACTAAAATTATGCCATTGGAATACGTTTGCCCCGCGAAAAGATTCATTTTGGAGATTACCGCAGTAATAGCATGTTGGCATCTTGGTTATGATAAGAAAGTTACCAATAATTTAAATTCCAGTCAAATATGTAAAAACTTCATTTTGCATACCTTTTTATAGAATGCAATTATGTTTTTGAAAAAATAATTTTGTTCATTCCATATATGTCAAGAGATGAAGGGGGCCCAGGAGTAATGTCTTCCCCGGGACCTAGTTAAGCTGAGTTGGGCCCTGTTCATTCGATTTGGCAAAGTGGTTTAAGTCCTATAACTTTGAAAATTTTTGATTATTGTATCAAGTGCTACTGCTAGAAATTAAAAAAAGTACGGCCAATTTTGCATATTAGAGAACAGGTTATTTTTATTATCATTAAATGAATGAGAAACAATTTGTTAATTTGAACTTATTTTGTAGAAAGCCCGTATAACCAGTTAAATGTAGTACCTTTGTACTTAAGTCACGCTTACTTGACCAAGACAGGGCCGTAGCCAGGTAGGGACTAGAGGGGGTTAAGCCATCCAAGAGGTATACTCAGCCTCCACTGATAAAAATATTAAATTTTAGTAGTGATATGAAATTTCATATAAAATGTCATTCAAATTTTGCATAAAAATTTTTTTTGAAATTTTTTTATAAATTACTTCGTTTTAAACATTTTTTAATTTAGCTGAATTTGTGATTATACTAATGATCAAATTATATACATATTTAATTTCGTCTCTGGCTACGGCCCTGGACCAAGACTGTCGTGGTCTTATTTGAAGCATTTCATAAATTGGACCATTAGTTGGCGACCAATGATTCCAGCGATATTTGCAGTCTTCTTGAAACCCCCTGTATATATTGTATTAAGCTTCTTGTATATAAGTGAATTATATTACTTATATTACGCAATTTCTGTAATTTATCTAAAGGTAATTTTATGTTAATTTGTGTTAGTCTGTTTATATTTATAGTGGCACATTCCCCCTTGATAACGAAAATTCTAATTATTTGCGATTTTTTCGTATAAGGTGTGGATTTTTGGCTAAATTAAATGCTAAGTTTCATTGAATTCTACTAATTAAAAACCCTTCCAGTGCTTTAATCCTTACGAATGATAGTACGAAGAGATCGAAAGATTCTTCTCGCGTTTAAGTTTCGTGTTTGAATAGTGTAGTTAATAAATGGAATGCATATCCATTTCATGAGGTAAATGCTAGTGACCAAATGTTCATTTTGAATATAGCGCAAGCAAAATTACGAAAAACATCACCCTATTTAAAAATATATATAAAAACTCCCCGAGCTTTATTTAAATGCATAAAATGACACATGTTTATAATTTATGTAGAAGGACCAAATGTTCATTTTGCCAATGAACATTTGGACCAAATGTTTAAATGCCAATGAACATTTGGACCAAATGTTCAACTGATAGTGATCAAATGTTCATTTTGAATATAGCTCACACAAAATTACGAAAACCATCACCTTATTTAAAAAATATAAAAAAACTCCCCGAGTTCTATTTAAATGCATAAAATGATACATGTTTATAATTTATGTAGAAATTTTTTATGTAGGAAATAAATGACATATAAACCGTTTTTCATTTTGAAGTGAAAAATTCTTTCCCATTTCTATCAAAATATTCTTCTCTTTTTTAAGTTTTGAGCTAGAATAGTGTTGCCAAAACAGCCAGAAGAAATGCACATGCCTTTGTATCAAAACAATCTTCTACATCATAAAATAACTGATAGTGTAGCGACCGCTGTGTTTTCTCTTCGACACCTTTCCTGTTTAGCGAGATCTATAGACTTCTAAAAGAAAAAAAACTAGTTTCGACTTTCCGTGGACTAAGTGGGCATCGTTTTTCTAATTTAAAAACATGCGTTTTGGGTCTAAACAGAACCTTCAAGTTCTGTACTTGTTTCAATTAAATGTTTGTTTTGTAACATTAGGCTGCAGTGCCGTGCGATGAGGGGAAGTCTCTGTATATTGTATTATAATAATGTTACGCCTACAAAAGCAAAATAAATAAAAGAAATAATTACCTAGAGAATTTTTTTTTTTCTGTACTTAACTATAATTTGCTTCATTTTGGCATTTCAGACATTTTATTGCGAGAGATAATTTGACTGAATGAAATTTAAATCCTTTGGAAAATGCATAGGTCATTTGATTTAAAATTTCTGGAACCTCCAATAATTTTTCAAGTCGGCGCTTGTGGTTCTTGTCCCGAGATGATCAGGTAAAGGGCTCAAATTCCTGCTTGAATTAGAGCATGCGCAAGACGCCTTTTACTCCTTGCTGGTGCTGTTGGTAGCGTGTCAAATACTTTGCCTGAGAGAAGTTAGCTTCCATTGGTTTGCCTCACCGCACGCTACTGTTAGATTGTTAATTAACCACTTCCGTACAGTAGTGACCAAATAGCTCTACACTTCCAGCTTAAATACCACGCGAGCAACCATTGAAAAAAAAATTAATTTTAAGTAAAAATCACCAAAAATAAAATAAAAACACGTGTCATCAAAATCTTCTCCAGAAAGCAAAAGACATTAAAGCATCTTTTAGTTTGTAGAAAAACAAAACACTTCTAATAGATAGTTTTCATCTACGATACATTTGCATAGCAGACATTAGCATATGTAGAACTTTTGTATTTTCACTATTCTAAGTAGTATAGGAACTTCTTTGTTGCTACGTAGGATGCAACGTCCAAATGAAAGCCATCTATACTTGCGACAAAACTAACTTGAAAGTACTTTGAAAGGTATTGCAAGTTTATCTACTCAGTTTTGTCTTCATACGTTCGTTATACGTACATAGACGGGTTCCATAGCATTAGATACGTTTTTGAATGTCAATTTAGAATAATTTTTTACTGAAATATGAAAAAAAAAAACATGAATATAATTTTGAGCTTGAATTATAGAAATCGATTGATTTGACCTCAAACTAGAATAGAGTATCAGATTTGACGTCCAATATAGTAAATTTTAGTTTTTATTAATAGTGTTTTATAGATGAACCATATCGCTTAGCGAAGGCTTACCGTTATTCCAATGGCCTCAGCACTGTAAAGTTGGTTTTGTCGCAAGTATATACGGCAGAACGATTTAATGTTCAACATAGTTTAAAAAAAAACAAAATCTGCCCAGAAAACTAAAACTAAGAACACATTGTCGTAAGCTTAAGTGAGGTCATTTCAACTCGAAAATAACAACATATTTAATCCATAGCTTGTTGGTTGAAAAGTGAATTCTTGTGTTTTCATCGATGATTTTGATTTAGAGATCAATCAAACTTGCAGCATCTGAAGCTGCATCTTCAGCAACATCTCGGCGTTGGCGGCCGAGGTGGAAGCGCTAAAGGTGTAGTGGTTGGTGCAGAACTCCTTGACACGTTCGCAAGCCTCCACCATCATTTCTTCGGGCACAGTTAGAACCATGCGAAAGTAGTTCGGATAATCGAAACACTGTGAATGAAAAAACATTAATTAGTTAATCGAATTGAGCAAGTAAAGTACAATAACTGGATATCCAGAGAGGTGAATTGTTAATAAGCAGTAACTAGTAGTACTGGAAGAGGGTATTAGACATATAGTAGAGAGTCATACGAACTAAAGGCTAACATGGGTTCAGACGTGTCCTAGGAGTAAGGACGATTCGACCTCGGGATAGGCTACATTTTCTTTGTAAAGCTGTGAGCCGGATTCCGTTCAGAAAATTTCGGGCCGGGTCGAATGAAGTTCATGTTTTTAAACGTTATGGATATTGATACAAAATTTAGAAAACTTATTATATATTTCAGCAATGCGTTGAGAAAAACTTAGCAAATACATTTTTATTTTACATAATTCGAATCACGAAGATGGCTCAGATCAATGATTTTAGATATATCTAAGAAAAGGGAAAAAAATCGTTTTGGGCCAGGCAAGGACTCACACATTTTTTGCTTTGTGTGAGATTAGGAGACATTTAGGCTGTGTTAATGTACGGAGATTTTCGATATATTCCAAGCAAGACAAGGAGTAGATTCATCGGTACCAGTTTACGACAGCCCTGGCCTGGGAGGTCATGGAAGCAATAAATAAAGGCAATTAAATTACAGGTGAGGTTGGGTTAGAAAATCTACTGGAAGGCAATGCTGAAACCATGCAGATTGGTTAACGAATTAACCAATGGGAAAGTGTTGCTACATCGCCCTGAGGACAACTTAAATGTGTAGTATAATTTAATATACTTATATTTTAGGAACTAGCACAAAGAATTTATGGTGGGTTATTGCGGCCTATTCAATATACGCAAGTTTCAATTATGCACTTAATATTTAAGTTTCTTTCACCACACTTTGATTGCAAAATGGATTCAGCCTTTTTAACACTTTACAACAAAGTTGAAAAGTGTTTATGACTTTGTTAACACTTTACAACAAAGTTGAAAAGTGTTTATGACTTTGTTCATTCTGTCTGTCTGTCTGTCTGTCTGTCTGTCTGTCTGTCTGTCTGTCTGTCCGTTAGCACGATAACTGCCGTAAAAATGAGTTTATCAAAATGAAATTTTAGTATGTTGTTCAGACGGTCTGTAGGACCTATGGGAATATAAATAAATAATATCACCCAATTAGTTTTTTATTGAACCCGGGTTGAAAAAATGAAATACATTGAACCCTATGGGACCTAATTTTTCAAACATTTTTTAAGTAAATTTAAAATTCACGAATTGCTTCGAAATTTTTAGGAAATATTCACATTATCCCATAGAATATATAAAAAAAAATTCAGTAAAATATGTTAAGTAGTTTTTTAATTAAAAAAATTATTTAATATAGGGAAAAAAACAAATTCAATTAAATTCTGACTTTGGAATATCTTCCAGAAAGAAAAGAGAGAGATATTTTATAATAAATATCTCTCCATTTGTTTAAACGTTTTGCATATGGGAGTGGCTTCATATTTTAAAATAAATTTGGTAGATAACAATTTTTCATTTTTTTAAAATTTTATATAACTCTTCATGATAAATTTAATTGATGGCATTTTAAATGCACTTTCCTACGTCCTAGAGAGTTAAAATTTGGTACACAGCTTAAATTTGTTGAACATTTTATTCGACAAAAATTTGATGGATCTTTAAATATAGATCATACATTTTTTTCGAAATGGCCTGAAAATAATCCCCGTTCACTTCTATAAATCATTGGTGTAATATTGTTAAAAATTCTGATGTGGACAGCACATGTCTTTCTCTGCAGACTCATATTCGTTCTCTTTATTTATTCAATGATAATTTGTGTTTATCTGCACAACATAAGTATTTTAAATGACATTGAATTTACACGTTAAACTTAAATTTGGTTCTCATTTGATAGCTGGACTTATTGTCAAAGGTGGCGTAGCGAAAACGCGAAAAAACTAGAATATCTCAAGAACGGCTAGTCCTAGAGTAATGGGGTTAGTCTTATTCTTTTTGTTGTCAAAAATCACATATAAAATAGGAATTTAATTGATATAATTGAGCACACGTAGTCTTTTATTTTTATATATAACGATTTTTGCTGGCCATTTCGCAAAAATAGCCCGTTCCTTTTTCCCGAATAGTAGTAGAATAACCTACAAATGATTTATATACAAAATTTTGTTAAATTTGGTATATAAATCACTTGTAGGTTATTGAAATATTATACTCTAAATTTTGTTAAATTTGGTTCATTAGTTTTTAGCTAGAGTGGATAAAGGCAATTTCTGCGGCCATTTCGCAAAGAAGGCAGATTCTTTTATTACGAATCGTACTATAATCTAATGAACACCAGGATTTCCCACAAAAAACATACCTACCAAATTGTATGAAATTCGGTCCATTAGTTTTTCAATTAGAGTGGATGTAATATCCACACAGACACACAGAAACATACACAGATACACCCTTACACACACAGACGTCTTCCTAAAAGTAGTTTTTTCGTGTTCTAGAAGTCCCAAAACGTGTAGATCCTTTGAAAATTCGAGTTCCGATCTTCGGCACGATTCCAATACTTTGAGTACATACACATACACATATATATTATCTGTGTATTATCTGTGTATCTAAATTCCGTGCCTATGCAATTACAATAGTTGTGATTTTAAATGATCCCTAAACTTCTATTATTTCTTCAAGGAAGCCTAATTTTAACATATGCAGAATGCAAATATCTCAAGCGATTGTAAGATGAATTACATAAGAATTGCTGAATTTTTTTCACACAAAATTATTTAGCTCTGGAGTCTGGAATACAAGTTATATGAATGAAATATTCATTGATTTTGCATAAAGAATCAGATGATTTATATTTCGATACAGTTTTAAGTATTTAAGTATAATAAATTACTGTAGTACTGTGATAATGTAAAAGATATTACCACTGAATGAATCACATTTTAGAAATTTTTAAATGAAATTACATTTCAGTTGGAAAGTGTTTCATAATCAACGCTTATGCATGATTGATCTTTCTTGTTTCAGTATAGCAAAATTTTAAATTTCGACCTTTTCAGATCTCTAATACGAACCACTAAGTTAGTCAATCTTCGCCTAATATTAGTCAAACACTCGTTGTAATTACGCACAAATTACACTAAAATAACTTCGTTAGAAGCAGCATACAACACAGAATTAATAGTAGTTGGGCTTTTATGATCAACTGTACAAGTGATTTGAATCCTGTCTTGGACGTTCACTTTCCCTTTAGGTATTTTACAATTCATTTATTGTGTCCCACTTCTTGTTCTTTCTTCCCTGGGTTTGTTTGCTTCCTTTTTTTTTCTCGCCGTTAGCAACACCCTTTCCCTGCTTTAGTCACGTTTGCTGTCCGTGCATCAGTCACCGATCTTTTTCTCACGAGTGATGGTTGCGCTTCTTGTGTTCTGATGAAAGAGGCTTTCTTTTGTCTTCAAAACCAGTCGATACTATTAATTTTGCGTTATATGCTGCATCTAACGAAACTATTTTAGTGTGTTAGCTGTAATTTTAGCTTAAAATACTATTGTTTATTAATTAATTAAAATTGGCAAGCAACAGAGTAAAATCCCTTTACAGCCATTACTGATTAAATACAGCGATTACTGAGAAAATTAGAAATAACTCTAAAGCTAGTGTTACAAATGTGTTACAAATACATGACATTAAAACATTGTAGCATTCAAAAACACGTTGTTACATTAAAGCAAACAACATACATTTTTACATAATTCGATTCGCGTATATAGCTCACATCAATGATTTTAGATATATCTGAAGGGGGGGGGGAGGGAGGAGAGACTCACAAATTTTCTTTGATTGCAAAATGGATTTGACCTTTTCTCAGTATAGCAAAATTAAGTTTGAGCCTTTGCAGCAGGGCCGTACCCAGGTACGGGCCAGAGGGGACTAAGCCCCCCCCCCCCCCCCCCAAGAGGTATACTCAGCCCCCTGATAAGAATATTAAATTTTTAGTAGTGATATGAAATTTCCTCCAACATATCCAAATTATGCATAAAAAATTGCTTTATGAGATTTTTTTTATAAATTACTTAGGTACTTCGTTTTAAAGACTTTTTAATTTAGCTAAATTTGGGGTTATACAGATTATCAATTTATTCACATATTTAATTTAAAAATATCTAAATTTGAAAAAAAAAATTACGACAGTAGTATTTAGGATATATTTGTATTATTGCGGCGTTCACTGTTACATATTATCGAATCAAAATCAACTGATAAGTAGTTAAGAGTTAGGTAATATTAAGTGTTAATATGTATTTAAGACGTTTTCTTCAATTAATTCACATCTTAGCTACTAGTTAATGCTTATATTAAAATCAATTGTAATTATTATATATTAATAATTGTAGCTATATGGAGTTTCCTAATCAACTCTCACCTTACAAATATAAATATGCACTTACTCATTTGTTAATAATTTATATGGATTGAAATACATAATCATAACTATTATGATTTATGAGTGCTAATGACTAACAGTGTTTTCAGTGAGCTCCTCTTTCAAAACTGTTGAACCCCTTTGAATTTCAATCCAGTCCCTCTTGAATTTTGTTCCTGGCTACGACCTTGCTTTGCAGATCTCTAATACGGACCAAACGTTATGGTAAAACATGGTAAGATTTAAAATGAGTAAACACAATCACTGGCTTTGAAGTATACTTCATCCCGTAATTTTCCCATTAATTTCTCCAATCTTTTTGCAAATCAAGGATCCAAGAATTGGGATTCCTTGACTATATTTTTGTAGAAACCATTAGCAAACACAGTCCAGTTTCTTTTGCATTTTACACGTTTTTTCCTTGCTTTTTATCGGCCCATCTGGGTCTTTTAACTTGCTTGCATACCTTTCGCTTTTTTCAGAATATCTTCTCAAACCACTTACTGTCACACACCCTATTCGGGCGCGGTAGCCCGGTGGTGTGCGCGCTGGATTTGCACACTGCCACAACTGCCGCCGTGTTCATGCGGAGTACGATCACGTTAAACATGTGGGTCCGTAAGTCCTTCCGAGAGGTTGGTGGTAGGGGAAGGAGGGTATGGTTCCTGTGGATGCCTCCCCCACTGGGTTCCGGTCTAAATTGGGTGGCACTTCCTGGCCGTCCAAACAGTGACCTTACACCTTTCTGGTAGGTCGGACGGTCTGGGTCTCAACAACAACACCCTATTCCATACTCTTTTGATAAATAATTAGCAGTTTCTTCTTTCTTTGAACGTTTTATGATCACCAATTTTTCTTTTACATCAAGAACAACTCTTTTTCTTTTCTCACTTATTCTCTCCGCCTAAAAATTTGGAATGGTGTGGCGAAACTTTTAAGGATGATGGGATCTAAGTCGCAGCTGAGAATGCCCACATCGTGCACCTCCTGACCTAGGTTGTTACATCATCTGCGCCGCAACATAAGGATTGATCAGCTTAAGGAAAAGTCTAAATACCTTGAATATATAGTTAATGTAATATTTCCATATAACTTGGGAATAAATCATCCGTTTGAGGAAAAGCAAGATAGGATAGTACAAGATAGGAAATAACAGACGCTAGCCATATAATGGAGGGAAAATGGAGTGAGGAACGGCGGTAAATTAAATGTGTCAGATGATAGAGTAGCGGATAAACGAGAGTAATGTCAAAATGCCTTTAAAACGATATTACTGTAGTTAATATTGACTTTCTCAAATATTGACTATGCATTGTTGCGAAGCGTATCCTCTAGAGTCGTGGGTGTATAAGCAGGATACAAAGACGAGTCCAAGTTTCTGGATAATTTACGTTTATGCCCAAGCACAAAGTAAACAGGAACAGTATACAATCAAACAGCACTTAAACGCTCCACTCATTTCACAGAATAGACAATGTTATTCTCAAAATGTTGACGAAAGTAATTTCGCAAAACAGCCGCTACTATTCTCGAAACATTGACAAAAATCACTGTCCAATGTAGCTCGTGTCATGTCCATTCGTCAACTCTACTGCAGCGGAGGGGTGAGTCCTTTTTATAGTCTCTCCATAGAAACTTCTGGAAATCTCTATATCTCAAAGAATAATCGTTCTATCGAGAAGTTTCTGGGACATCCCGGAAGTCGCCAAATCTGGCAACCCTTCTTCTGACTGAGAAATTCTGGTTACCCTGAGCCCACGTCATCCTGACGTCATGCACTGCATTTTCTTCAGCTAGCCTTCGAGACAGACGAAAGAGGAGGAGCCAAAGAGAACATTGCGCTTTCGCGACAGTATTGATTATAACTTCTGTTATTCCATGAGAAAATTCGAACGTTAAACTCACCTTTCCGGGCAAGCAAAAAACAGACTGCTCCGCCATCAGTCTCTCTACAAACTCGGTGTCGTGTTTCAGGGTTGGGAAGGCGCTCCTCTCGATCCCCACCTGGGAAAACACAAAGGCGAATCTGATCACACATTGATAGACTAACATCATGCAAGAACTGAAAAGCTTCAAAAGTTACATTATACAGATTTCACCCCCATGCAAAATGTTGTCTGACCACGCAGAAAAAAAAAGCTAGAACAGAAGCCATATTATTTAACTAGGGATGTAAAAGAAGATGGCAAGAAAACTTTCTTACCATCTTGTATATCCCTAGTTAATCGTACACCCATAGTCGGAAGTTTTGTATATTGTATAAGACAGACACATTGCAATGAGTAGATAGGATGCTTTGCACGGAAGATTTTCATAAAAAAGCAGGCTGCTACATAACAAGAACAACACATCCATTCCGTTCATGACCGATATTATTCAAGGCTGAAAATAAAATCTCTCCTAGTACTTCTTCGGGAAGTACAACAGACTATATTTGGAACCGCTTTAGGTTCTTGAAATATTATTTAAGATGCTCTTACTACCAGAACTTTCTAAATAATAATATGTATTAGAAAATTGTTGCCTCGATCCTAAGGCCGTAGGCAAATGGGCTCGCTCTGGGGGGCCCATCATGAGTGTTCAATGTACTTCTTTTTTATAATCAAGCCCCTTTTAAAGCAAATATAAAATATATTCTATTTTCATAAATATTACGAATGAGTTGTTTAAAGAACTAAAAAGCCAGCCAGGGCCGTTTTGGATCACTGAAAAAATGGACAAAAGCTGGGAATCCATCTTTCGTGTTCAATGTACCGTACCTTTTAGATAATTATGTCCCTTCCAATAAAGGTGGATTTATTAAATCTAAAAAAAAATAATAATATACTAATTTTCACAAATATTATAAATGATAGAGGGAAAGGTGATAATATGGATCCTGCAGGTATTATGGATCTCCTGGGTTCCTCAGCCGGAACGAGGCACACTCTAGTGGCGGAGGAGTAAATCAACTCTAATCACTCCTCCTGAGATAAGAGATCGCAACTGCCCTACATTATTGAAGGTGCATTTGTGTTATGAGCGTTGGTAATTTCATCCTATTCGCGAATGTTTAGCAAGGTAAGTAATATACAAGTTTTATGGGTATTTATGTTGTACAATGCGCAGATTTCGATGCCATATCTTGAACTACACTAGTTAGACGATAATATGTCGAAACCAGACTTCAACTTTTTGGTTAGGTTTGGGAGTAGTGGTGTGATATTTTCAAAATGGTGTTGCTGGTAATATGGATCCCCAGAGTGTGTGCAAGAATCTAACAGTGATTCTGACCAATCATTCCATTCTGACCACTCTGGCGACTCACAACTCGATCTCCAAGTGGGGGGATGACCAATCTGGTGAGCAAAATGCCAACTGTATCTTCTGTGACTCAGCTTTTACTGATGACTGCCATGGAGAACTGTGGGTCAAGTGTGTGATGTGTGAATTATGAGCACACAGTAAATGTGCTGGAGCTGAGAAAGAAATTTATATTTGCGACTTTTGTAAATAATTTATGGTTTTTCAACAATAAAATTCATTTTTGGCGAATAAACTGTGATTTCATGGGATCTATATATAATTCCCTCACTTTAAAAAAGCAGGTGATTTCACTTTTTTTGGTAATCGCATTATGGGGGTTACTGTAAATATTCTAAAAATTATTTCTCCTGTTGTGGCCATAGCTGATTAGCATATGCGACCAATCATTCCCCAAACGAGTGAAATTAGCTTAATGTAATCGCACTTACAAAAAACAAAGTGGGGATTCATATTACCACCTTTTTTCTACTCTAAAATTAATAAAGACAACCAAAAATTGGTCATAATTAAAAGTTTTTTATTAAAATCTCCTTTGACGTACTAAAATTACACGGCGATAGCGCTTTCGGGCATTTCTATGCCCTTCATTAGTGACGAATTTCGCCACGGATGAAGGGCATAGTAATACCCGAAAGCGCTATGGCCGTGTAATTTTAGCACGTCGTAAAAGGAGATTTTAATAAAATACTTTTAATTATGGCCAATTTTTGGTTGTCTTTATTAATTTTAAAGAATTAATTATTTTGACGTGTTTCCATACAATTTTTATTCTACTGAGTTAGTTAAAAAACTGAAATCCCAACCAGAGCCGTTTTTGACCATAGGAAAAGTGGACAAATGCTGGGAGACCATCATCCGTGTTCAATGTACATGTTTTTACTATAAAAGTTTTATAGGGGGAAGGGGGCTAAAATTTATTTTTGCCTAGATACCCCGGCAAAAGTATTGGTGGCCCTGCTAAAGAAAAAGAATTATGCATTTTGTTATCAAGAATACATGCTTTTCCTTACCTAATTAGCTGACTACTGAATCATGGGAAGGAAGCGGCGCAGAGTTCGAGTTCGAAACTCTTACGCATTAAAATATCAGGCTGTGTTCTTCAAGTTTTTACCGGTTTTCCAGTGTGTAATGGAAATACGACGTAATTTTTCTTTGGAAGTCCGCCCTCCATGAATTTTCCTACTTTTGCTGTACGGTCGCATCTGGCGCTGGCCATTGCCTAATAAATGTAAATTTTCTCATTTTTTTTCTTTGCTTATAGAAAATTTGGAAATTATATTGCTTACCATCATATACATAGCTCCGGCAGGCATGACTGGGCGCAGTCCGGCAACATCGTTGAGTATAGAGAAAGCGATGACGGCATTTTTCTGGAACAAACAAAAAAGACGGTTTCATACATTTTTGGATGTTGAAGATTTTTATCAATAGAAAGTTTGATTGTGTGAACTAAATAGTATCTTAGAAATACAATGGAACCCGCTTAATGCAAGCCGGCATTTAGCGGATTCTGTAGTTTCCCGAATTTAACGAACGAGCAAAATAATAAATCTGAGTGAAATTTTATAAAACACATACATACACATGCATAAGTACACATTTTCAGGATTACATTACAGATGGGAGTGATGAGTGATTCATCTGCAAAACATTTGGTAGCCATGGGCGCCTATAGAACTTTTTTTAGGACAGGGCAAACCACTGACATCAGAGAGATGCTATTCTACTGTGACAACCTATGGGTTCATGCATTGCCACCGATAGGTAACGGATTATGTCGCATGTCCTGGGGAGGAAAGACAAGAGGTGGCTATCAACAACTAAGCGAGGCTATGGCCGCGGGAGCGAGGCCATGGTCACGGGAGCGAGGTCAATGAAGTCATTCACCAGACGAGGTCTGAAGCTGGTTCAAAAGAGTCTCAATCGGGTCGCCGAAGGATTTGGAAACAAGCCACAAAGACACAGATTTTCTCCGCTACCTGGAAGAATCTGCTTCATGATAGATGTACCCGGATTAATCCACAGATTATTGTACCCCTTAGGTGAGGTGGGTCTGAGCAAGGCTATCTAAAACATTCTAGGTGGTTCTGGTCTAAACTTATTCTAGGTAGCCTTGGCCTGAGGCTGTAGAAGCCAGTGCCCTTCCGATATATGGCCTCCCCCCTAGTGGGGAAACCACTGACATCAGTGGGGCAAACTCAATTATAAGATGTACTACAACATCGACTAGCTTGATACCCACCTTTGTGACCCTGAACGTCCATTGGAGGGCAAGTGCCCCCTCTTGCCCTCCCCAAAGGGCATCCATGTTGGTAGCTTTCATATAAATGATGAGGATTGGCACATAGCTGAGTATATACAATCAGACAAACACATATAGATGAGGACAAAATTTTAGGATTGCAGTATACACGTGAGCTACTCACCTCTACTATCTCGACGCATTCATCAAAGAAATTCTGAGGTGTGTCCCCGAGGATGCTCGGCAAAGCTCCCTGAACAATAGTGTTACTGCCGATGATTCGCTGGCTCAGTGCCTGAAGACCGGAACGAATCTAAATTAACGAAAATGTAGATCAATGATCTATATAGTTATTAGACGTTAATCACAAATGCTTTCTTTAAACTGACAAGAAGCTAAAAGCGTTTTTGGTGCATTAATAGAACATGCTTTATTCTTTCATTTTTCTTTTAACATTGCTACACTATATTATCAAAATTATTTGAACACCCTAGCGAAATTTACCTGTTATGGATTCAGAAATGTCTCGTTCCAGCTGCATGTGACTAGGTGCGCCGAATTTTGTGCTTGCAGTCTAGAATTTGGTGAATTTTCTAATATTCTGAACATTTTCGAGTTTTTCACGTTGTGCCATTTTTATTTTCCGTTCAGCAGAGCTTAATCTCAACCTTTGCGATGTGCACAGAATTAGTTTGTGAATATTTTGGAAATGTAAGATTATTCTACTCAAAGCTTATATCTAAACAATAAAGAACACTTCTGGAACAAAATTCAGCGTTAATTTTGATATTATCTTTGATAATCTTCCAAAGCATCTGCTACAGGGTATATTTGGAAAGATTAACCAAGCTGCAATTTGCCCTAAAGTGTTTTATTTATTGGATTGATGTGTCGCAATGGACTTCAAACAGTCTCGTTTGATATTTCTAACTTGGTCTTCACAAACTACATTTATTCACATAGTGGATAGGTTGTTGCTCTGAAAGGAGCATTACAGAGTTGGACAACGATCCGTTGCCAGTGGCAAAAAAGTAGCAAGAGGTAAAATTGCTCAGAATAATTGCGGATATGTTGAATTCAATTTTATGGGCTCGAAAATTAATGGCTAAAATATTATGTTGTTGAAACGAAGCATGCAGCCTTGATATAGGTGTCCAAATACTTTGAAGAATACAGTGTATATTGCATTTTCATATTTAGTGCATATTGCACTCATAGTGTATAATGAATCATTTTTTGTACCTAGACGGTTGTAAAGTAATTGTGCTTTGTCAGGAAGTCGAATAGTAACTATCGTATGGTTACTATGTTACTATCGTATAGTAATTAATAATATTGATAGGGAGAGGTGCATGGTCAATGTGTGTTCGGAATTTTAGAGACATAAGCGCTGCATCCAAGCAGGTAGGAGGGATATTTTTACATAACTTTATCTAACCCAACACTCATAGAGCCCACTTAAAGAAGGGGTGGGTCCAAAGCTAGGATCGCGCTCTCATTGCAGATAACAGCATTCACGGACTGGCTTCGTGCATTTTATGGTATCTTCAGCATGCAATGTCGGCAAGAAGCAATCATTTTATTCACCCCCCGCATATGACGGACTCAACATCTAGCGAAACATTACAATAAAATATTTAAATGCCAGGTTTAAAAAGGAAACATCAACAATTTGTGCAACTTACCTTTTCTCCAAATATCTCCTGACGATCGTGAATCAAAATCCAGCCCATTCTCCATCCGGGTACAAGAAATCTATGAGGACAATGAATAATTTAAAATATATCAGTTTCATTATTTAAATTTCTTTTTTCAAGTTGGCAACAGCTTAGTGACGCCGATAGATGGATGGATGCATTTGGGTTGTCTGCGTTAACATAAATTATTTTGATACCATTAACATCGATAGCGTAGTTCAAATTATCCAATTACCTCATATACAATATACTACCACAACCGTTCCTGGATTTATCATTGTTTTCCTTAAGAAATATAATGCTACGAAAATCTTAAAAATCGAATCATTCGAGTTCTAGTGTTTCACATACTATATCTAAGAGCCAACGGTCCTACCGTGCAGAAAACACCGGTTCTCGTTAGATCACCGAAGTCAAGCAGCATCGGGCGCGGTTAGTACTTGGGTGGGTGACCACCTGGGAACACCGCGTGCTGTTGGCACATTTCGGGCGCGGTAGCCCGGTGGTTTGCGCGCTGGATTTGCACGCTACCACAATTGCCGCCGTGTTCATGCGGAGTACGATCACGTTAAACATGTGGGTCCGTAAGTCCCTCCGAGAGGTTGGTTTAGGGGAAAGAGGATACGGTCCCTGTGGATGCCTCCTCCACTGAGTTCCGGTCTAAATTAGGTGGCACTTCCCGGCCGTCCAAACGGTTACCTTACACCTTTCTGGTAGGTCGGACTGTCTGGGTCTCTACAACAACATACTATATCTAAATATAAAATTTGAAATTGGGTGGTGCTTTCGTTTTTAAGCTGTCATGTCAACACCTCACACACACGCACGAAAAAATGTAGGAAAAATCCCATGTTATATCTACATCATATTACTTTCCATACATGCAGGGAAAATATTGTGACGGAGTCGAACATTTGAAGTCGAGATTTCGACGGAAGAGCATGCTCTTTAAGCATCTCTCAACTTAAATCGAACGTTTTTTTATGTAATATCTATGTATATATATTGTAGAGTTCTTTGCTGCACCAACTGGGAATCGAATCCTGGATCTTCGAATTGGCCAGTCAACGCTCTACCATTGAGCTACTGGGATGGAATTGCAAACTGTTATAGCGGAAGTGGCGTCTGTAATATGTATGTTAAAGTGTGTGCATGTTAGTGTGTATATCCATGAGTCTGTGGATGCGACATCTCAAGAAAAATAGAAAAGTTTTGAAAAAAAAATATTACGATCAGTGAATATTAAACCTTTTCGATTTTAAATGCATTCAAATGCTAGAAAGACCCCCCCCCCCCCCGTACCTCGCCACAACGATTTTCAAGTATTTTCTTGAAAAAATCACTACAAATGAAGGACCTTCAATATTTAAAGAAATACGTAAATAAATAATCAATACGTAAATAAATAATCCGTAAATATGTAAATAAATAAAGCATAAATCATAAATACGTAAATAAATAATCATTTTAGAAAACATAATAAAAAAGTTTGAACGATAGCATGTACCGTTCTTGAGATATGACAAATATATTCCGAATGAAATTTTTGAAAACAAAAACATTAAAATATTAGACTCTTTATAAATAAGCATTTTATACGTAATGTTGCACTAAAAAACGAATGGCACAAACTTTAAAACGATAATTTGAACTGCTTTCGAGATATTGCATGTTTTTCAAATAAATATACGAAAATAATTACATAGAATAAAAAAGTAGTAACTTCAAATACGTGCACTTTCCATATGAGATATTATGCAACCAATTCATTAACACCCTTTTCGTGGATTTAGTTTGTTCCAATCACGAGAGAAGATACTTTTTGTAATAGTTTTTTCTTTTAGTTTGATACCCAAGAATTCTTCTATAATCATTTATTTCACGAAATTCCAACTGCATTTTTACGAGAATTTTTCAGGTGATTCTGTTTGGAAGCGCCCGATTTCAATTTGCGCTGTGTTAATTCAATGCCAAAAACATTGACCTGTGGATCTTGTACCGCAATATTTAGCTGTGAAAGAAGTTAAAGCATTATGTAGTTAAAGTGATGTGCTTATACACTACCCGTCATAGTGGTAGGTCGGACGGTCTGGGTCTTAACAACAACAACAACTTCCCGACATAGAAAATGCAACACCATGAAGCTTTGGCCGTATAATTATGTAAATTGCGAGACAAACGTAGTTGCATACACCGGTCAACTACGACCGGTGTATGCAAATGAACTGAAATGTAAGTAGGTCATGTGATTAGGGCGCGGGATAAAAGGGATAGAAACGGCAGATGAGCCAACAGTTGTTACTGTCTGTCACCTACGGAAAAGAAGACACGTGTTGTTGAAAATAAGCCTGGCCGACGACGCCGAAGTGCGTTTCAGCATTTGGCCGATGCTTATATATTGAAAAATAAAAACGCTAGCTATGAGCGATAAGAAATAATTTATAGTACTTTGGAAAAGTCTTACATGGATATATAATTGGATTTTGTTTCTAGTTCTTAGTTTTCGAAATACAGTGGTTATAATTTCGCTATTTTAATATTTTGAACTGTTTTAACACCATCTTACTGGAGTCACTGCCGATTTTCTTTTTTATATTTTACCACTAAATCAAAATTACTGCAAAAAAGAATAAAGTAAGAAAGATGGCTAATTCTTCGAGTAATTCCAAAGTAAAAGGGTGCTACGGACTGACATAAACACATTATTAAGATGCTTCCCCACTTAAAATTATTTTCATAAAACAAGAAAGATCAATCATGCGTAAAGCCTTGATTATGAAACACTTTCCAACTGCAATTTTATTTAAACATCTCTAAAATGCGATAGATTCAGCGGGCGATATTTTTTAATTATCACAGAACTACAATAATTTATTTTATTTGAAAACTTCAAACTTCATTGAAAAAAAAAAATGAATTTTATTCAAATGACATCATCGAAATATAAATCGTCTTACTCTCTATGTTAAAGCAGCGAATATTTCATTAATCCACTTTTAAACTCCACTTTCCACTTCCCTTTTCCAGACTCCAGAATTAAATCATTTTGAGTGAAAAAATTCAGCAATTCTTATACAATTCATATTACAATTACTTGTTTACATTCTGTATCCATTAAAAAATTAGGCTTAAATTGTAGAAATAATCAAAGTTTGATAATCATTCAAACTTAAAAATATTGTAATTGCGTTGGCGCAGAATATAGATGCACAGAAAATACGCAAAAATAAAGCGGTTTTAGGACGGACGCAACACTAAATATAAATTAATTTTTTTTTTTTTTTTAAATAACGATGTTTACTCAGAGAAAAAAGATGGAAGCCATATTTTATTTTGAAGTGGTCACGTGATGCCTTCATAGTATATGGGTGTCATTATTATATTAATTTTTATTTAAAAAAACTACCGAACATATTTTGCTGAAATTTTTTTTATATATTTTATGAGAGAATTTGAATATTTTCTAAAATTTTCGAAGCAATTGGTGAATTTTAACTTCGCTTAAAAAATGTTTGAAAAATTAGGTCCAATAGGGTTCAATGCATTTCATTTTTTCAATCCAAAACTAATAGGGTGATATTATTTATTTCCATTCCCATATGTCCCACAAATCGTCTTAACAACATACTAAAATTTCATTTTGATAAAGTCATTTTTACGGCAGTTATTGTGCGAACGGACAGACAGACAGTCAGACAGACAGAATGGAAAAAGTCATAAACACTTTTAACTATGTTGTAAAGTGTTAAAAAAAAGGAGAACTTACTTCTTAGTGAGACCGCTGCAGGAGAGTACGGGAACTTCTGTAGTGAGACTCGCGATTGGATAGAACACTTCACCGTGGAACACCTAAAAAAAAAAGGGTTAAAATTTACTCAATATTTACCCCCAATTAAAAAGTAAAAACACTTTATGTAAAGCCTAAACAGTATAAAAACTGCGCAAATACAGCATACACATAAATATATAGGTATCAACTGGTTTCGAAGGCAGAAAACAGCATCCTTCTTTAGGACAAGCAAGGAGCGTAATGTTGTTTATTCAGGTAAGTTCGGCAACTCTGAGGCCGAACTTACTCGAATAGAGGTCTTATTATATGTAGCAATTCCTTCCATTTCCTTCAAGAGCTTTGAAGTTTTTCAGCAATATATATTTCAATGGGAAGAAAATTTAAATTGCACAGTAAGAAAAATCGATCAATTCCTGAGCACGATCCAATCACAGGACGACAAAATTTGACGTCAAACCGATGTTTTCACAGATGGCGGCTATGAATGCAGCTGTACGGTGGGCAGTGGATAGGAAATAACAATACCACGACTTCTATCTATATTTACCTAACTATACGGTATATTAAAATCACAACTATGCTATAAAAATACTTAGAAATGCTTCATGGAGGGAATTTGGCGAGATTCTAGCATTTATATGGCCTGAAACTAAACGTGCTAAATACAAATAGCTGGTCAAGTACTGGCACCATACGATCAGCTAGCTGTTCGAGCGGAGGGTCCAAAAACAGGATGGACGAATGGAATTGCCGAAATTCTAGCAGTAAAAATTGCCCTGTGTAATAAGACCTTAAGTGAGGTTGCGCTTCTTGTTTGTCCTGAAGAAGAAGGCTATTTTTTATTTTCGAAACCAGTTGATACCCATACATTTGTGTGTATGCTGTATTTACGAAGTTTTACATTAATTAGCTTTTATTATAGCAGTTTTTGAGCATTTTTTACTTTGTGTAACGGCTGTGGGGAAATATGCAACATAATAAAGCATAAATTAAATTATAATGCAGCATATGCACGTTTCAAAGATACGTTGGATCCCCTTCGTCAATGCCAAAATGACCATCAAACCCAATGTTTAAAAGACAAAATGCTAAGCCATGCAAACTCGCCTATTTATTTTCCACATATAATATAGAGTTTCTAGAAAAATCCTTATGTATCGCAACAAATTCAGACGGAATGCTCCTTGAATGTACATGTTAGGTGTACACGAGTGTACACGTTACTATTTATGGTAAAGTAACCATTGCTCGATCGAGTAAAAGTGATTGCAACGCCATTCGCGGAGAATTGAAAAAGTTAGGAACACGGACTTTTCCATGAAACGAGAAGGAAGAAAAATGTCAGTTACAAAAGTTTTAGAGTATTGTCTATTTAGTAGAAACATCAAAAACGTGCGAAACGTTTATATAAAAGGTAATAAATAACTGTCAGATCCGTTGATAGTTCCGCAATAACACCATAATACTGTGGAACGGTGGTCAACGATTAATAAGTGTATTTAATAAAGCATCTGTGAGACAAAAAGCATCACGTGCAGAAAGGGATAAGCGAATTGACGTCACGACTTAATAGTGGTTCGTGCATCTATCCTTACAGTAACGTTGTACCCATCTGCGAGATAAAAGACGGATCATGTTGCGGCCACACGTTTATTACTTTGCTCTTTTTTTCGAAACTTTCTATGCTGCATGCTTCATGATAATGTCAGCCCCCATACTGCCAACTCAACGAGTGAACTGTAACAGTGTTTCCATTGGAAGGGGTTTGAACATCAGCGTTACAGCTCCGACCTGGCACCTAGCAATTTTCGCTTCTTCGAACCTTTGAAGAAGCACCTGGCTGCAAAGCGATATGCAACCCACAACCAAGTTCAAGTCTTGACTGCAGAACCGTGACACTAATTTCTTCAGATTTGGGATCCATGCCTTAGTGTACCAATAGAACAAATGGACAAGTATGGAGATTACGTGGAAAAGTAATATGTGCGCATGTAAGTTACTGGTTATCTTTACACTGATATAAGAATAAATGTATTCATACAGCATGCATTGTTATCTTATTTAACGAAACGTCCTAGTATAATGTAGTAGTTTATTTAACAATGAAAAATGAATTTGAGTTCCTCTTACAAAGTCTTCATAGATCTCATCGGCAATGATGGGAACGCAGTTTCTCTCTGCTACATCCAGAATCTGCCGAAGGTGGCGCTTCGAGAACACAGATCCGCAGGGGTTGGAAGGATTGTTGACCACGATGGCAGCAGTGTGACCGTCTATCTGCGATTCCATGCTCGGCAGATCCACCTGCCATCCTGAATTCGGCTATTGGGGGGGAAATAAAACAAAAATCACATTTGGCAATGTTTGAATGCTATTTTAGAACCACAATTGGTTCAATTACATAAATACCACTAAAAGTACACCTTTCTTGAGAGGATTTTCGTAAACTTTTCAACTTGTTTATAATATATATTATAGAACATTTGTCCTTGATGACGGACACTATAATAGCGAATGGATTAATTCTTGCTCTATTAAATCCAAGGAATTGCGGCAGCAAAGACATCTGATCAAAGATGCCACACGGAGCCTGTACCCGAATTATAAGAACAGAGGGAGAAGCTAGCTTTTGCTCAGTGATTAAAATGTCGGTCTTGTAACCAAAGGGTCCCTGGTTCGGGGCCCGGCGACGCACAATCGCCACAATGATGACTGGACGTTTGAAACGCGCAACCTTCCTCTCCAACGATCTCACCACCTCAACACGAGATGGCAGCACCACACGGAGTCAAAAACCTTGACACTCCCTTCCTGGTTGACCACGACTGACAGTCACGCCGAGGCGACACGCCTCCCGGCCTTCATCATCAGCGGAGGGAGTGTGCGGCAGCAAAGACATCTGATCAAAGATGCCACACGGAGCCTGTACCCGAATTATAAGAACAGAGGGAGAAGCTAGCTTTTGCTCAGTGATTATAATGTCGGTCTTGTAACCAAAGGGTCCCTGGTTCGGGGCCCGGCGACGCACAATCGCCACAGAATTTTAAATTCCACCCGGTCTTTGAGAGGGTGTGATTGTCATGAGAAGCTTCTCTGTATGTATATTTAGGCACTCAGTAAGTCAAGTACAATTACTCACGTTTAAGTCATAGCTCCTGCATTCTATGCCGAAGCTCTCAGCGAGAGTCTTGTAGATGGAGAAGCCGGGCCGAGGGATGAGTATATTCTGTCCCGTGTCGGCCAGCGCCAGGATGCACATCTCCAGAGCATGGGAGCAACCGCTCGTCAAAATCACGTCCTGAGAAAGAAAACTATATCATATATAACTATATATATATATATGCGTATTTGCTCCAGAAATAGTGGAACTCACTATATTTTGAATAAAGAATATTAAATGAATACTTTCCACAAAGAGTCAGGGATGATCCAAGGAATTAATTTTAAATTTGCGAGATATTGTATTACCGCCAATTTGACGACATTGCCCCCAAAATATCCAAACTGGTGATACTGCTTCAAATTTATCTCTAAGGTCACCAACACCCAGGGCGGCAGACAGACAGAGGAAATACAGTGCGGTCAAATTTGAAACGAATTGGAATCCTTCTAAAAGGGACAATGCAGGTAAAAAGCTTATCTTTGAAAGAAAAATTTACACGAAATGCTGTGCAATTATTTTATTCACATTTACCCAACTCAATAAGGGGAAGAGCGATCACAAAATTAGAATAAGCAAGTCTGATTGTGAGTTAAGTTCATGTGAGTGTCTAAAGTAAAAAATCTGATGTGGGCAACACATGACTTTCCTTATATAATGTAATGAATTTACTACTTTTACAGTAAAAAAATAGGTTTTTCTTATTGTAGATACTAATATTCTTTCCAAGATATTGAATTTTCGACAATTAGTCGTCATTTTCATTGATTTAGCATCATTTTTATCCATTTGGCGAGATTTTCATTAATTTGGCAACATTTCAAAAAAGTCGCCAAGTTGGCGACATTCCGCCAAATTCGTCGCCAAAATCTCGCCAAGCGTTATGCACGAAGAAAAAAGTTATTCTTACAGCAGATAAATGACTATTGGAGTTCAAATACAAAAGTATTATTCAAAGTATGTTTTTTCATGAATGGAACGAGCTAGATCCACGAGAATGATGTCACTCAATTTATCGCATGGTATTACATATGAAAAGTGAACATGTTTCTCAATAGGAATTTTTTTTTTTATGTGACTTTTTCATAATTTTTTTTAAAAATGCACAATATCTCGAGAATGGTTCATGTTAGCGTTCTAAAATTTATGCCAATCGTTTTCTAATGAAAAATTACATAAGAAATGTCTATTTGCCTAACTTTATTAGCGGTTTTGATTTTTTGACGATTTTTTCAAAATTTCATTCGAAAATTTAGGGGGGTTCTGAACATTCGATTACGTATAAAAACAATAGGCTTCCAGTGTTTACGGATTGTGAATTTTGTACCAAATTTGGTTCGAATCGGTCCATTCGTTCGTCAGTTATCGTCTCCACAGACTCACTGACACACACACACACACACACACACACACACACACACAGACATCACTTCAAAAATGTTTGATTCGTGATCAGGGATGCTTGAAACGTGCTCTCCCGTCGAAAACTCGAATTCGAATTTTCGACCCCGTCACAATACTTTCCTTATACATTATGTATATAAGGAAAGTAAAAACGAACAATCATAAAACAGTGGTTTTAATATTAATTGCAACTTCGGAACCCGTCACGTGTCAACAGGGACTGGTGAAGTTCAAGAGTTCAACTGTCTTCCTTCGGAAAGATGTTAAGTTTGGACATCAGAGTATTTTGCACCGGTCACTGATCGGCATTAAAAACCTTCAAACGCAGAATTCATCCCACGTTTGGAAATTAATTTCCCCAATTACGGTGTGTGGCCTACCTGCAATTTTGTTCCGGATCCACCAATGTATAAATCACCAAACTAATCACAATTTCGGCCACTTTGAACTGTCTTCCTTCGAGCAGTATACATTTGATGCAACTTAGAATTCATTAACTTCGAAGCATCACTTCACTTAAAATGAGCATCGAACGCTGAATTTAACACTGTGTGGCGACTCAAATCCATTTGACCTTTACACATTTTTTTGTATTTTATTTTTGAACTTTCAAACTGCACGGCTAAAAATGCACCCACGCGCCTAGCTAGTTGGCAAATACGCCTTGCCGTGCATCATGTTATTTCGTAGCCAGAGGTTCAATTTATTTTAGATGAGTATGTGTATGGTTTTAATCGTTTTGTGTTTTATACATAAAATGTTAAGTTTCTTGCATCGTGCCTGGTCTTTTATGAAAACTCACTTCTGATAGTCGTTAAGTATCTTCAAAAACAAGAGTGTCTAATTATATTGATTATACAATAACACTATTGTATAATATGGAATCACATGGAATTCTATGTAAAAGGATAAATGTGTATGTAATGTAAATGTACTAAAAGTACACCAAAAGCTACCACTATTTTCCTTAGGTATATTAACTCAAACTTCAACAAGGGTCACATTACCGGGTCACATAACACCCCCAGAAAGTAATCTATACTAAACTTAATGGAGTTCATTTTACAGGGAATTCACACTGATCAGAGAGCAAATGAAAGGGTTTTCCTTTACCTGTATTTGCTGCAACTTGCCAACATTCGGTCAGATATAGATCGTGTACAAACTTAACAGTGATGTTTTGAATACGGATCACCACTTGTTTGAAGCTTCGTATTCGTTTGCAAGGTCACCACTTTGTGGCGATGCAACTAGTTATAGTGGAGTCACGCCCGCCACAACTGCATTTCTCTTAAAGTTAACTTCGAACGTTGAATTTAACTTAAAATTAACTTTAAGTTGACACTGCGTTCATTGCAACTGTAAATAATTCGTGAGAAAAAAAAATGATTCATTTACCTCGGCTTGAATTGGCGCCTCATCCCTCGAGGCGTACCTTACAACAGCCTCACGTGCCTCCTTATAACCTGCAGGAAAAGAAAATATTAGAAATTTTAAAAGTTTGATGTGGACAGTACAAGACATTTCTCTATTAATTTATATTCGTTTATTCTTTTTTTTATATATATACATTAAGTTTTATCACACTACGCTGTCAAACATTTGCAAGGATGTTATTGAAAGTTCTAGGGGAATTAGTTGTCTGTAATGGGGAGTAAGAATATTCAATAATTGATCCATAAATAATCCTTTTTTAGCATGATTGTGTCAAATTTTGTTTTCTGCTGTCATGTTAAAGAAATATAACATTTTGGATAAATTTCAAAATTTTCGCTCGAATTTCAAAAATTCCTATCTAGGTCTAGATTTTTCGACAACAAAGTTTCGTGTAAACCCATTGATATTTGTGGTAGCTATCGTGTACATATAAAATTGACCACAGACAGACAGACAGAGAGGCGGACATCACTAAAAAACAGTCGAAACGTGTTCAGGAGGTCCTAAAAAATATTGGCATCAAAGTCTCGAAATCGAAAATTTTCTTGAAAACAATACTTTCTCTGTACTATATATAAGAAAGTAAAAATATATAGAGTACGCCAGTATGGCGTATATACAAGATTTTTAAGTTAAAGTTCTCAAGGAATTCTTAGCACTCACCTGTGGAAGGAGCATAACCGTTGTACCTCATGGACAGCACGCTCTCCGCAACAGCTGAGGTGATTTCTTCGCAAGGCTGGAGGTTCCCAAACACGGTAGGATCCCCTGCAATAAGCAGAAAGCAGTCAGAGAAGGAAATAGTCAGAATAAAAAAAAATCATGTAGGCAGCAGATGATTTTTCCTATGCTTACTTCAATAACTTTACTTTTTTCACAGCAAAAGAATAATGGGGTGCAGCATCCACAGCACAACGTTTTCGTTATTGAATGAACACCACGTAAATTAAAATTGGGTGACACAATTAATTTTGTTTTATATACTGCTTTCAACGAACTTATTTTACTTTTATTCCTTCTTAAATAAGTTCGTCGAAATTTTAAAAGAACACTAACATTTTTGACAGTGGCAACACTAAGCTTTTTATGCTGGCAACACTAAACTTTTTTGCGATGGCAACGACATAAGAATATGATGCGTCATAGGATTTAACTGATAAGAACTTGGAAATTTTAAAAGAGCACTAACCTTTCTGACGGTGGCAACACTAAACTTTTTTGTAGTGGCAACGGCATAAGAATGTAATGACTCATGAGATGTAATCAATAAAATAATGTGGTGAAGTTAAACTCATGAGGTTAAACTGATAAGAACGTTGAAATTTTATGAGAACATTAAACAATATCGCTTCTGATTCTAAAACCTGCAATTAAGAGCTATGGCTACCTGAAAATATTGGGGTTATCGCCCTCAGGGACAGGCAATGTACTGTGAAGCTTATTATAGAACAATATTTTGAGATAAAAGGTAAGCAATTTTTGAAGCACTTGAATAATATTCACCTATTGAGAGGGAAATAACTGGTTTGGCAGGGTTAGGCTCAATACGTAGCTTGTCGACGATCTGTCGTATGGGATTGATGGTCCCAGTAGCCAACTTGGACGGACGGACGTTGCTCCAACTGCGCTTTGTCTTCATTTTAGGTTAGGATCCGCAAATGTAGTATCAAATCTGAAATTACCAGTACAAAAGTTGTCTAAAGAGAAAAAAATATATTTTAATTTTAAATGTATGCCGTGTGAATCAAATACAAAGGAAACAATGGAACACATTTTATCTCCGTATACACAGACAAAACATTTAATGATTATGCTGTGATATGCAGGAGAATGTTATGTGACATATTTGCAATATTATTTGAAAAATAATGATATTTTAAAACTCTTATCAAATATTTTAGAAAATCTCAAGAAAGAAAACTACAAATATATAAAGAATTAAATTCGACCATCGCGATCGCGCACTCCCTCTTCCCCATATGACTTTAAAATAAAAAAAATCCAGAATTATTTCGTTTATTATCGATAAGCCCGACTTTTTGACACCTCACTTGAATATATTTGATTGTATTTTAAATGTCAGATATCCATGTCTCAGTACCCTTCTCTCGAAATTTCACATGCAAATTCCTTTATACCAAGTATGCAAATGATTAAATTTGCAAGGCCAATATGAGTGTTAACTTCGATAATAGCGTGCGTTTCTACTGAGCAACTAGCATCCTATAAAACAGGTTAAAATGTGGATGGTTTATCTTTGCTAGTCATCGGCGTTGCAGTTCCATGGAGATACAACCAATAATGCCGTTGACGAAGACTTTATAAGCAATTAGACGAGTTCGAACGTGGTCGTATAGTCGGGATGCGTGAAGCTGGCTGGTCATACCGAGCAATAGGCCGCCACCTGCAAAGAGCGGACACTGCTGTGCAAAGGTGCTGGCAGCAATGGTTGCTGCAAGGAACTCATCGACGGAATGAAGGCTCTGGAAGGTTAAGGTGCACGAATACGAGGCAAGATCGGATGATTGTGCGACAGAACCGAACTGGCATCATTGTCCGCCATCCAATGTGCTACAGCCTCTTCCATACCACTCGTGGTACCTTCCACCATATCACGGCACGTGGCTGAGGTGGGGATACGCTCACGGCAGCCTTTAAGACGTCTGCCCATAACCCCACAACATCGACAGAGTCGTTTGGAGCGGTGTCGTTGCCGAGCATCATGGCTGCCAGCAGACTGGCATCACATAGTGTTCAGCGATGAATCACGCTTCAGTTTTTCAGTAGATGACCATCGGGTAAGTGTGTGGAGGCGCCAGGGTCAGCGGTCCCAATCAACCTTTGTTTTGCACAGGCACAGAGCCATTACCCCTGGTGTGATGGTGTAGGGTGCTATCTTTTACGACAGCAGGTCGCCCCTAGTCACCCTGCGTACAACTTTAACAGTTCAATGATATGTTGATGAAATCCTGCGGCCGTTTGCGTCACTCTTCATGGCACGTCATTCTGGGACCATTTTCCAACAAGATAATGCCACGCCATATACGGTTCGCATATCTGTGAATTGTTTCTGCGCTGTTGATACTGTTCCTTGGTCAGCAAGGTCACCAGACCTTTCGCCAATCGAGCATATATGGGACATGCTAGGCCACCAGATCCGGGCACCCTGAAATGTAGCAGATCTGAAGCAATAATTGAGAAATGCCTGGAAGAATGTATCGCAGGGTGACATTAGGAAACTTTATCACTCCTTACCTAGACGTATACAAGCATGCGTTGCCACCAAGGGGGGGTTTCACCAATTACTGATATAAAAATTCAATGTGCAATTGCTAGCCATTGATAGGTCCTGCGGCTTTTATTTTGTAATCATTTCATTACCTGTGTATGAGTTGTAAGCATATTTAATTTCAGTAAAAACAGTCACTTTCTCCATGGTGCTTCTTTTTTTTTTCAAAAGAGTAGAGAAAGAGAGAGAGAGAGAGATTCATAACGATGGGGCCAATATTTAAGGGGTGATAGCACACACCTAAAAAAGCACTTTTGATCATACAATGCATGGCCGTAACACAAGCGGTTAAGAGCTAAAAAGCGCTGTCCAGTGAACACATTTAACGCTGGTTGTCGCACTTGTCTTTAGTTCTACTGTGGATTTCAGAAGGAATGGATTATTTCACGAATCAATGCAAAACTTGGCTCCTGCAGATTATCAGCCACGTGTCGAATTTGCACCTACAGCAAACTGCAACGCAATCGAAATTTGCTGCACATGTCTTATTCACTGATGAATGCACCTTTACACGTGAAGGAATTTTTGATACCCATAATACTCATGTGTGGACAACCAGTGGAATCGTCCATGACCATTTGATTGGCCCATATCGTCTGCCTGGCCGAAACTACCTTGTACTTTTTTGGATGTAGGTTCTTTTCTACCGAATCGTATCAAAATCTAATTAGCACTAGGGTCACCCACAAAGGACTTACCTACCAAATTTTATGAAATTCGGACAATTAGATTTTCACTTAGAGTGGAAACATACAGTGCGCGCGCGCGCGCGCGCACACACACACACACACACACACACAGAGAGAGACAGACAGACATCGCATTAAAAACAGATTTTTCATCTAGAGGTCACAAAACGTGTAGATCGAGTTGCGATTTTCGGCTTGATTCCAATGCTTTCCCTATACATTTTACCATGTATTGCAAGGAAAGTAAAAATTATCGCATTTCTATCTCATGTGGCTAGAAATTATATAAAACCATTATAACCATCAAATGCGTATGGAATAGCTGATTAAATATATGGAATTATTAACACCGTTAAATGCATGAAATCACTAATTCCATACATTCAATGGTAATATTTTCCGAACCGAAGCATACCGAATTATAATGCAAAATTAGTCTTTAACACTTTACAACATAGTTGAAAAGTGTTTATGACTTTGTTCATTCTGTCTGTCCGTTAGCACGATAACTGTCGTAAAAATGACTTTATCAAAATGAAATTTTAGTACGTTGTTCAGACGGTCTGTGGAACGTATGGGAATAAAAATGAACAATATCACCCAATTAGTTTTGGACTGAACCCGGGTTGAAAAAATGAAACACATTGAACCCTATGGGCCCTCATTTTTTCAAACATATTTTAAACGAATTTAAAATTCACAAATTGCTTCGAAAGTTTTAGGAAATATTTAAATTATCCCATAAAATATATAAAACAAATTTTAATAAATTATGTTAGGTAGTTTTTTAAATAAAAATTATTTAATATAGGGAGAAAAACAAATTCTATTAAATTCTGACTTATAGCAAGCTATATCCTCCAGAAAGAAAAAAAGAAATATATTTTATAATAAATATCTTTTCAAGAGTTTAATTATTTTATATATAAGAGAGGTTTCACATTTTAAAATAAATATGGTAGATAACAATTTTTCAAAATTTTTTAAATTTTATATAACTCTTCATGATTGATGGTCGTCTGTCTGTCTGTCATTTTATATTCATTTGACGGCATTTTTAATGCACTTTCCTACGTCCCAGAGAGTTGAAATTTGGTACACAGCTTAAATTTGTAGAACATTTTATTCTACAAAAATTTGGTAGATCCTCAAATATAGATCCTACATTTTTTTCGAAATGTCCTGCAAATAATCCCCGTTCACTTATATGAAACATTGTAGTAAGATTGTTAAAAATTCTGATGTAGGCAGCACATGACTTTCCCTGCAGACTCATATTCACGTTCTCTTCATTTCTTCAATAATAATTTGAGTTTATCTGCACAAAATAACATCCATAAGTATTTTAAATGACACTGAATTTGCACGTTAAACTTAAATTTGGTTCTCAATTGATAGCTGGACTTATTTTCAAAGGTGGGGTAGCGAAAACGCGAAAAAACTAAAATATTTCAAGAACGGCTAGCCATAGAGTAATGGGGTTAGTCTTATTCTTTTTGTCGTCAAAAATCGCGTATAAAATAAGCATTTAATTGATATAATTGAGCACACGTAGTCTTTTATTTTTAGATTTAACGATTTTTGAGGGCCATTTTGCAAAAACAGCCAGTTCCTTTTTCGCGAATCGTACCAGCATAACCTACAAGTGATTTATATACCAAATTTTGTCAAATTTGGTCCATTAGTTTTTAGTTAGAGTGGATAAAGGCAATTTTTGACGGCCATTTCGTAAAGGAGGCAGATTCTTTTGTTACGAATCGTACTAAAATCTAATGAACATCAGGGTTTCCCACAAAAAACTTACCTACCAAATTTTATGAAATTCGGTCCATTAGTTTTTCAGTTAAAGTGGATGCAATATCCTCACAGACACACACACAGATACACCCTTACACACACAGACGTCTCCCTAATAGTTTTTTCGTGTTCTAGAAGTCCCAAACGTGTAATTCCTTCAAAAATTCGAGTTCCGATCTTCGGCACGATTCCAGTACTTTGAATACATACACACATATATTATCCGTGTATCTGTGTATCTAAATTCCGTGTCTACGCAATTACAATAGTTGTGGTTTTAAATGATCCCTAAATTTTTATTATTTCTACAACGACGTTTAATTTTAACTTATGCAGAATGCAAATATCTAAAACGATTGTAAGGTGAGTTATATAAGAATTGCTGAATTTTTTTCACGCAAAATTTAGCTCTGGAGTCTGGAATACAAGTTATATGAATGAAATATTCATTGGTTTTGCATAAAGAATCAGACGATTTATATTTCGATGAACTTTTAAATATTTAAGTATAATAAATTACTGTAGTATTGTGATAATGTAAAAGATATCACCACTGAATGTATCACATTTTAGAGATTTTTAAATGAAATTGCATTTCAGTTGGAAAGTGTTTCTTAATCAATGCTTATGCATGATTGATCTTTCTTGTTAATACTTTACAACATGGTTGAAAAGTGTTTATGACTTTGTTCATTCTGTCTGTCCGTTCGCACGATAACTGCTGTAAAAACGACTCAAAATGAAATTTTAGTATTTTGTAGAGACAGCCTGCGTGAGACTTATGAGAATGTAAATGATTAATATCACTCAATTAGTTTTGGATTGAACCCGGGTTGAAAAAATGAAATACATTGGACCCTACCTAATTTTTCAAACATTTTTTAAGCGAAGTTAAAATTCACAAATTACTTCGAAAATTTTAGAAAATATTCAAATTATTCCATAAAATATATAAAAAAATTTCAGCAAAATATGTTCGGAAGTGTTTTAAATAAAAATTAAAATAATAATTACACCCATATTATATATATGGCCAACTGCCGCACCGTGCTAAAAACACTGGTTCTCGTTAGATCACAGAAGTCAGGCAGTATCGGGCGCGGTTAGTACTTGGGTGGGGGTACTTGGGTGGTGGGACCACCTGGGAACACCGCGTGCTGTTGGCACATTTCGGGCGCGGTAGCCCGGTGGTTTGCGCGCTGGATTTGCAAGCTGCCACAACTGCCGCCGTGTTCATGCGGAGTACGATCACGTTAAACATGTGAGTCCGTAAGTCCTTCCGAGAGGTTGGTGGTAGGGGAAGGAGGGTACGGTCCCTGTGGATGCCTCCCCCACTGGGTTCCGGTTTAAATTGGGTGGCACTTCCCGGCCGTCCAAATAGTTACCTTACACCTTTCTGGTATACTGAGGATATTATTCTGGTATACTGAGGATATATTCCTCCGGACTATACTGAGGAAAATGTCAAAGCATTGATACACAATAATCACCCATCACTAAAACCTGGAGACATAAAAATTTTGAAAAACTTTAAGGCCAAAAATGGGAACACTAATTGGGTGTTCCTGGTAGACATGATTTCCGCTGCTCGAATCCTTGAGGCAAAGAAAGTTTTTAACCATTTTTCGTATTTCTTCATTAAGAAATTCATTTCCCTGAAGATTTGTTACCATTGCCAAGGATATGGACACGTGGCGAACTTTTGCCACTTTCCAGTTGGAAAATGTGGAATTTGCACTCTCCCTGGACACACATACAAGGAATGCCGGGCGAGATCACCCATATGTATAAACTGCACCACATCGAATGACGATCATCCTGAACTGAACTATAGAACAGACCATTCAGCATATGATCGTAAAAACTGTCGTACCTTTCAGGTCGAACTGGAAAAAATCAAAAGACTCCAAAAAGAAGCATAGTATGTCAACTGTCGTTTATTGCTCTATTTCTTTGTTGTTTATGATATATTTGCTTATATGTTTATGATATATTTGTTTATATGTTTATGTCTAGGCTTACATGTTCCCCATTAATTTGTTAAAATTGTTATTGCATATAATTATTTCAGCTTCTGAATGTTGTAGACTTAGTTCCTT
Organism: Amaurobius ferox; assembly: GCA_951213105.1. Lineage (NCBI taxonomy): Eukaryota > Metazoa > Arthropoda > Arachnida > Araneae > Amaurobiidae > Amaurobius > Amaurobius ferox. Next base: position 106,430,246 of record OX578152.1, on the reverse strand, counting down.
TCCCCATCCGGGCTTTGGCATTATTGTCGATTTCCTTCCTTATGTCTTTAACTTGCATTCAAATTAACACCAATCACTCCCTGGTCGCCCACTCTAATTCAATAAAATTTGCAATTGATAATAATATAGACATAATCTGCCTTCAAGAACCATATGTTGCACAGGAAAAAATTTTATCTACCCCCCCTGGTACCCTTCAATTTTCTTCCCTTTCTCAAAAAGCAGTTATATTAATTTTTAATACCTCATTAACGGTTAATTTTAAATTTAAAACTACCTCGTCAATTTTTATAGATGTTCTGCTCCCTTCTGGTAAATTTTTATCTATTGGAAGTCTTTATTTCCCTCCCCGTGATGATTTTTCAACATTACTTTCTGAACTATCCCCCTATGACTTTTATAATTCTGATACCCTTCTCCTGGGGGACTTCAATGCCAGAGCAAGGATGTGGGGTTATAGTTTTACCGACCAAAGGGGTCTAGATCTCATCGATTTCTGCTTGAAAAATAATCTACTGTTATGTAATGATCCTAGCTGTGGTCCAACATTCGTTTCCCATACCGGTGTAGGTTATCCTGATTTAACTTTATTAAATTTCTCTCTTTATGACTCTCTTCAGTGCTGGGAAGTCCTCTCGAGTGATTCACACAGTGATCATAAATTTATCCAAATAACTTTAAATGTAGCTCCCCTTTTAAAAGATTCCTTTTTTCTTAAAACTAAATACGGGATTGGCAAATTTATTTATAACTTTAAATCTCACCTTAAATTTTTACTTTCTCTTCTAGACAAAATAACTGATATTCCCTCTCTTGACAACTATTTTAAAACCTTTATTGATCTAACTCAAAATTGTGCCCTCTCTTTCATTAGAAAGAAAAAATCAAAAATTTCAAATTTCTCCTGGTGGAACAAAGACTTGTCCAAATTTCGTAATTTTGTTACCGCCCTCTCTAAAAGAATCAAATCACTCGAGGGGAATTCTGCCCCCCCAGATGAAATTTCAGCGGCTAAACTACTATTTAAACGTAACAGGGCGAAGTATAAGCAACTAATTAAAAAATCTCGTTTGGATTCCTGGAAAAAGTATTGTTCCAGCTGTAATCAAACTTTTGGCTCACATTTCAAATTTTCATTTCAAAAATATAAAAAATTCAAAAATTTAAATCTTCACTTTCCTGACTCCCCCTCTCTCAATCATAATGACAAACTTAAACGTCTTTTGGATCACCATTTTAAAGAAGATTCAGACTTCCTCGGATTCCCTTCTCTTTCCGTGCCAGATGCTGGCTTGGGAACTGTCTCTGATGTAGAGCTCCTCTTGGTCTTTAACAATTTAAAAATGGGCAAAGCTCCAGGACTTGATTTCCTTGACTTTGCCATTTGGAAACAACTTTTTAAAAATTTCCCCTCACTCATTTCAAAGTCTATTAACTTATGTTTTAAATTTTGTCATTTCCCCTCCTGCCTCAAAAATGCAAATATTTTATTTTTTAATAAACCGGGTAAAAACCCTTCCCTTTGTTCCTCCTTTCGGCCTATTTCCCTCCTCCCAACTTTTGGTAAAATACTTGAAAAATTTTTTATACATAAACTCAACTTCTGGTTGTCGACTGAGGGGACTCTGCATCCCCTTCAGTTCGGATTTAGAGAACTCACCTGTTGTGAAGATGCTGCTCACAGGCTGATTGAATCTATAACAGTACACAAATCAAAAAATTTTGTTTCGTTAACCACCGTGGACATCTGCGGGGCTTTTGATAGCCTTAACTGGAGTATCTTACCTCAAACTTTATCAAACATAAACCTACCGCCAACTTTTCAATCTTTTATATATTCCTACTTAAGCAACAGACAAATTTCTTTTACCGATAATTCTATTACATTTAATAAAACAATATCTATGGGAGCTCCACAGGGTTCGGTTATCTCCCCTACCCTGTGGAGCATTTATTTTAATGACATCCTCAAACTTAATAATAACCTTTTTCATATCCAAGCCTTCGCAGATGATCTTGCGGTGGTTACTTACGGTGTCAATCTGATGACCCTTCGTAACAATACAAATAACCTGCTAAATCTTGTTTCCTCCTCCCTTTCAAATCTTAAACTTACGATCTCTCCTGATAAATGTAGAGCCATAATCTTTAACAAAAACAGATCTAAAATTCGTAATAGGCCCTCTTTTAAAATTTTGAACTATAAAATTCCTACCTCCCGTTCTCTTATCTTCCTAGGAATAACAATAGATGATAATCTCAAATAGAGTACACATATATTTAACCTAAAGGAGAAATGTTATAAGATCGCCAACACCTTTGGGCGGGTGTCTGGCAATAATTGGGGGGTAGACAAATCCTTTTTAAAAATCTGGTACCTATCGGTAATAGAAAAGTCTTTAATTTATGGTGCGGGAATCTGGGGTCAAGCATTGACGGGGGATCAGGTCAAAAAACTTCTCTCCCTTCAAAGGATTTTTCTTTTAAAAATTTCTTCTGGTTTTCGGACCACTTCTAACATTTCTCTTTACTCCATTACTGGTATTCCCCCTATCCATATAGTAATTAACACCAACTATATAAAATATGCTTTTTGGAAACATCGTTTAAATCTCTTCTCTAATTTGCCCGTCCCGGACCCTTCCCTTTTCGACTCAAACTGCCCGGTTTCTACTATCCCTCCTTCTAATCGTATTGCTAATCTTGTCCCCCTCCCTCCCTCCTCTTTTTCTAAATTCAATGTTTATACAGATGGCTCTTCCATTGATGGAAACACTGGTTTTGCTGTCTGTATATTCAATCATGATACGCTTCAAGAAACATTCACTTTTAAACTAGCTAATGGGAACACGGTTTTTCAGGCAGAAATTGCCGCCATTAATTTTGCTATTAATTGGGCCTCAACTAATAATACTAAAATTAATATTTTCACAGATAGTTTTTCTTCTCTTTCGGCTCTAAATTCCATTAAAAATAAATCCTCTTATCTTTCAAAAATTAAACTTAATGCTTTAGCAAACAAAAATCTTATTAATATTCGTTGGGTTAAGGCCCACTCTGATATCTCGGGAAATGAGACTGCGGATAAGTACGCCAAACTTGCTACCTCCTCGGGTTCTCCCTTTTCCCTTCCCTTCCCGTTTTCCCTCCTTAAAAAATTTTGTAAACAAAATATTTCTCATCATTGGCAAATCTTTCTTAACTCTTATATTTCCCCCCGGACTCATGGTCCGGCCCGGATTTCTTCCTTCCTCCCTCTGGTCAATCCCTCTCTCCAAATTACTAACAAATATTTAATATATTTTTTAACTGGGCATGGCCCATTTCTAGATTATCTCCATTATTTTAAACATAAATACACCTCTTGTTGCACCTGCGGTTCTTTCGGCGATGCCGACCATTTTGTTTTTTCTTGTCCCCATACAAAAAATTTTCATCTTACAAAACCCTCCCCTGCCAATTGCGCAGCCTGGTTCTCGAGAGTCAGTTCAAATAAATCTTTATAGATAAAATTAAAAACTGTGTTCTCATTGCTAGAGACATCTCTAATCAAATTTCCTGATCAGCTTGTGAGCCTCTCCCTTTTCGCCCTTTTGGTCGGTGGTCCCCTGTTGTCCTTTTCCCTGGAGGTGTTACCCTCTCTTTGTTTGGTTGCCTTGTTTTGTCTGTGTTTTGTTTTTGTCTTTGTTTTGTCTGTGTTTTGCTGTGTTTTGATTGTGCCCCGTTTGTTGCTGTTTGTCTTGGTTTAGTTTTTGTTTTTGGTTGGTTTAGTTTTAGTTGGTTTGGTTTAGTTTTTGTTTTTGTCTTCGTTGTTGTTTTTGTTGTATTATTTCTCATTGTGCACCAGTTGAAGTAACAATTGTTCAAGAATTATTGTAATCCGTTTTAATGTGTCTTTCACTGTTTAAACTTTATATTGTTTCAAAATGTGAAACATATTATGTAAACTCTCCTGTAAATTTTTGATTCTCAAAATAAACGTTGCTGGACCGTCGGACGAAAGCCATGGAAGTTGGGAGTTGGTTTCGGCTAACTCCTTCCCGGCCGTCCAAATAGATGCTCAAGTCCTTGTTGACGAGCCGGACGGCCTGGGTTTTCAACACCTTTCTGGTAGGTCGGACGGTCTGAGTCTCAACAACACCCATATTATATGAACTTTAAAAATCCCATATTATATGAACATATTAAAAGAACTTTAAAAATCACGATGTTTACTTTTAAAACTCATATTATATGAACATATAAAAAGAACTTTAAAAATCACGATTTTTACTCTTGGAAAATATTGCCATATTTTATTGCATATCCATGCTTGGATGCCATATTTTATTTTTAAATGGTGTCAGTCGATTGGTCTGGGTTTTCGCCCCATATTATATGAAGAGATCACGTGACCCATTTCAAAATAAAATATGGCATCCATCTAATTTTCCAAGAGTAAAAATCGTGATTTTTAAAGTTCTTATAAATTTATATTTAGTGTTGCATGTCCTAAAACAGCTTTATTTTTGCATAGTTTCTGTTCATCTATATATTCTGTGCCAACGCAATTACAATATTTTTGAGTTTAAATGATCATCACACTTTGATTATTTTTACAACGAAGCCTAATTTTAATGGATGCAAACAAATGTGGAATAATGGATGTAAACAAATCAAGTGATTGTAAGCTGAGTTGTATAAGAATTGCTGAATTTTTTCACGCAAAATTATTTAGCTCTGGAGTCTGGAATAAAAGAGTATGAATGAAATATTCATTGCTTTGACATAGAGAACCAGACAATTTATATTTCGATGATGTCATTTGAATAAAGTACATTCTTTTCGATGAAGTTTTAAGTTTTCAAATATAATAAATGATTGTAGTACTGTGATAATTTAAAATATGTCAGCGCTGAATGTACCGCATTTTAGAGATGTTTAAATAAAATTGCATTTCAGTTGGAAAATGTTTCATAATCAATGCTTTACGCATGATCGACCTTTCTTGTTTAAAAGTTCTAGTCGCCCAGTTTTACTTTGTCATATAATAGAATATAGTATAGAGAAGGTTTAGTTTCTACGAAATGTTTTAGTACAGCTTGAACACGTTTTGACTATTTTAGAATGATGTCCGTCGGTCTGTCGACTGTCTGTGGTCGATATTTTGTGTTCATGATGGCTGCCACAAATATTAATTAATTTTTACGAAATGTTTTACCCGTCTCTGTTAACAAAAAATCTAGAATTAGATAGAGTTTTTTGAAATTCGAGCGAAAACATTTCATTTTCTTAACATGACAGCAGAGGATAAAATTTGACATAATTATGCATAAAAAAGGTTCTTCATGGCTTAATGATCACGAAACTTAACAGTTTAAATCACTGTAGCGAAAAATAGTGGGGGGGGGGACAAGTTACATCCCCGAGGGGGACATTGTCAACATAGGCGGCGCCAGGCTTTCACAATTGGGGGGTGTTCATGAAAAATTACAAATAGTTTACTTGTGGAACTTTAATTCATTATATTTTGTCCACCGATTTTTGCATGATATAGCCATGGTCTTAATTCGTAAAAAATACTAAAAGAAAGAAATTTGAAAAAAGAAATTTGAAAACTGTGAACACGCTGGAACAGACGTCAATGGAATATTGACTCTGCCAAACTCGATAAGAAACTAACCGCCTCTGTATCTTAGAGCAGGAATAAGAAGGATTCTCCTCTAAGCTCTGTATCCCCCCCCCCCCCCGCGACAGATTTCTTTACTGATATCTTGCGCATGTGCAGTCATTTAGAACTGGGTCTATCAAGAAACCCTAAAAATATCTGGTCTCAGATTTATAAATCTGTAAAAAACAAATAATAAAATAACGACTTAACGACTTAAAAAAAGAGAGAAAGAGAGAGAGAGAAACTGAAAATTGATGGAATAAGGGGCAGTTGCTAAGTAAAAAGGAGTGTTTGCGCAATTTGTAATGGGGGTGCTGAAGCATACTTAGCACCTCCAGTGGCACCGCCTATGATTGTCAAAGTTAGTATTAATCAACATTTTTTTTCAAGTCCTTTAAAATGAAGGATAAAGTGATGCAATTGTGATTTTTCAAATTATATCTTGTAAAATTTGCAGGGGAAAAAAAAATCCCAGGATATTTAAAAAAGAATTCTTGCACGAGAAAGTCCAGTTAAACCACACATCAGTTAATTATTGTATAAGATGAAATGTGAGAAAAGTTATGTTTTCGTTTTAGTGCATTTTACAGTATAAAAATGGGGATTCTAAAATTTGTTTTTTGCTTTCTTGCAAATCAACTTAAAACATCCGAGTTATTTTTCCTGTATTTGGTTTGAACTGATGTATCTCTGATATTTTCTCATAAACTGTTTGTGCATCCTTTTTTTTACAACTAAGAAAAACAATTTTTTACAGCTCCCTCTCTCCCTAGTAACTGTAAAAAGAGAGAAAAAATATCTTTAAGCCTTAATATGCCAGATTTTTCGATACTGAACTATGTTTTTTAAATCTAACAAAAAAATTCACGATGCGTAGGTTGGAAGGAAATAAATACCCGTTAATAATTCGTTTCATCAGGGACTGTAACACGGTGACACCTGCAATGCTTCTCAATGTACGCGGTCATATCTATTCTCGAATTCGTGAGTGCATTGTTGCTGACAGAGGCACTTTGTACATTTGACTGTACATTAGATTCCTGTGTATGTGAGTGTTGTTCATTTTAGCATTCCTGAATAGAGCAGCCATACAAAAATAACCATATTGTGTGAAATTTATGCCTCTACAAATCTGTGATTGCCTTTTTTTGTTTATCTCGTTCTGTTGCCGATTTCGGAATCCTAACATTTTTAATTCTCCGCTTGGGAAGCTGCAATCACTGTTATTTTACCATAAACAAACGTAACGCGTACATTCATGGACATTCCTTGCAACGTTATTGAAGTGTTTATAAAGACTTTCCTAGGAACCCTGTATAGAGAAAGTATTGTACCCCCCCCCCCCTCCTCTCCCGAAAATGTTCCAAATTCAGATTCTGTGGGATATAAACTTTTAATTAAATTGTACATTAAAATTTAATTAAGTAAACGAGTGAAGGTAAATATATTTATAATTTTATTAACTTTTCATATAAAGTTTTGTAGTTCATAGAAAAAAAAAATGAAATGTGGTTTAGAACGCATTATATTAAAGAAATTTATTTCAAAAAGTGGTGATTATTTAAAGTAAAGTTTTGAATTTTTATGTGTGTACATGTGAAATTTCACAGCTTCCATCAGTGCAACATTTGCCAATTAAATAATTAGTACTCTCTGTGTGTGTGTGTGCGTGTATGCAGTGTTTCTTTCAGGCATAGCTCTGGGGAAAGCCCCCCCCTCCCCGGGAGATGTGTATTTGCACCCTTGGAGACATTTTACGAAGCCTAGTTTCTATTTATGTGACACAGCATCTAGATATACTTATATAGGGCAAATAGAAAACTTGCTTCCTAAAATTTCATTAGACCCCCCCCCCCCCCGGCTAAAAAGTCCTGAAAGAAACACTGTCTGTGCGTGCGCGTGTGTGTGAGCTGTGGACACAACTCCAGACCGAATGCACCTACTGATAACCAGCCAACGGCCGTACCGTGCTGAAAACACCGGTTCTTGTTAGATCACCGAAGTCAAGCAGCATCGGGCGCGGTTAGTACTTGGGTGGGTGACCACCTGGGAACACCGCGTGCTGTTGGCCCATTTCGGGCGCGGTAGCCCGGTGGTTTGCGCGCTGGTTTTGCACGCTGCCACAACTGCCGCCGTGTTCATGCGGAGTACGATCACGTTAAACATGTGGGTCCGTAAGTCCTTCCGAGAGGTTGGTGGTAGGGGAAGGAGGGTACGGTCCCTGTGGATGCCTCCCCCACTGGATTCCGGTCTAAATTGGGTGGCACTTCCCGGCCGTCCAAACAGTTACCTTACACCTTTCTGGTAGGTCGGACGGTCTGGGTCTCAACAACAACCTAATGATAACCAATACTACGTGTAGATACATTATGTTGAAAACTGGAAGTAGATATAATTTTTAATAACTCTCATGATTAGAAATCGTATTCGAATTTTAGAATTTCTATAGCTTTATTTCCTATAGAAGACAGTGATAATTCAAGAAACAATAATGGTACCATTATTGTTAAGTTATATGTGTAAGGGGTCAATGAATAATGCGAATTACACCATGGATGTTAATGGTATCAAAATATAGTAGTTTATATTAACACAGATAAATAAAAGTATCTATCGCTGTCATTAAGCTGTTGGTAGCTCGAAAATAAAAACTTTCAAAGAATGTTTACAAATTAGTTTAAAGGGATAATTTTGGTACTAAATCAGAAGAAGATATATTTCTTTTTACGTCTATGGTCGGGGTATCTCAGGTTAAAAACGGAGCTTTACGAGAAATATAAATACTTTAGACGCGTCTATCTCTGAATCTAATAGCTAAAAATCTAAACAATTTAAACTTGTATTGTAAAAAATGGGGCACAGTTTATGAATATTTAAAAATAACTTTAATATTTTAAAGTTAAAAAAAGCAACAACTAATAAATAAAATAAAAAATAAATAAAAAAAAATAAATAAATAAAATACATACATTTCTGTCCGAGTGAGTTTTCGCTTCATTGTGCTTACTTTCACTCGAAATATCGTCTGAACGATAAAAGATAAATATAAACAGTAGGCGAACAAAGGAGAAAATCTAATTTTTAGATCAATAATTTGTTTTTGCAAAATTACAGCAATTATCTATTAATGGTTTAGAGCAATTATCTTGTCAAGTTGAAGAAGATTGAAAACTTTTCGTTTCTAAAGCCTGCAATGCTTATACCTTGATAACTAAAAGTGCTAGTTATGAACAGTTAGAAAGTAATCTGTATCCCTTTGAAAGCCCTATAAGGATATATTATCAGATTTTGCATCGAGTTCTCAGTTTTCGAAAATGTTGTGGTTATAACTTTGATATCTTAATATTTTGAACTATTTTTAGCTGGCTAGAAACAATAAGCGAAGAATGAATTTGTAACTCTTTAAAAGCCTTATAATGATATATAATTGGAACTTTACCGGAGTTTTATTTAAAAAAAAAAAAAAAAAAAAAAAAAAAAAAAAAAAAAAAAAAAAAACTTTTTCACTCAAAATCATTTCAGCTCCATCGCACTTGCGGCACCGCCGATTTTCTTTTCGATCTGATATGGTTAAGTAGAATTAAACATTATGGAATATACCTGTATGAGATAACTGAGTAGAAATTCACACTTCAAATATTTATTAAGGTAAATGCATATTTAAATTTAAAATTAAGACACAAATTCCACCCAGTGCAGTAAATCTCAGAGAAAATTTCTGCAATCGCCAAGGATTATTGCAATACAAGCTACACAAAAGATTGGAAAGATATCGGCCGGCTATCAGTGTTTACCCTAGAAAGCCAATATATCACCACTATGGACGCCAAGACAAATGGAGGTGCAGTTTGGGGTTGAACTATCTGGAACGAAATCGGAGCATTCATTATGCTTTGCTTGCATAGGCTCTTTTGCGCAAGACCAAGATATTTGTCGATCACTCCGATATCGCTTCTGTATTGGCCAATATGTCGCATGGCCTTGGCCTTCGTTGTTTCGAGTACTTCAATGCGGAAGCAGTGGCGTACCGTCATCGTCGTGGAGCGGGACGGAGCGATTACGCCTGGCGCCAAACCAGAAAAAGGGCGATTGGCTCATATCTATCGTCTGTTTGCTTGTTCAACCCAGACCGTCCGACCTACCGGAAGGTGTAAGGTATCTGTTTGGACGACCGAGACAGTGCAACCCAATTTGGACCGGAACCCATACATGATCCAGGCCGCACGGCTCGCTAAGAAGGCAGCAGCTACGAGGTGCGGCCGGGAAAAGGTAACCAACCATCCGAAAGGGATCAACATGCCACCTAAGCCCGCCGGCCAGACAATAGAGTATTCCACATCACGTGGCCTCAGCCCTGGTAACAGCATAGCAACAAGGAATGTAGGATAGACAGTCCAGTCTTAATCTTTGTGTTAGCATACATTTTGCAGTGACAAAGCGTTATCAAAATAAAATCTCCATCATAAATGGTATTGATCCATATACTTTAGATTCCAAAAATGAATTAACATGTCGAGCTATATTATTGCCGAGTACAACCATACTTAAGTTCAATGTGGTTGAGAAACATTTCAAACTTAATACTTTATGAATAAATAAGTTATTTTACATTAATAGAAGAAAATAAACTTACCTATTATAAGATGTTTATCATAAATTGAATTTTCAAGTATGTGAGAACTTCAATTTTGAAGTTGTCAATAGTATCAAATCCTTCCTGAAATCCGCCTTTTTCACGTCTTCTCGATTTTAATTCAATATTACCGGGTTTTCCTGTTTTGGGAATACAGGGGATTCTAGAAAAAGAAACAGAATCTCTATCACCTCGACTACCCCATCCCAAACAGCACAAAAGTTCGGCATATTTATGAAGTTTTCCTTCAAATCTCGTACTTTTCTTACAAAATCAAATGGATCGGGACAAAGAATGATCACGAGGTGTCCTACAAACGCTTTTGAAATAGACGATAAAGAACATGTGACGTCATGTTGGAAAGCTTTATGCCGTCGACCCCATCATGCAGAACGTGGACTCCCAGGAGCACCAAGGGGACAGCAGATCCTACCCTGCCGAGTAGGACCAAGTGCCGCCAGCCCCTGCGAAGAACGCCGACGAGGATAGCCGAACAGACAATCCAGCAACCCAGTGGGGGAGGCGTCTATAGGGACCATACAATCCATCCCCTACCAACCTCTTGGAAGAACTTACAGATCAACATACTTAACGTGTCGTAACGTAAGCCGCGTGAACACTAGGACAGTTTGGGCAGAGGAATCCAACTTGAGTCGCCCGAGTGCAATACCGTGCTTTAACCACTGGGCTGTCTCACCCCTCAATCGTGTGTTTGTCTTCCCCGACCTGCCAGAAGCCGACGATGACCTTACATTTTCGGATAAGTCGGACTAGAGAGCCTTGATAGGGATTCCTATCAAGGCTCTTTAGGTCGGACGGTCTGGGTCGAAAGAAAGAAAGAAGCCGCCGATAAAAAGCTGAAATTTTACACACTTATAGTATCCCCGGCCGTCCAAATAGTTGCTCAAGTCTTCGGATGAGTCGGACGGTCTGGGTCTTTAATACTTATAGTATCCCCCCCCGGCCACTCAAACAGCTGCTGTAAGCCCTAGGGCCAGTCGAATGGTCTGGGTTTTCGACATTTATAGTATCCCCGGGCTACTGAAAACATTTAGGTCAGTCGAGTGGTCTGGGTCTTCAACACTTATAGTATCCCGGCCACTTAAATTGCTGCTCATACCCTAGGGTGAGTCGGGCGACCTGGGTTTTCTACACTTATAGTATCGTTCACGGTGCAAAACCTAACGAGCCCAGATATTTTTTTTAGCCGGGAGGGAAGGGGGGGGAGTGGAAAATAGAGGAGGGTCAAAAAGTCTTTTCAAACCGTCTAAAAGCTACTTAGTGACCTAAAAGGCTGAAACTTTACACACATATAAAAGACTCTAGTCCTAGGACGAGTCGGACGGTCTGGGTTTTCGACACATATAAAAGGCTGAAACTTTACACACATATAGTATACCGGCCGTTCAAATGGCTGCTCAAGTCTTAGGACTAGTTGGACGGTCTGGGTCTTCAACACATATAGTATCTCCGGCCACTCAAATTGCTGCTCATGTCCTAGGGCGAGTCGGACGGTCTGGGCTTTCGACACATATATTATCCCCCGGCCATTCAATCAGCTACTCGTGCTCTAGGGTGAGTTGAGTGGTCTGGGTTTTCAACACATATAGTATCTCCGCCGCTTAGCTAGCTGCTCATGCCCTAGGGTGAGTCGGGCGGTTTGGGTTCTCAACACATATAGTATTGTCCATGGTCCCCAGGGGATGTGCAAAATGGAGGAGGAGTCAAAAAATATTTCCAGATCGTCTAAAAATCTCCCGGTGACCTAAAAGGCTGAAACTTTACATACTTATAGGTTCAGGTTTGATTTTTTATTTAAAATACGATGTCATACCGTCATTTACCTCTAAATAATAAAATTGACATAGCTGCTTCAATATTATTTGCAATTGCGATAAAATTTTGTAAATTTTTTCTTGATTTCAGAAAAAAATGTGTTTGAAAATTTGATGGTCTTCCATCAGTTTGTTTACCTCAAAAATCAACAGGCCCCTGACGTTTGTCGATTAAAATAATCAGACCAAATTTCATTCGATTCTCTCAATTTCTTTGACATTTATTAAGTCCATTGACTCATAGACACCAATGAAAAATATATGATGACTTCAGCGCTCTATTCCCCCCCCCTCCCCGCCATCGTGGAACAGCGCCCACAGATCCCCGATGGTGGTGGTGGTGGGGTGGGGGATAGGTTTGAAATCAGAACCTCTAGATTGCTGATCGCGAGCTATGCCACCAGGCCCAAAAGAATTCTTCGATGCCGAAAGAATAATTTGGGATATCTTTCGTAGCAGTGGATGACGCAATGCTGTATAATATAATGTATATATATAATAGTATAATATATATAATAGTATGTATAATATATATAATATATATAATAGTATATATAATATATAAAATATATATAGCCCCGTCACAGAATCATTCCATATAAAATCGAAAATTGAATAAAGTTGGGTGCTGCACCAAATCCAATTTTCTTAAAATTTTGTACAAATTTTTCTCGAGTAGAAAAAACAAGAAAGATCAATCATGTATAAAGCATTGATTATGAAACACTTTCCAACTTCAATGCAATTTTATATAAGCATCTCTAAAATGCGATACATTCCTCGGAAATATTTTTAAAATTATCACAATACTACATTAATTTATTATATTTGAAAACTTAAACCTTCATCGTAAAAAATAAACTTCATTCAAATGACGGCATTGAAATATAAATTGCCTGGTAACTTTGCCTTTAAACATATCTAAAATGCGATACAATCCTCGGTAATATTTTTTAAATTATCATAATACTACAATAATTTATTATATTTGAAAACTTCATCGAAAACAAATGAACTTTATTCAAATGATGTCATCGAAATATAAATCGCCTCTCTATAAAAGCAGCATTTCATTCATAAACATTTTTCCATTCCTTTCATTCATCCCAATACTATAATAATTTATTTTATTTTAAAACTTAAAACCATGGTGGTACAAATAATTTAACTCTATGCTTAAAACTTCATCGAAAAAATCGTCTGATTCTCTGTGTAAAATCAATGAATGTTCATTCATACCTGCTATATGGCATGAGCAAAATAATTTTGCGTTAAAGAAATGCAGCAATTCTTATACAACTCATTCTACATCTTTTGGTATTTACATTCTCCATAAGTGAAAATTAGGCTTCGTTGTAGAAATAATCAAAGTTTGATGATAACTTAAACTCAAATATATTGTAATTGAGTTGCTTTAGTATGTAGATGCACAGAATTTAAGCAAAAATAAAGCGGTTTTAGAATGGATACAACACTAAATATGAATTAAAAAGAACTTTAAAAATCACGATATTGACACAAGATGGATGTCATATTTTATTTTGAAGTGGGTCACGTGATCTCTTCATATAATGACCACTTGATCTTTTCATATAAAGGGTGTAACTATTATTTTAATTTTTATTTTAAAAACTACTGAATATATTTTGCTGAATTTTTTTTTATATATTTTATTAGATAATTTAAATATTTCCTAAAACTTTTGAAGCAATTTGTGAATTTTACATTCGCTTAAAAAATGTTTGAAAAATTAGGCCCCATAGGGCTCAATGTATTTCATTTTTTCAACCCGGGTTCAATCCAAAACTAATTGGGTGATATTATTCATTTATATTCCCATAGGTCCCACAGACCGTCTGAACAACATACTAAAATTTCATTTTGATAAAGTCATTTTTACAGCAGTTATCGTGCTAACGGACAGACAGACAGTCATAAACACTTTTCAACTATGTTGTAAAGTGTTAACAAAGTCATAAACACTTTTCAACTATGTTGTAAAGTATTCAAAACGCTTTTCGATATCCTCTCCTGCACAATAGTGGCGCACGGAAAAGCAAAAAATAAATTTGAATCACTCTCGAAATTGAACAAAATGGATGGTGTAGACAGAATGAATTCAACAGCTTACATAATTTAGGAAAATGTCTCTTTCTCTCTCTCTCTGTGTGTGTGTGTGTGCAGTGTCATCCAACATTAATATTTTAACAGCATCTCCTAAATATATAACAGACTACTCAAAATAAAATAATTTTATAAACCCATTTGCGGATTAAATATAAATTGTTTAACCGAACCATATTTTGCACTTTTAGAATTCCTCCAATAGTTAGTGAGTTTCCGCAAATGACGGATTTTCCCATTGCGTACCATTTTTCCTGTTATTTATATGGCAAAAAAAAAAAATTTTTTTTTTGTTATTTTTAGATGTTTAAATTCAATTTATATCTGGTAATTTTCCCTGTTATTTACAAGAATAAAATTTACTTACGTATTTACTTTTTGTTATTTTTTTTTGGATTAATAAATTCAATTTATTTCTGACAATTTTCACTGTTATTTATATGAATAAAATTTATTTATTTTTTATTTAGATTTTACTTAATATTATCGTGTTGGTATTTTTTCCAGCCCAAATTGCCCATTTGGCGGGTTAAATGAAGAAATGGACAGGACCCACATCGGAAGGTGCCCGGCGGTGGAAAAGTATATTAGAACGCTAGAGGCCAAATGATGAGATATTGACTTTTCAAGTTATATGTTTTGAGTTCTGTTCTGTTTATAATGTCTGTCTTGTTCTCTGCCATTGGAAATAAATAAAAAAAAATATTTAGATTAATAAATTCAATTTATCTCTGTCAATTTTCACTGTTATTTATATAAATGAAATTTATTTATGTATTTACGTTTTTTTTTCAGATTAATAAATTTAATTTATCTCTAGCAATTTGGACTGTTATTTATTTATTTATACGGAAAAATTTATTTATGTGTTTACTTTTAGTTATTTTTTTAGATTAATAAATTCAATTTATCTCTAGCAATTTTCACTGTTATTTATATGAATAAAATTTATTTATGTAATTACTTCTTGTTATTTTTTAGATTTTTAAATTCAATTTATCTCTGGCAATTTTCCTAAGTAAATAAATAAATAAATTTTATGAATAAAATTTATTTATTTAATTACATTTTGTTATTTTTTTTATTAATAAATTAAATTTATCTCTGTCAATTTTTACTGTTATTTATATGAATAAAATGTATTTATTTTCTACTGTTATTTATATGAATAGTAGAAAATAATTATAATTCTTTTCACCCTATTTCTTCTAAAAAGGCTTTCTTTATCGCATATTTCAATCGCGCTTTTAGTGTTAGTTCGACTATTATTTCTTTAAATAATGAAATTGATTTAATTTTTAAACTCGGTCAAGATGCAGGCTACTCTTATGAGTTTATCTATAATATTTACATTAAGATCCGCCAAAAGTTTTTATAACCCTTTTCTAGTCTTATTCCTATTAATGATCGTTTACAATTTAAAGCTAGTTATCCTTGCCATCCTAAAATTTTTCGCCCCCTTATTAATTTTTGTACCGAATTTAAATTTAAATCCGCTCATTCAGCTGTTACCACTTTGTTCAATCGCATTCAAACTGATAAATTTAAGGATAATATAAACGTTAAAAATCTTGCTGGGGTGTATGTTGTACCCCTCCTTTCTCCGGATAATATCTATAAATTTTATATCGGTAGTACTAAACGTACGGTTGGTATCCGTTTGTTCGAACATGCAAGAGACAGAAAAAATGGTAAATTAACGATTGCCCTCGAGCAATTCGTGAATAAAGATAATTTTCGCCCTGTTTTTGAAAAAACTTTTCTTTTAGTTAGCTGTAATAGCCCCCGTTCGAACTTGCTATATGAATCCCTTTTTAACACTTTACAACAAAGTTGAAAAGTGTTTATGACTTTGTTCATTCATTCTGTCTGTCTGTCTGTCCGTTAGCACGATAACTGCCGTAAAAATGACTTAATCAAAATGAAATTTTAGTATGTTGTTCAGACGGTCTGTAGGACCTATGGGAATATAAATGAATAATATCACCCAATTAGTTTTGGATTGAACCCGAGTTGAAAAAATGAAATACATTGAGCCCTATGGGACCTAATTTTTCAAACATTTTTTAAGCGGATTTAAAATTCACAAATTGCTTTGAAAATTTTAGGTAATAGTCAAATTGTTCCATAAAATATATAAAAAAAAAATTCAGCGAAATATATTCAGTAGTTTTTTAAATAAAAATTAAAATAATAATTACACATCTTATATGAAACGATCACGTGACCATGATATGAAACGATCACATGACCCACTTCAAAATGATATATGGCATCCATCTTGTTTCAAAATCGTGATTTTTTAAAGTTCTTTTTAATTCATATTGAGTGTTGTATCCGTCCTAAAACTACTTTATTTTTCCTTAAATTCTGTGCATCTACATACTAAAACAACACAATGACAATATATTTGAGTTTAAATTCTCATTCAAATTCGATTATTTCTACAACTAAGCCTATTTTTCACCTATGTAAAATGTAAACAGCAAAATATGTAGAATGAGTTGTATTAGAATTACTGTATTTCTTTAACACAAAATAATTCAGTCCATGGAGTCTGCATGGCTGATATGAATGAAATATTAATTGATTTTATAAACAGAAGGACGATTTTTTTCGATGAAGTTTTAAGCATAGAGTTTATGAATTGTAGCTCCATGGTCTTAATTTTTAAATAAAATAAATTATTATAGTATTGTGATGAATGAAATGAATGAAATCCTGCTTTTATAGAGAGATCCAGGCGTGTTATTTTTTCTATGACGTCATTTGAATTTATTTCAGTTGTTTTCGATGAAGTTTTCAAATATAATAAATTATCGTAGTATTATGATAGTTTTAAAAATATTACCGTGGAATGTATTGCATTTTAGAGATATTTAAACCAGGCAATTTATATTTCAATGCCGTTATTTGAATGAAGTTCATTTTTTTCAATGAAGGTTTAAGTTTTCAAATATAATAAATCAATGTAGTATTGTGATAAGTTTTAAAATATTACCGAGGAATGTATTGCATTTTCGACTTTTTAAAATAAAATTGCATTGAAGTTGGAAAGTGTTTCATAATCAATGCTTTAAGCATGATTGATCTTTCTTGTTATTTATTTACTAGCAGCATACCCGTTCTTCGTACAGAGTATATAATATAAAGAAACTTATAATTCGCAATTATGTGCAAATTCTGTTAAAATATTAAATTTATTGCTCCTAAAGAGAAGCTTAAGAATATATGTTCTCACTATGAAAAATTATCTTTACTGGCAGATCTGAAGAATAAAACATCCTGGCCCCTTTTATAAGCAAATTTACAAAAAAACAGGAATTGAATCAATACATGCAAAATGAAAGCATTAAAATTGTATAGAACCCGTACTACTTATATACGCGAATATTAGAAGATATAACCTGTATTAGTACATTAGAAGATTACCCGTATTACAATATGAGTCTCAAAAATCTTTGCCAAAATAAAAGAGATGACGTAATAAATTGAAAATATCAATAATACCAGTAATCTTTATACCAGAAGATCGTAATTGATTCCAATATATGCCAATGTATATTAAAACATATGCCAATATACCTGTACTACTTATATTCTCTTAGATTAGAATATATAAGATTGCTCGTACAACGTACAATATATGAGTTTAAACAATTTTTATCATAATAAAACAATGACATAATAATAGTTCCGAACTTTCGATTGCTTTAAAAATCAATTGGGTTCCAGCATTTCCTGATATGATTAGATTTTGTATCAAGCTCTTAGTTTTATAAGTATAGTAGTTATAATTTCGATATTTTAGCATTTTAACTTGGGTTTTAAAACGGATAGTAAAACAGTAATATTTAAAATGTCACGATTGTTGCAGCTCAATCTGCTTACTTATACTCCTTGCTAAAATATTGGTGCACAAGCACGAGATATTTTACTTTGTTTTAAATATTAAGAAGTTAAATGAACTTGGAGATTCTAAAGTTGTTTAATGATTGGTGAGGTTTGAACGGAATAGATGAAAAAGTACTCAAGTACGCATTCAAGTACGTGTGCCCCCTGGCAAGTTTATAGATTACCGCCAAGCCACTTGAAAAAATCGAATCAACTTATTGAACATTACTGAAGTTTTATTTTACAAAATGGAATTCACGTAAAAACCATTTCGGCTCCTTCAAACTGCAGTTACCGACGATTTTTTATTAGAATGTATTTAACTTAAGACAACGACATACCAAATTTGCACTACCTGCTCCGGTTTTCACGTTATTCTCTCAAAACGTGTACATTCCCTTGGCGGGCACAGGACGGGCTGGTCCAATAGGGTTCAAAATACAAAAATTAAAATATGCTACAAAAGAACAACGACATACTAAATTTGGACTTTCTAGCCACTCCGGTTTTCAGCTTAGTCCTAAAATATGAGTATATTCTATTTGCGTGCCCAGGACGGGGCTTGTCCGATAAGGTTCAAGATCCAAAGGGTTAACTTTCTGCTTACGGGTGGGACAGCGTCAATCTCAAACGAAGAACCTCTCAAAAAGACAGGAATTTGACATAACCTATCCCAAACAGTTCGATTCCCCCTTTGCAGGCATTGGCGTCCATGGAAGGTTAAAAAGTACAAAGACAACGGCATGCTTAAATTTGGACTTCCTAGCTGCACCATTTCTCGAGTTTTTCCCCCAATTACGAGTGTATATTTTTCTCTTAACGAATACATAAAATATGTTGGTTTACTGGGGGGGGGGGGGGGGGGGGGATAAATAAATAAATCTGATGTAGGCAGCACATGACTTTCCCTATATAATGTAATTAATTTACTTCTTTCATAGTGAAAAAATGAGGCATAATATGTACAGCACAATTTCTTTAACGTTGAAATACACTTTTTACGTTTTTCCGGATGACAACATGTAAAACTATTTCGAAGTATCTATTAACGTACATTACCCTAAATAGACAATTTTACCCATTATCCTACATAGACAATTATCAATATTGATAGCATCTGCAATAAGCTAATAGGGTCTATATACTTAAATATTATAGTAATTAATTCATCAATTTGGCGTCCTTTCCATTAACTTAGCATTGCTTTTTCAATTTCAACTATATTTTCGTCAATCTGGGGCGACACATCGCCAACTTGGCGATATTTCGTTACATTAGTATCCAAGTTAACCAAATTTATCGTCAAGCATTACACACAAACGAAGAGAAGAGCTTTCTTATATATAAATGACTATTGATGAATTGTTGGTTGTAAAAATGCAAAACTATCACACAAGTATCTTCTCTCGTGAATGGAACTAACTATAGATCCACAAGAATGATGTCAACAAATTTGTCTTATAATATTGCATGAAAAGTTAGCATATTTCACGACAGTTAATACATATTTTGATTTTATGTAATACTTTTTATAAATTTATTAGAAAAACGTGCAATCCCTCGAGAACGGCTCATGGTAGCTTTTCAAAGTTTGTATCATTCGTTTTCTAATGGAAAATTATATAAAAATGATAATTCATGTAACATTATTAAAGGTTTTGATTTTTTCAAAATTTCCTGCGAAAATTTGGAGGTCTTCGATCGCGTTTAAAATCAATAGCCTTCCAGTATTCATTGATTGTAATATTTGTACAACATTTCGTTTTGAAAAGTTCCATTCATTCGTGAGATATCGTCTCCACAGATTCATGGACACAAACAGACATTACTCCCAAAAACATTCGATTTGACTTCAGGAATGCTTGAAACGTGCTCTCTCGTCCAAAACTCGAATTCGAATTTTTGACACCATTACAATACTTTTCCTATACATAGGAAAAGTAAAATGAGTCCAGCTGTCGGTCATTTTAATTGTGAGATCACGTGGAAAATAGCCATTATAATTATTAGAAAATAGAAATAATTATAAAATAGCTATTATAATTATTAGAAAATAAAATTTTTACGAAAGGAAATTATTATAAAAAATTATAACTTTAAACGATTTACTACTTTGAAACGAAATTATTATAAAATAGCCATTATAATTATTACTTTGTAATAATTATAATTAAATATAATTTTGTAATAATTTTATAATTTTATTAATAATTATATTTTTTAATTTGATAATAATATATATTTTTAAATTTTATAATAATATTTCTTAATTTTAAATATTTTTTAATATTTTAATATTTAATATAAATGAAAATAGAAATAATTATAAAATAGCTATTATAATTATTAGAAAATAAAATTTTTACGAAAGGAAATTATTATAAAAAAATTATAACTTTGAAACGATTTATTACTTTTAAACGAAATTATTATAAAATAGCCATTATAATTATTACTTTGTAATAATTATAATTTAAATATAATTTTGTAATAATTTTATAATTTTATTAATAATTATATTTTTTAATTTGATAATAATATATATTTTTTAATTTTATAATAATATTTCTTAATTTTAAATATTTTTTTAATATTATATATTTTCACTTTCCTTATACGTATACATAGTATAATGTATAACGAAAGTATTGTGACGGAGTCGAAAATTCGAATTCGAGTTTTCGACGGGAGAGCACGTTTCTAGCTTCCCTGATCACGAATCGAACATTTTTGAGGAGATGTCTGTGTGTGTGAAAGTATGTGTGTGGAGGCGAACGATATCTCACGAACGAATGTAACAATTCGAATGAAATTTGGGACAAAAATTACAATACGTTAACACTAGAAGCCAACTGTTTTTAAACACAATCGATTGTTCAGAACCTTTCTAAATTTTCGAGCGAAATTTTGAAAAAATCATCAAAAAATCAAAACTTTTAATAAAGTTACGCAAATAGACATTTCTTATGTAATTTTTCCTTAGAAAACGATTGACATAAACTTTAGAACGCTAGCATGAACCGTTCTCGAGATATTGCACATTTTCAAATAAATTTATCAAAAAATTCCATAAATTAAAAATATATATATATTAACTGTTGAGAAACATGTTCAGTTTTCATACGTAACATCATGCGATAAATTTGGTGATATCCTCCTCGTGGATCTAGTTCGTTCCATTCATGAGAAAAAATACTTTGAGTAATACTTTTGTATTTGAACGCTAATAGCCATTTATCTGCTGTAAGAATAACTCATTTCTCCGTCCATAACGCTCGCCGAGATTTTGGCGACGAATTTGGCGGAATGTCGCCAACTTGGCGGCTTTTTTAAATTTGGCGAACGAAGCCAAATTTTAATCCATTAAAATTTGGCTTCGTTGTTGCAATAATCAAAGTTTGATGATCATTTAAATTAAAAAATATTGTAATTGCGTTGGCGCAGAATGTAGAAGTATAGAAAACACGCAAAAATAAAGCGGTTTTAGGACGGATGAAACACTAAATATAAATTTATAAGAACTTTAAAAATCAAGATTTCTACACTGGGGAAAAAAAAGATGGATGCCCTAATTTACTTTGAAGTGGGTCACGTGATCTCTTCCTATAATATGGGTGTAATTATTATTATAATTTTTATTTAAAAATCTACCAACATATTTTGCTGAAATTTTTTTTTATATATTTTATGGGATAATTCGAATATTTTCTAAAATTTTCGAAGCAATTTGTGAATTTTAACTTTACTTAAAAAAATGTTTGAAAAATTTGGTCCCATGGGGTTCAATGTATTTCACTTTTTCCACCCGGGTTCAATTCAAAACTAATTGGGTGATATTATTCATTTACATTTCCATATGTCCCACAGACCGTCTCAACAGCATGCTAAAATTTCATTTTGATAAAGTCATTTTTACGGTAGTTATCGTGTAAACGGACAGACAGGCAGAATGAACATAGTCATAAACACTGTTCAACCTTGTTGGAAAGTGTTAAAAAACGTGAAAAATGGTTTAAACAGACTAAAAAAATGCTTAACATCCCCCCCCCCCCCCATGGTTTAAACCAATGTGGTTTAAACCTGGCGGGCTATTAAACAAGAAAATTTTAAGCTGTTTGTCTCTGCTTAAATGTTCTTGCTCGAAGATTAATACAAACTTGTAATATGCGTTGTAATTATCGTAAGGACATGCAGCTTTAATTTTTAGAAGCAGCCTAAAAAGCGGAACTTAACAAGGCCCTAAAGTTAATTTCTATTTTTGACAACTGTATACCCTTTTCTTGTAAACCATCACATATAGACTATATAAGTTAGAGTTAGTGGAAGTTTATAATTTTTTCTGTAAGTCTCCAATAGCAAATTAACTTTGCCGTAAGCATACGATGCACAAAGTGGAGTTTAACATTTATGTTTACAAATTGTTTAGATCATGAAACTGCAAAGAAACTCTGATGTCAAATCTTATCGGAAATCAGAAACATTTCCCTATCTTTGGGGATCTTTGATCTTGGAAGCAAAGGCTGGCAAGCGAGATAAACATGGTAATGACATATTCAGTATATCACCGTATGGAATAATAAATACGGTTATTATGCAATTCCTCCACGCTGGCATCAATCCGGATTAGTGCTTAAACTCGGCAAAATAAATCAATTTTAGCTCTTTTTTTATCATTGTCATCAGCAGTGGCGAAGCGTCGCGGGAGAGGGGGACTATCCCCGTGTCTATGCTATATACGGACACGATATATCTGTGGATCCGAAAGTCTTTCCAAGCGATTGGCATAGACGTAAAAAGATAATGTCTATCTATATATGTATATATCTACCTCTATATATATTTATTCAGGTTGGTGGCCTGAGAAGGAAGGTACGGTCCCTGCGACAAGGCAGGCAGTGTCTGACCAAATAATTTAAACCCAAGTAACTTTCATTCAGTTAAGTAACTCCATTCGACCAATCAACTTTCATTCAACCAAGTAAATTTTCAAAATAATTTGAAATAAATGTATAAAATGTATTCTGTGCAAATAAATGAAGAGATATATTGAGCACACACAACAGTTTTCGAAGAGACGTGTGGTGTCTATCTGCTGTTTTCATTGCACACATTTGTCACATTTCAAATCTTTGGTGCCCTAACTAACCAGGTTCCACTATTCATTGTGACTTAAAATTTGGCTTGTCGTCGTCTTTTGCGGTACATTTTAATTCCTTGGATGTTGAACCTTATCGGTCCAGCCCGTCCTGGGTCCGCAATAGGAAGATGACATATTTTTGGTGAATAATTAAATAACTGTAGCAGCTAAAAAGCTCAAATTAGGCATATCGTTGCCTTTTGTGGTACATTTTAATTCTGTGGATTTTGAGCCTTACCGGTCCAGGGTCCGCCATAGGAAGGCATTCTCGAGATTGCACATTTTTCAAATCAATCTATCAAAAAATCACATGCAATTAAAAATATATTAACTATTTTGAAATATGTTCACTTTTCATATGTAATATTATGCGATAAATTTGTTAATATTATTTTCGTGGATCTAGCTCGTTCCATTCACGAGAGAAGATAGTTTTGGGTAATAGTTGTGTATTTGAACGCCAAATAGTAATTTATCTACTATAAGAATAATCTATTTCTCCGTCTATAACGTTTGGTGACATTTTGGCGATATATTGCCAAACTTTTTTGGCGACTTTTTAAATGTTACCAAATTGGCGAAAATGTCGCCAAATTGATAAAAATGACGCTTGGGAGGTAATGTTTCGAAAATTTTGAATATCTTTTAGTAGTTGACGAATGAAACATTAGGGGAAGGGGCAAGTTTTCTATTTGTCCTATATAAATGTAAGCCTGATGTACCCCTCCCCACGATGTAAGCTTCAAAGAAAGACTGTGTTGAAGACCCAGACCACACGGCCAACCCTAGGACTTATGGCAGAAAGAAACACTGTGCGGAAATCTTTCTCACCATTTTTATAACCAATAAACAATGAAAATAGTTTTAAGAAGTATTTAAAATTATTTCTCTTGTGAAATTGTTCGTTTGTTAATTTATTTTGTACTGGTTTTTCTACTAGCTTGTCTCTAGATTGTTTTGTTTTGAATTTTGCACTGTCATTGGATATTGATTTTTCTGTTAGCTTGTTGCCAGTTTGTCTGGGAGCTGAAAACTCGTCAAGCCTAATTATAGCGCCTTTTTCCACAGCTCTTTGCCACACTTATACACTAACTCACTTGTTGTAAGCTTGTAAGTGTGTTTATTGTGTTGAAGACCCAGACCGTCCGACTCGTCAGCAAGGACATGACCATCTATTTGGACGGCCGGGATAAAGATTAATTATTATTACTATCCCCAGTCAGATACAAATAGATCACTTGTAGATAGAGTTGCTAGATTGGGCTACTTCTCAACCCTTCTCGCAAATTTTTGGCGACAACAAATTTTTCACTTACTGTTTCAAAAAATTCCTTAAAATGTTCAATTTTGGGCTGCATTTCTTCTTTTTCTTTCGGCTCAGATCGTCTGACTTACCCGAAGGTATAAGGTATCTGTTTGGACGGCCTGGGAAGTCCCACACAATGTCGACCGGAATCCAGTGGGAACGGCATTCACAGGGACCGTACCTTCGTTAACCCTACCACCAACTTCTTGGAAGGACTTACGGATCCACATATTTAACGTGCCGGTACTCCGAATGAACAAGGGGACACTTTGGGCAGAGAACTCGAGCTATCCGAAGGGCTACATTTGTAAAATTTGGTACATATTCATATATATTATTTTTAATATTTCTGGTAATTTTGGATATATTTAAAATAAACAGCGAAACAGATGATGCCGTTTCGCAACATTTCTAATCAGGCTTCAATCCTGTGAAATTATTGGGAGGGTTGGGGGTGGACAAACAATTTAATTTTTATATATAAAAAATAATGTTTCTGGTCAGGGCCTAATTAACCAACCAATTTAGGGGAAGCACAACCCCATTTTGATTTTGTGAGTAAATCACCCATGCACTCAGTGCTCGAAAAATTCTATTATCGTAGCTGATCTGGTCAACTAACAGTTCTCATCAACAAACTGATTTTTTTTAGTAAACTGGTTGCCTGTACCAAAATTCTTAGACCATAGTCTATTTTATTATTTAATCACGGGTGGTTCATGCTTACTTGTTGCAATCGGTTCTAACTTAAATATTAACTGCCATGCCACCCTTTTTCGTTAACAGGCTAATATTTGAACGTAATATATATATATATATATATATATATATATATATATATATATATATATATACACAAGGTAGGATCAAAAAGTTCGGAGACTGTGCTGATATCTCCAACCCTGATTGGAGGAAAGGGGAACTATTTTACGGTGGCGTAGGAGGCACCTGTGACGCGAGATGTGAAAAGGAAGAAGCAGGTCCGCAGTGCAGGGTTTTTCCAGACAATGCGTGTCAGTGAACTGTAGTCGTTCGCGTTCGTCGAAAATGGAAATGGCGTTTGAAGAACAACATACGAATATCAAATTCTGCAAGCGTTTGGAGAAATCGACGACAGAAACATATTGCACCTGCTGATGTAGTCGTTCGCGTTCGTCGAAAATGGAAATGGCGTTTGAAGAACAACATACGAATATCAAATTCTGCCAGCGTTTGGGGAAATCGACGACAGAAACATCAGCAGGTGCAATGTTTCTGTCGGCGATTTCTCCAAATGCTGGCAGAATTTGATATTCGCATGTTGTTCTTCAAACGCCATTTCCATTTTCGACGAACGCGAACGACTACAATTCACTGACACGCATTGTCTGGAAAAACACCTGCTTCTTCCTTTCAACATCTCGCGTCACATGTACGCCAAGCCACGGTAAAATAGTTCCCCTCCCCCCCAACCAGGATTGAAGATATTAGCACAGTCTCTGAACTTTTTGATCCTACTTTGTATATATATATATATGGGCAATACAAACTTGTGCTGAAACAAGCAAGATATTTCTTTGTTTCCAGTACGGCAAGATACTATTTAACTTCACTATTTAACAAATAACTTACATTTAAAAAAAAAAAGTGTAAATCGGGGATGCAATTTGGGGGCCCCTTTGAATCTTTTGAAGGAAAGCATGTGCTCACTCTGCCTTTTCGGTTCAGGCCCTGTTTCTGGTGCCGGGAAGCCATGCTTGGCCTTCTGTAAAAAATATATTTGAGCCGGCCCTGGTTTTACGCTTCCCAAAACTATTCCATCACGCTTCGCCACTGAACATAATATTTGCAATACATACCAATCTTCGAAAATTCTGTATAATCCAAGTCGACGGGAGTTTTCGTCCTGCAAATCCTAATCCGTCGAAAGTATTGAACAGAAATGACCAACAGTTGCGTTCAGTGATCGATCGCGGCGTAATCGGCCTCTCCCGATTGCTAAACGCGATATTGACGTCAGGACATCTCTCATCGGGGTCTTAGATCATGAGATTCAAGAAAACAGGGGAGAAAATGCGCCTTAAACAAGTTAACAGGGAAATCAGAGTTAAACAGCATGCGATTAGAATGATCCGTGTAGTTGTATCTTCTTAAGGTTTAAATGCCCAGAACGCAGGTTTACATTACCATAATCATTATATATATATTTATTTTGAACAGATACTTGGACTTGTTCAAAATGTACACCTTTTTAGGCCTAGTGCTTATCCACGTGTATAGCTTTAATGCTTGGTTATTTTATGTTTCTCAATTTTCGAATTCTCACCATTGATACTTGTTGAATATATTTAGCTTGATGACTAGATATATGCATTTTATTCTCTTCTTGATTGATGATTCTCTATTTTATCCTTCTTTTTAAGTTGTTGATATTTTTTAAGTTAACGGTTTAATGAGTTACAACTTCTCTCTATTATTGGATTTTCATATTATATATATATATATATATTGTTGCAAAAAAATGTATGCACCCATTAAAAAATTGAGTTACAGCCGCGAAACTCGGCATTCAAATTTTAAGAGTTAGGCAAATGATTAAACTGTCAGCGCCAATAATGTAACATTAAACAGGCTCATACAACGAGCATAAAAACGACGCATCGTGCAGCATTTAAAATGACCGGTATTCTCACTTACGGGTTGGGTCACGGTAATTGAGACTGGATTTTCTTTGATACTGCAAATTGTGTACAAAACAAAAATGCCTTTGAGACGTACTCGATGGCGCTACAATCAATTATATATATATATATATATATATATATATATATATATATATATATATATATATATATATATATATATATATATATATAAATTGAAAGATTTAAATCGAAAATTATGCATAAACTACAGTATGTACAATAAAACCCATCTCTAGCATATCTGTTACAAATGAGTAACTAGACCAAGACTAAGGATAAAGATAGAAGGTAACATATCACTACAATGGAAAGGGGGATGAGAAGAATATTAGGATACAAAATTCACAATTAAAAGTATATAAATATAAATAAAAATAAAAAAGAAAACACGGCAAAAATGAGAAAGGGCAATAATAATTAGCTCAAGATAAAAGATTAAGACATAGAGAACAATCAATTGAAACTACACAAAAAAAGGAGGTTAGTTCAAAATTGCATTCTCATCAGGACAGCCATACAATTCGAATTAAAACCGATAGAATAGCCAGTTTCTGACAATGGCGATAGTATTTAACTATAGACACCATTGGAACTGTCTACTGGTTAGTGGAAGGAGAAAAATAAATCAATTGAATTACAAATCAGAAAAATAATACCTCCTCGAACAGAAATATGAACTCACAAGCATTGTTACCACGTGAAAGTTGAACAAGCGACTGAGCATTTCACCTCACTTTGTCAATGCGAGTGGGCACCGGAATGAATACATTTGAACGATACATAATATGTATGGAGACTTTCAAAAATAGTAATCAGTATAGGACTCAGAACAAGTGGAAAATAGTCATTCGAAAATAGGAAACGGTATTAGACTCAGGCCAAGTGGTAAGTTAGGTGATAAGAATGGGTGAACTCTCAAAATTGAGTTAGCCAATCAAAGATAAATAATGCATGTGTAAAATTATTACGTGGTATATTTGAAATTATTAATAATATTATTTACAAATACTTCCGGATATTGGTAATTTTGACAAATGCGTTTAAGATTATTGATGTGGAGAAAGTGAAACCGAGAATCAGAAAGTCGATGTATTCGAAATAGCTGGTTTAAAATGATGTTTCTAAACAAATGAATAGAATTACAAGAATGATATGATAGCAGCTTTATAATAGTGAAGTTGTAAGAATCTTTTTTATCATAAAGATTGGTGATTACATGATTATTGAGGGTATCTAAATTTAGGTCTAAAAAATTTACAGTTTGACTAACGCTAGGCTCATTAGGAATTAATTCTAGGTTAGATGGGTAAAAATCAATATTAATAGGATAGGAATCATCAATGATAATACAAATTAAGTCAACACATCTATATATAATATATGAATTAGAGTTAAAATGACATTCATAATAATAAAGATATACATTAGCGAGTATACTACTACTACAGCCACCTTGTGGTACACCAGATGTTTGTAAATAAATGTTATCACCTTGGATAATATAATTGTTGTATAACACAAAGTGCAAGAGCATAGGAAAGTTTTTGACATTAAATGGAACATTATTGGAAGATAGATATTCATGATAAAGAGAGATAATAACTTTATATAAATCTTTAATGACAATATTATTAAATAGGTTTTTAAAATCAAAGGTATGGAAACCAAGAATTTGTGGACTCTTGCTAAGGTGATTTACTAAATCAAAACTATTGTTCAAAATGAAATATCCTGAATTCCTAAATTTAAGAGATTCATTAATTCTATTTAAACAGTTAAACAAGTACTTACTAGTTGTAGTGGTCAAGGTATTATGTCCACAAGTGACTGTTCTAAAACTGAGAGGTGAGTTATGGAATTTAGGAACCAAAGTAACATAAGGAAATTTAAAAAACTTACAATTAATATTTAATTGTGCATATAATTTTAGCATTTTAGTTTTGATTTTGATAGACTGATTATTAATGGGTTTAAAAATTTGATTATTTTTTAAGTAATTCTGTAACAGAGAAACATAATATTTTTTACAAATGATGGCATAATTATTAGAAGCTTTATCTACATAAGTTATGACAAAATGTTGTTGTAGTTCTTTAATAGCAGATAGGAGATGTTTATAAGGATACCTAGGATTCGTTAATTTAATGTTTATAATATAACATTTTTAAGTAGATGTAAGGTAGTATACTTCCATAGATGGAATGCTTCAATAGGAATGGAATGTGAATAAGCAAGTTGATATATGAATTTATCAAAATCAAATGATATAGACTGAAGAAGTTGTTTAGGGTGATAGCAGAACGGAATGCGAAATTTAGACCCTTTATTCATAATATCCCTAAGTATATCATCCTGAACTATACTGAGATCCCCAGTAATAATGTGTCCGTGAGAGGAGTTGACATAAGGGGCAAGATTTTTATTGCTGCATACACATGGTGTAAGGTCATCGGAGTGTAATGTTCTGGACACTTCATTGTAATTGTAAATAGTTCTACCAATTGGTAAATTATGTTTGAAGGATTTTTGTATTTTGATTTCTTTTACGGGTAACAAGTGCTGATGTTTTGCAAATAAATTATTGAAGTTAAGAGAATTAAGAATAGGGTGTTTAAAAGAAATTACACAGTAAGCTATTTTAGTATGTGGATTTGGTGAATGGAGAAGGTGGTAATTTAAGAAATTTGTACGTGAAAGAAGCAAATCATAAAATAAATGTTTAAAATGCTCATGAGTTAATTTTAATTTTAAAAAATTAGTATAAACAATACTTAATTTGCATTTTCTGACTTTATATAACCAAGTTCTAACAGGTAGAAAATTGAAAGTTTGAGAATAATTATATTGTAATTTCAAAATGTCTGCATTGTAATCAATAGTTTTACTTAAGTTACTTTTTCCTTTGCCACGCTTTATCGCTTTTTACTAGACATTGATGACTTTGAATATTGAAAAAGATGTTTATATACTGAAGATTTATTAGAATTGTATTCAAAACTATTGTTAACACAACATTATTATTATTATAAATTTGATTTAAGCCATAGGGGAAGAGAGTTTTATATTTTTTAATGTAATAATTTTCAAATACTAATCTATCAGTGAGTGAAATTTTAATATCTAAAATATGAAGGGATACATTTTTAAATCCGTGTGTAGCAAAGTGCTGATATTCAAATTGATTTTTAGTAGGGAGATTGTTAAAGACTTTATGGTCAAATTTTTTAATATGATCCCTGTGGATATTAATTCTCAGATGTAAAGGGTTGCTGGTTTGGCCAAAAAATATAGGATAAGTTACAAATAGTACAATTAAGTTTGTATATGCAATTAAAACTTTGCAGAATTTTTGTGAAGTGGAATTATTATTAATTTGTAATGGGTCAGCATAAGGACAAGTTTTGCACCTAAGATTATTGCATCTATTGAAGGAATATGATTTAGATTGAGAGTAGGTATGGTATTCTTCCAAATCGTCTATAACTATATATATATGTATATATATTATATATATATGTACATATATATATGTGTGTGTGTGTGTGTGTGTTACAAACTTGCAAAATGCTCTGGAGTATCTTTCTCCCCTCTCACTTTAGTCTCTTTCGA
Organism: Amaurobius ferox; assembly: GCA_951213105.1. Taxonomy (NCBI): domain Eukaryota; kingdom Metazoa; phylum Arthropoda; class Arachnida; order Araneae; family Amaurobiidae; genus Amaurobius; species Amaurobius ferox. The sequence goes on along the minus strand of OX578152.1, from coordinate 106,399,374 downwards.
AGACCAGATGGAGATAACACCTGTACAGGCACCCTTTCCTATGACGTGAATCTAGAGTTGCTATATGCCGATGTTCGATATAGGGTTACCATATTTGGCGACTTTCCGAAGGTTCGAAAAACACCTTGAAATAACCAGTATTCTACGAGATATGAGAAATTTCCAGAAGTTTCTATAGAGAGTCTATAAACGGAGTCATCACTCAGTTGGAGGGCAGTTGGCGAGATACAACCTACATTGAACTGTGACTTACATCGGTGTTTTGAGCGTAGTATCCATTGTTTTATGAAATCAGGAGCATTAAGTGCTGTTTTATAAAGAATTAAGTGCTATAGCATATTGTTTTTGTTCACATTTTGCTTGTGAATAAACGTGTTAGTTATCCAGAAATTTGGACTCATTTTTATATTACGAGCGAACATCCACAATTCCAGAAGATTATGTCTTAACTATATACATATATATACTGGCAGTAGTTCCATTATGATTTTGCATGAATAACATCTTTTTTTGTGGGTGGTTTGCCTTATTTAGATATTTTTAAAATAGTTCAAAATATCAAAGTATAAAAATTAGAAAAACTGTTCAAAATATTAAAATATCGAAAGTATAGCCACTTTATTTCAAAAACTAAGAATCCGATCCGAAATCAAATTATATATCCTTGTGGAACTTTTAAAGGTCTACACATCACTTTTTTTTATACACTACACAGCTTTTAGTTTTCGAGATATAAGTATTACAAACTTGATAAACAGAAAATTTTGAATTTTCTTCAACTTGACAAGACAATTCCTAGAAAACTATAAGAGTCTTGTAAAAACAGATTCTTAATCTAAACATTAGATTTTCTGCTGAACAACTTTGTTATTTATTATTTAAATCTATGTTTTATAGTTTAGAAGATATTTCGAGTGAAATTTAGAGAAATGAAGTAAACACTTGCTCAGATAAAATTTTTTTAGTTTTTTGAAAAAGTAATTCAAAATAGATATTAAAATACTTTTTAGACATTTGTAAACTGCACATTTGCAACAAAACAAGTAAAAATTGTTTCCATTTCTACTTTCCCTATATACATAGTATGATGTATAAGGAAAGTATTGTGACGAGGTTGAAAATTCGATTAAAGTTTTCCATGGATAAGTGCATTTCAAGCATCCCTGAATTCAAATGGAATGTTTTTAAGGTAAAATCAATGTGTCTCCGTGAATTTGTGGAAGCGATATCTTACGAATGAATGGAGCATTTTGAACGAAATTTGGTACAAAAATTACGACTGAATATTGGAAGCCTATTGATTTTAAACGCAATCAAATGTTCAGAAGACCCCAAATTTTCGAATGAAATTTTGAAAAAATCATCAAAATTTCAGAACTTTCAATAATGTTAAGTAATCATGATTTTTTATGTAATCATTTTTTATGTAATTTTTCATTAGAAAACGATTGACACACACTTTAGAATGCTAGCATGAAGTGTTCTCTGCTATTGCACATGCTATTGCACATTCTTCAAATAAATTTATCAAAAAATATACCAACTAATGTGATAGATGTTCAATTTTCACATGTAATATTTTGCAAAAATAATAAATATGCCAGATTAATCTGGCATATTTATCAATCTGACTGGATTAATCTGGCATATTTATTAATCTGTGATGCCAGATTAATAAATATGCCGGACGTTGAACTAAAATGGGGTTAAAAATGAAAAAATTGATTTAAAACAGAATAATGGACAACAAATTTGATATTTTTTGCCCAAAGTGTTACATAGACTGAATTACACTGGTGAAAAAACATTTAAACCTATTTTTAAATTACAAGGTAAACTTAAATGAACGTAAGTACAAATTATTGACCTTTATTTGTAAACTGCTTATGTAATACGGGGTCTCAATCCTTTTGACCTTACCTGCTGACGGCTCCTGAATATGGTTCGAGAAGCATGCATGGACATTGTTTCAAAACATTGAAGACAGAAAATAATTTATACATTATATTTTTATATATTTAGACAGAAAATATTTTATACATTTATTTCTGATAATATTATTAAAATAAAAGCTACTTGATTGTAAATTATCTGGATAGCCATTGCCTCCCTTATCTCCTCTGATGCTCAATAAGGCATTGACAAAATTGCTCTAAGTGTACTAGATAATAATGTACATTGTAGTATACTGTTTTTTGATGCAGACAATATAGTTTTTGACATTTCAGCTATAAACCAATCACAGAGAAGTTGGGAATTAGCTCGACCAATGAAACCTTTGCACTGGGAATACAAAATTTAATTAATTAATATTTAATTAGCCTAAATTAAAATTCTAAGCCTGGCTTGCGCATTTGCAGGTTCATATACAAAATTTCAGAACTGTGTGTTTTGCCGTTTGTCAGAAATGCAATGACATACAATCACATATTACAAATTAATTTCACAAAGAAGATTTTATTCAGAAGTATTGACTTCAAGAAGTTTTAATGAAAATGAGTAATTACAAAAAAAAAAAAAAAAAAGAACCTACGTACAAAACTGGAAAAAAAATACTTTTGAATAAAGAATATGAAAGTGTACAAAAGTATAAAAAATCTCTGTGTCACTAAACAACCCACAACCACGAAATTTGGTATAGAGGTACCTCGATTCCCAAAAGGAAAATATTGACCATGTCAAGATTTTTTTTAAATTAGAATTAGTTTAAAAGTTAAGAATTTAATTATTCGATCTTATTTCAATATAATGACCAATTTTGATCTATAGCACCATTTATTGCACATTACTAAAATTAAAAACTATTTTTAGAATTTATGTATAACTCAAAAGGGGCCCATCGTACATATTATCGATCAGGACAAAAATTAAATCCAATGGGACTAATCCACTAGGAAATTTTTAGCCCTCCCACTGATAGTATTCAAGTCTAATATGAGACTCGGCAACATTTTCAATTGTTTTCAATTTTGCTAGTAATCAATAGTGTTATTTGAAGACGAAAAATGATTTCAGCTCCAACAGTTTATTGATATTTGTTTAGGAAATAAATGTTTCGTCACTGATGAAGAGTATGGTGATGCTCGAAAGAGCTTTGGCTTCGTAAATTTATGTACATCGAGGAAAGTAGTTTTATTAAATGACTTTTTAAACCTATGTTGGTTGTCTTTAATTTAGTAGTTTAGAAAATAAATGTTTATTGCATTGTCTTTAACACTAGAACAAAGAAAGTAGTCATTTTGACCTCATACTTTGAGAAACAATTTCTCCAAAATGCGTAATCCCAGCCCATTGAAATTTTATGACTTTTCTTATTTTCTTAAAGTTATTGAAAACACAGAAGAAAATTATTCTAGGTTTTATAATAAGAGAACAAATCAACGATCTTGTAATCAATGATGCTGTATATAAATATCCATCGTTCTAGTATTAATACTAGAACAATGAATATTTTGAACTACCTAGAACAATGGTCAGCGGTCAATTTGACCGCCATAGAAAAAATACATCACTGATTACAAGATCATTGATTTGTTCTCTTATATAAACCTAGAATAATTTTCTTCTGTGTTTTCAATAACTTTAAGAAAATAAGAAAAGTCATAAAATTTCAATGGGCTGGTATTAGCCATTTTGGAGGAATCATTTCTCAAAGTAGTTATGCAGTCAAAATGACCGCTTCTATCGTTCTAGTGTTAAAACTAAATTCTCTGCTGTAAACAGGAGGTAATTATTTTTTGTTCATTGACATCATACTGGGGGTTTTAAGGAAGTGGGCTGATACCTGATTAAAAAAGTCTGTGAAACCAAGAAGAGACACATAGTCAAGATTTTTATAGAAGCAAACCTGCATAAGTTCGGTAATTTAAAATTTACTTTGTAATCGACATTGCCTGTAATTTACAGCAGGGATTCATTTATCCAATATTAGCCCTGTTACCTTTTGAAAAATTTAATGAATGAATGAGTTTATTGAAATCCTGCTTTAAATTCCAAGCAATGACAGGTATATTTTCTTGTAACAAATAAAGTAGAATATAACAAAAAAAAATTGAAGAGAAAAATTGGCGTTGGAAGCTATATGTAATAAGTTCATCAATTACAAAAGCCATTTGTGCAAAACATAATAAAAAATTATACCATTTTTTTGTCTCTAAAATAAATTGATAATTACTCATTTGTTACATACTCACTCAAGCTGGCTAACATAACTATTTTAAGATAAAAGGCTAAAAAACAATTTTATGCAAAAGGCTGCTTTTTCAATTTTGGTGGCTATTTTCAAGAGTTTAGATAAAATCAGCTTTATTTTTCCCATTTGTGTTATGAGCTTGTTCAACCAACACAATCATTCAACCAATATATAATTATTCAACTGGAGCTCTTCAATATCTTTGTCTCCTACTTTGCTTGCTGATTTGACTCGGCCATGCTTAGAATGTACGATCTGAGTCGGTCATGCTTAGAAAGTATGATCTGACTCGGGCAACCTATGCTATCTTTCCTACTTCTACAACCATACATGAACAAAAGTAAGTATTTGTTGTTGCTTTTCTCTGATTTTTATAATGTTTTCCGATTTAATTTATTTTTATTATTTTATTGAAGGGATGCGAGTTTTGCTGCTTCCTTAACACCGACTCAAATCTATATTGTGAAAGTTTCATGGCCATGGCCATAACAAAACTTCATTGATTCGAACACAATTTTGTACATAGCTTAAGAGTTAATATTTTAGGTCATGACAACTTGAACTAATCATGTTTTAGGTCAAGACGAAGTCTGAATTTTAAATTTTGATGTGTGTGCTGAGATAACTGAGGTCAGATAATATTAAGTCTATGGAGAAAAATTAATTTCAAAACATTTGGTTGATAAACAGAATTTTCTATATGTTTGGTATAACTTGTACAATTGTGCAAGTTACTAGACTGTCTTGTAGATTAATTATTTAATATTTTGAGTTTTTTACTAATTTCATGAAATTAAAGTCTCAGCTATTACACATGTAGCTAGATACCCTGTTTTGCTTTAGTTTCGAGTCACATGAGACAGTCTAGTATGCTCATTAAATCCAGAGACCTCAAATTTTGCTCATTAAAAGTAAGCAAATCAGACTTTAATTAGCATTTTACTAAATGAAAGTTTACAATTTTCTTTTTAAATGTGGGCTCATTATAAATAAGTTTTAATAGTTTTCTCTTTTCCCATATTAGCTTGTGTTTAATTAGATTGTATTTAATTAGCTTGTGTTTAATTAGCATTGTACTATATGAATGTTTACAATTTTCTTTTTACATCTGGGCTCATTATAAATTGGTTTTAGTAGTTTTCTTCTTTCCCATATTAGCTAGTGTTTAATTTCTCACACTATTGTATAGAAAAAGTATAGTTTTTCTTAAAATTTTCAAATTTTGACAGATAAGGGTAAGTTACAGATAAGGGTAAGACCTCTTGAATCTATTTTGAAGACTTTTGGAAATATATCTGTGTGTGAAGTGTAGATTAGACAGTAGTGTCATTCAACTAGTTTCCAGGAGCTTGCTGTTAAAATATGAAAGGGCTATGAAATCAATTTTTAATTGGCTGGTATATATATTACATTCACAATAAATTTTAAAATACAAATTTTATGTAATGACCTAAACATGCCACAAATAATGCAAAATTAAATTTGAAGGACACTGGTTAAAAAATTGGAATGATGCCACTGGGTGTGGGACACTATATTTCATAAATGAATCCAGCTACTGCTATAAAATTACATGTGTAAATACATTATTTAAAGGACTAAATTGAATGTTTAGCAATTCTCATTATAATAACTTAAATTATTTAAATTTTACGATTTTTATAGCATTATTTACTGTGCAAAACAATAATTTCCTGAACAAGGATAAACATAATCATGTGAGGTTGGTACTTGGATTGTGACCATCTACACACATGTAAGTCAATTTTTTTTTTCAGTTTTTTTCAATTTCCTCTTATAATCTCCAATTGTAGTACATTGGGGGGTGAATCTTGGCCTTTTTGTTCAGAGCAACAAAGCCATTAAATGAAATGTGCTATAAGGTAATGTTTTGTAGTCACCCTCTGATGATTTTATAATTATATTACTATCAATCCATTGTTCTTTACTCCATTTTTAACACTTTACATAGTTGAAAAGTGTTTATCACTTTATTCATTTTGTTTGTCTGTGTTTTATGACTTTGTTCATTCTGTCTGTCTGTCTGTCTGTCCGTCCGACTGTCCGTTAGAACGATAACTGCCGTAAAAATGACTTTATCAAAATGAAATTTTAGTATGTTGTTCAGATGGTCTGTGGGACTTATGGGAATATAAAGGAATAATATCACCCAATTAGTTTTGGATTGAACCCGGGTTGAAAAAATGAAATACACTGAACCCTATGGGATCTAATTTTTCAAACAATTTTTAAGCGGATTTAAAATTCACAAATTGCTTTGAAAATTTTAGGAAATATTCAAATTATCTAATAAAATACATAAAAAAAAATTGCAGCAAAATATATTCAGTAGTTTAAATAAAAATTAAAATAATAATTACACCTTTTATATGAAGAGATCACGTGACCCACTTCAAAATAAAATATGGCATCCATCTTGTGTCAAAATCGTGATTTTTAAAGTTCTTTTTAATTCATATTTAGTGTTGTATCCATCCTAAAACCGCTTTATTTTTGCTTAAATTCTGTGCATCTGGAGAATCTAAATATCAAAAAATGTAGAATGAGTTGTATAAGAATTGCTCCATTTCTTTAATGCAAAATTATTTAGCTCATGGAGTCTGCAATATAGCTGATATGAATGAAATATTCAATGATTTTACACAGAGAAGCAAACCGGCCACACATCTTGCTACCATAAGCCTTCGGGTTGGTCGTGTGGTCTGGGTTTTCAACAGAGAAGCAAACGATTTTTTCGATGACGTTTTAAGCATAGAGTTTAATTACTTGTACCTCCATAGTCTTAAGTTTTTAAATAAAATAAATTATTATAGTATTGTGATGAATGAAATGAATGGAAAAAAGTTTATGAATGAAATGAATGGAAAAAAGTTATGAATGAAATGCTGCTTTTATAGAGAGAGCCAGGCGTGTTATATTTCGATGACATCATTTGAATAAATTTCATTTGATTTCGATGAAGTTTTTAAACATAATAAATTATTGTAGCATTATGATAATTTTAAAAATATTACCGAGGAATATATCATATTTTAGAGATGTTCAAACCAGGCAATTTATATTTTAATGCCGTCATTTGAATGAAGTTTCGATGAAGTTTTAAGTTTTCAAATATAATAAATTAATATAGTGTGATAATTTTTAAAATATTACCGATGAATGTATGGCATTTTAGAGATGTTTAAATAAAATTGCATTGAAGTTGGAAAGTGTTTCATAATCAATGCTTTATGCATGATTGATCTTTCTTGTTTAATATACTTATGTTCTGTTAAACATACTAGCTATACATGCTTAGTATATTATTTTCAAATTCTTTGATTATTTTAAAAGATTAGTTTATATATATATATATATATAATAATAATAAAATTATAATATGAAATTGGGGAAGTAATAATTTGAATTGTGGTGTGTGTTTTGATGGTTTTAAAATAGTTTATATAAGCAAAATGTATTCAATTGAATACATTACATTTGGCTTATGCACGTGTTCAATTTATCGACCTCAGTAAACTGTTGTCAATTTATGGTATATGAATGTATGAGAAAGTCAAATGGAAATTGCCACTTTAGATATTTTTAAAATAATGTGTTAGTCTGGCATAACCCCTTAATTATCCATCTAATATTGAATCATTCTACAACCTAGGGTATCACAACCTTTAACAATTTTAGAGCATTTACATGCAACAAATTCTTTCATGTTTAAGAAATAATGTGACAGTGCAAATTATGAGGGCACCTCTATGGTGCTCAGGAGCAACAGGTCATGAATTTCTGTTCTAATCTCTTGAACTTAATTCTTGGAAACAATTCTTGTAAATTTCGGTGAATATGCTGGAGTGTTTCCCAAATTAATTGCTATATGTAATCTGACCATTACAAAGTGAAAGGAAAGAATTCTAAAGGTATTAAAAATTTATGATGGATCATTCATGGATTTGAACTTTTGATACATCCCGTACCATGAATCAGCTATTTTACAAATAATATCTGAGGGCAAGTCTGAACTTAGTATGTTCCATAGTATGTTTGGTGAATATGCTGGAGTGTTTCCCAAATGAATTGCTATATGTAATCTGGCCATTACAATACAAAGTGAAAGGAAAGAATTCTAAAGGGATTCAAAATTTATGACGGATTATTTATGGATTTACATTTTTGATACATCCCGTACCACGATTCAGCTATTTTACAAATAATATCCGAGTGTAAGTCTGAACTTAGCATGTTCCAAAAGCCAAAAGAACATGAGTGATATTTCATTGAAATTTAGTATGATTATTTTAATTTTCCTAGAGGTTCTGCCTTACTTTGCTGCACTGACAACTTTATTTTGGATTCATGCACATCAAAATTTCTAAAGTAAAAACTGACCTTTTCATTCACTAAATTATTCTTAACCCCTTCGGGACGGCGGCATTCCGGAGCTGTCGCGGCTCAAAAGATGAAGCGCTTCGCTTCCGAACTGGTCGAAAAGGATGGTGCATTTTTTGCGCTAAGTCTAACTCTCGAAAAACATTCACTAAAAATCACCTATTCAACACAGAAATCTACTTCTTTCAGGAATAAAAGAAATATTTATGTTCTATTTGATGTATAATTTTCATACAAATCTGAATACAAAATACTCGTTAGTTGCTCCCATTCTTTTATCTGAAATAAACGAATAATTTCACTGCCTCTAAAACCCCCCCCCAAAAAAAATACTCTCTTATATTCCTATGATTCACCAACGAAATCATAACGCTGAAATAAAAATAAAAACCGAAACTCAATTATAAAATTGTTGATGCTACGAGAATTGTTGTTTGTTTATGTTACAAAATGATTTTCACCGCTCCAAATGGAGAAACAATTCATTCGATCCTCTTCTGCCAAGGTCATGCCTCTGCAAAATACATTGAAGTTAGTTCCATGGACAAGTAACGCCATCTAGCACACAAATTAAAATGTTCCGCGTGGTGGCACTTATAGGTGCCACTATCCGCTTGCGGTAAAATTTCCTCTGGCCCGAGTGAGTGCCGTTCGTCCTTGAATGCAAGTTCACATCTGGCACGTGGGCGTGCCGATCGTCGCGAAAGGGTTAACAATTGAAGAATGACTTTGACTTAGAGGTGGGTGGCTCAGAAAGAGTCTAGCACAGCGACCAGAGGTGTATTGTACTGCCAACAATTGAAGTAACACAGTTATCATAAACTCAGTAAAAAAAAAAAAAATAAGTTCTTGCAAAAGAGTGTTAATTCATTAATCGATTAGAGAACTTTAAGATGCCTAGTTAAATTTCTAAAAGTAACCATACATGATCAATTCTGGATTGATTATGTCAATCTATGCATGTCATTCTGGACATGACAAGAATTGGCTACACATGGGCATTGCGACATTCAGTCCCAGGCTGCTGCTATGCTTAGTCTCTGAGAGTCTCAATAGTAGGAATGAATATGACGAAATCACAAAGAGTGATGTGCTGTCACCCTGGAATTCCAAAAGGTTGGATGAATCATTCCTTGTATGAAGTGGTGTGATGAGCTATCATGTTTGGCATAAATAGGCCTGCACACTATCAGTTTTGTAATAGAAGGTCAGTTAGACTGACATTTCTGGATTTATGTTTGGAATAAATAAGCCTACACGCCATCAGTTCTGTCAGACTGACACTTCTGGCATCATATCGGGAATTATTTTGTATTTGCTCCTTAAAATAACAAATATTTGAAATTCATAAAAAAGAATTTTATAAGAGAATTTGCATATGTTTACTTCTTTTATATACATTTGTTATTACAGATCATCAAAGTACCTTTAACTTCACTAATTTAGTTACAAAGTAAAATCAGGGGACTGAGGCAATTCTTCCTGATGTTAGCCATGAAGATCCAATTGCCATTTTGAGAATTTCAAATGCTTATAACTTTTTGAGGAATTCGATCAAGAATTCCTAAATTTTTCTTATCAGCTAATTAATGCTCTTTCAAATGAACAAAATTAAAATGTTCAAAAATGCAGTAAAAACTTCATTAATAGTATGGTCAAAAAGTAATCTTCTAGTCACCAGTGGCAGTTCTGTTTTAGCATATTAAATTTGGTGTAAATTAGATAATACTTAGGATGTTACAAATTGTACATGATACTGGTTAGTATTCTAAAAACTACAGCAATTTTATATACACTAGCTGATGTGCCCGCCGGTAGCAGTCACTTTGTTTAGCAGCAACATCTAATGATAAATACCAATAAAATCAAAACTACAACTTTTCATATTCACAACTCTCAAACCAAGAATTGTACCTCCCCTTTGAGACAAAACTTTATTTTCTACACTCCCAGAATTTGCATTTTAAATCAAAGTTATGAAAGTGCAAAGTTTACATAATTTTCAATTTTGAGGTGGATTTTTTGACAAATAAATAAAAATTTATTAATTTTTTTTCATTTTTCACTATGATAATATTCATTCATTCAAGATCTGCATTTTTAATTTAAAACCAACCTTTATTTTCTACATCTAGAATTCACATTATAAAATTTTGGACAGACACATACATATGGTTAGATGTATTTTAATAGTAGAGTAGCTGTAATATTTTATTTTTGTGCCATATTTAGTCAAAATCAGTTTGAAAGTTATTGTAAAATGTGCTTGTATGTACTGTGGATGACAAAAAATTTTAAAAGAATAATGTTTCCTTATATTGATGAAACATTTTATAATTATAATAAATTTGGTGGCAATGGGTTGAGCAGCTTTTGAAATATTGCAATTTTGAGCAAAGTGTGTATGTACACATTATACACAAAAAGTTAAAAATAATTGCAATGGTGTTTCATCCTGTGTAACATTCTTTCTATAATTGTACCTAAATTTGGTTTCCATCAACTGACAAATTTTAGAAAAAAAAGTTGCATCAATTTTGCAGGCAAACGGAATTACATATGGCTAGAATGCTAAAAAGTGGTTTTATATAATTTTAATCAGCATTGTCAAAGTGTCTAGTTGGCAAGAAAATATTTTAAATATGTAAACATATTCTCCTTTGGCACAGACAGTAAAATAATTAAAAAAAAAAACAAGTGAAAATAGCCTCTATGAATAAATAAGCAATTACTCCAAAACAATAGTTATATGAATAGCTTGTAAATAGAAAAGATCATACTAAAATTAGAGTAATTTATTTTATTACCAACATTTATTTTTTTAAATGATTTCAGCAAAACCTTCTTTTACAGATTTGCAAAACTCATGTAATATAAGATATGAATATATAAATAAATAGTAGGTGGTAAATAATTTTCATCTCTTTGAGAAGAATTTACATTCACAATAATATTTTGTACACAACCATTTTCCAGTATATAAATATATACAGAAGAGCAAATGTATTTCTAAAATTTCAAAGTGTCATACCACCTCCTCCATACTCCATTCTCTAGAAATAAAAACAGAATAAAATTTAGATGCAAGTTATAATTCATAAGAAATGAAGTACCTCTATTGATACACGATACTGAACAAGTATGTATTTTATTAAATAAAAACAATGTAGGTTAGGGATTTTCTTGAAAATAATATCGCATAGGTGAACAGAATATCGACCTGGTCTGGAGATTTTAAACCTTTGTGTTATGCATTATCAAGATATATTGAGGATCAAATGGAGAGGTAACAGTGTTGGATTTTGTTTTCCATTCTGGAGCCTATGGAGAACTTAAATAAATGTTCACCCAATGGGGGAGCAAATGGGGTTATACCTTCCACCTGCCTTCACCACTAACTTTTACCAGGCCTGGTATTTTTACTTATAAGTGATAAGGTGGAAATTAAAAAAATATTTGCCTTTAACCAGTCTTCATCAGTCCCAATCTGGTGATTGCTCCAGACGGTTCTATGGACAATCTGCCATTCATCTTATCTATTAGGTCAATGGCAAAATCTAATATTTTGAATATTTTAAATTAGAGGTGATGATGCAAAAGTATATGTAAAACTCTCCAAATCACTTCACTTTATTATTGAAAACTTCCAATTTAATTAGAATCTTGGTTTGGGTTTCATCCGTCTCAGCTTCCAGATCAAAAGAAAAATCTAATATTTTGAAAATTCAAATTAGGGGGGAGGGGAACACAAACAAAATGATTTAGTGATTTAGTACTTCCACACTAACTAGAATTTTGATTTTGATCTCATTCACTTTGTTTCAGCTTCCAAATCAATGAAAAAAATCATAATAAAAACTAATGATGTCTTTTCATTGCCAACAATTAAAACTGGAAAAAAGCAATAAATTTATAAATATAACACAATATAAATTTTCTACTGTTAATCATTCAATTTTTTAAATTGTAATTAAATCATTTCATCATGTGTAAAATTAAGATTCTATTGAACTTTATTTTCAAATGTGATAAATTACCATTTAACATGTATTTTACCATTTAACATGTATTTTACCATTTAACATGTTAATAGAATTATAAAATATGCACCATTTTTATGTTTCTAAATCTGAAAGGGAGTTTTATATTCAGAAAAGTTATCTTACACACTTGATAAAAGTTATAACAACTTTTATTAAGTGTGTAAGTGCCACATTTAATGACCATGTCATTTCGATCTGTGGAATGGGGCTACTAGTCATTTCTATCTGTTTTTCACATGAATGTGTGAAACACAGATGCATAATCTCACTATCTACTTTTCTACATAATATATGGGTAAGTAGCTCATATATATATGTAGAAAAGTAGATAATGAGACTATAGATATGGTGACAAAATTGATGCTTCAGTTTAAAGAAGTATGTCCTGAGTTTTCCACTGCCCTCCTCTTCCATCCCAACATGACACTGACCCATGGGTTCAGTTGCATGAGACAAAATGTTCATACATCCGGCTGTCCAAACAGCTACTCATGTCTTAGGACGAGTCGGACGGTCTGGGTTTTCGACAATATTCATACATATGTATTAATTTTCAAATTTATTATGCAATACAAACTATGCTAGTGCATTCATATTGCATGGTATGCATGGGAACCCTGCTATATGAAGTATCACTTATTTTTGGCAAATTTTCAGTATTTGCTAAGTTAACCATTCAAAGATTAAAAGACTATCATTCATTTAATTTATTTTAATATGGGAACTTTAAAATCTCATGCATATTTCGTGAATGTAGTTTAATTGATAACAATCATTTTAAAACTATTCAGTTGAGAAAACTATTTTATTTTAAACTAGAATTAATTACCCGATACTGCCCAGGTCTTAAATAAGTGGCCACTACTTAAATAATACCATTCAGTTTCCAAATCACCAAATCAGTCTCAATCCAAATCATCACAAAATGTAAAATCCTCAGTTTAAGTGCGAAAAGCTCCACTCCACAAACTAAATCAGTTTATCACATTCCTCGCATGCCCTCCACAAATACAGAGAAAAAATAATAAATGTACAGGAAAGAATTTTAAATGCACTCACTAATAGATTGTGGTAGCAGTCATCTGTGATGGAAGAATGGCCAGATTATTTTTGGTGTAAAAAATTTGATCTCAAAAATACCTTACAAAAATTATAATAAATGAATGGATGGGTTAAGGAAATATTTTTTGTTTTGGAGCAGTGTGATTAATGAAGGTGCTATTAAATTATAAAAATCAGTGTCAGTCAATTTTTTTTTTTAAATCAGAGATGTTTTAAACATACGAAAAGTACATAATTTTTAAAAATTCATGAAAATCTGTCTATTAATTGAATGGATTCCATTCAAAGTTTATTTGAAAGAGAAATTTTAAAGCTTTTTGGTGGTGTTAAGACAGAAACTCTGTGATGATATTTTCAGTTGCTAAAGAAAAAATGTGTAAAAACGCTAAAACATAAAATAAATAAACTAATATTGATTAAAAAAAAATAATAATGCTGAAGTGCACCTTTCCAGCTTTTAAAGTACATGTGCACCAAATTTCATCGCCATATGATGCTTACAGACTGCACAGACACACATCTTTTATTATGTGAGATATGCATTTCAAAACTTGACACTTCGCTAAAATGAACCAATAAGCAATTAAAATAAATATACCTGTTGAGGCTGAACAAAATCCAACCAATCAGATGCATAGGTTGGAAGTAATCCCATAGATGAGCATTTATACAGAGCCAGTGCTAAGCAGACTAAATTCCCAAAAAGATAAACTAATTTCTGAAGAACTGCTTGTCCACCTTCAATTAACTTGAATGCTAAAGTAAAAATGGACAAAAGTTAAACTTATTGCACAAAGTTATTTTTTATAAAGTAAATAACATGTACAAACTCAAATTAATGTTATTTTCATATTTGCACACCACAATGAACTATGTGACTGCCATTTGTAGGGTAGCATATATACACTATGGAGGAGATTAAGTAGGGCAATGACAAGCTAGGGGAATATATATATAAAAAAACCGTTTATTTCAGTGTATTTCCCAAAGCTTTTTCTACAAGTATACCAAATTTCATATTTTATATGCAATAATTTTTGTGGTACGAAGCAAAGAATCTCAAGAAATGAGAAATTTGTTAAACAGCGGCGGTGGCAGCAGCAGATACTTTTTTTTAATATAGAGAAAAATCATGACGATTAGTCGAGTAAGATTTTGAGAACTTGCTAAGGATAGAAACCTAATTAGAAATTAAATATAAAAATTTCAAGATTATTATATAGATAACACTTATAAGTAGTTGACATATCTGCTCTGCATATGAGCATACACAACTTAATTGTAGAAATTTGTTCTCTCTATATAAATTACTTTGTATGCATTATGTTTTAATTGTATAATCTATATCAGTAATTTCAATCTATATATTATCAGCAATTTCAATCTATAATATCAGCCAATAGAACGGAGTAATCATATGGTGTGAGCAAGGACGTATCCAGGAGGGGTGGGATAGAAAACTGAATTTGTAGGATAATTTCCTTATATTTAAAAAAAAAAAAATTCGAAAATGCATTGAAATATGCATATTTTAGGTGTTTTACTTTTAGTTTCGTACACTGCAGAATTGAAGACTCCCACAATGTTAATCTTTGGTATAAAAATGAAGTGATATTTTTGCATTCTAATAATAGTTTCTTTTTTAGTTGTGCTATTTGTAAATTTAATGAATTTATAAGTGAGACTGTAAAAGTTAATTATGGATTGATCAGGGAGAGGAGGGGATGGATTGAAGCAAAAACTTTTTTTTCCAAAAGTGTGACATTACAACTGTGTGAGGTGGGGGGACAGGGGGCTGCAGTTGGAGTAAGCATTGGATTTTAAAAATGGACTGTTCTTGAATGACAAACTGTGCGTTAGAACGAAGGAGGCATTAAAGATGCAAATGCAAATAAATAGATATTTAAATATGTAGATTAACTTACTAGACTGTATGGTGAGGAGAGCTTTAACTAAACGCAAGAAGAGCATGCCAATCATCATTATTGGGAAAATTGAAATAGAGTTTCCAGCCATATACATGATGAAAAGATTCATTGGTACTTGCTTCAGAGGAGCCAAGGCTATATCCCAAGATTTCTGCAATAAAATAAATTTTAAACAAGAGGTTCACATTTTGGATCTTATATATAAATTTCTGAAAACCTCACAAATAATTTAAAATCTTTGCTTTGCATTATTGAGGTTCTACAATATAATATAGAATAAATGTGCATTTAAAAAAATATACACACTCATTTCTTTTTATGTTCTTAAAGACAATTTTAGTATACAATTTTAATTCATATTATTTTACATTTTTAGGGTGTAAAATTTATTTCATTATATAATGAAATTGAAGACAATATATATTAAATACTAAATTATAAGAGTTCAAATTTGCCTTATTGAGAATTTGTCCATTTTATATTTATACTCGCAAAATCTCTTATAGGAGACAGTTCCAATATATGTCATTCATGCCAGTGAGGGAAATGAATGTAAAATAAACATATATCAATTTTTGCAAATATTAAATTTAAAATTAAAGAGAAAACTGAGAAATTAAGTTTTAAAAAATTAATTTCCCCAATTTTTGTGATATAAAATATTAAAAAGTATCGGATCTATCAGTTCTCAAATCAGATTATCCTTGATATCACAAAAATACAGATCTTTCGGTGAAACCAATAATCAGATCAGACATGGGAACACCCCTTTTAATTTAAACCAGCTAAAATAAAAATTTTATATATGGAAATTTTTGAAGTTTCTTAGCTTAATTCATTTATCACATAGCAAAGTTATGACCAAAAATGGTGAAATAAATATTTATTTATTCTACTTTTGCAGTTTTGCATTTCAGTTACTGCATATTAAGCAAAATTAGACAAATTTCAGTTACAATTTGTTTTCCGAATGACAGATCAGTGAATCAACAGTGGTATCTGATTTAGGTTCATTTTCAAGCAGCTTGATTTTGAGTACTGAAATTTCACCCAACAACAATCTGTATCATAAACCAGAATTGAAATCATCTGATCAACAGTGCTTAGTAAAATTAATGACTTTTACATCATTATTACAAGCAGTATTTTGTAGTATACAGCTAGCTGTATGTCAACCTGTTACTTAAAAATAATTTCACAAAAATTGGTTCATCAAAAGGCAAATTTATTGTGTGTAGTTGATTAAATTTTCAGTCAATCAGGTCTGATCAATACAAAACATTGATTACTAAATCAACTTCACTTTTTAAGTTGATTAGGAAAAAAATGAAAACAAATTATTGCTTAGCAAACCAAACTCTTTAGGCACTGGATAGTACTCTCTAAAAAGCAGAATATTTGGTTGTGAATGGAAAAGTACTCAAAGGAAGTAAAATAACTAATTTACGAAAAAACATACTCCCCCCCCCCCCCCCAACCTGCAATATACCAACTTACCACTAAAATAAATACCTTGGAAGTTAAAACTCTGATAATGTCAAAATCAAAATCACAGTACACCTGTCCCCCGATTTACATGGAAGATAGGTTCTGCACAAAACCGTGTAAATTGAAATCTTAGATTTTGCTAAGTAAAATCATGTAAAACGAAAATAACCCCAAAATGCGCATGATTCAGTCATTTATTTAAGTAAAACAAAAGTAAAACATTTTAGAAAACTTAAAATTATACTTAGTTTATAAAACAACAAACATATGAATGTAGTAATATAACATATTTAATTTATTTTACATTAGGAACAAAGAACAAAAAAATTAAAAGACCCTTAAAAATTAATTATAAGTTTAATCACAGTCATCACTTTCATGTACTATCAGTCTTTTCTTTCTGATAGGTATGATGTCACTTTCATCACTTGAGCTTTCTTGATGCGATTCTGGCTCAATGGTTGACGAATTAGGCAAAATCTCGTGTTGACAAGACTTTGTCATGAAATCGGTAATTAACAATTGTGTAGGTTTTTTTGCTAAATCTTTATAGACCTCTTCATATTGATTTAAGCATTTACGAAGGTCTCGCAGGAATCAGAGAGCTCGATCAACATTTGTGTCATATTGTAAGAAATGGTTGCCCAATTTTCTTCCCATATCAAGTCCTACGCTTATGATTTTTGCTGTGGTTTAGATTGCTCTTCATCATGTTTGTTTGTTTCACGAATCATGTTAAGTAAATCATCTTCATTCAATTCTTCATCAGCCATTATTTCTTCAATATCTGTCTGAGCTAAATCTTCAAAACCTTCTCCTCCTATAGTATGGGCCAACTCAGTGATCTGAGAATATTCATGCTCTATTGGTAATTTATCATTTCCACTTTCAAAAACATCCGGCCATATTGCTTTCTAGCAGGCGTTGATCGTTGATTGTTTGATCTGAGTGTATGGCAGTCTAACATGCTTAACACAATCTAAAATTGTAAATTTCTTTCAAGCATCCATCAGAGTAAGAGATTCATCATTCTCCATTTGTTCTAAGATATACCTGAAAGTTTGCTTGATGTACAGTGCTTTAAAAGTCGAAATTATCCCTTGATCTAACGACTGTAATAAGGAAGTTGTATTCTTTGGTAAAAAAACAACTTTTACATTTTCGTGTTGTAAATCTGGAGGATGACCTGGTGCATTATCAATTAATAGAAGAGCCTTAAAAGGCAATCTCTTTTTAGTTAAATAATTTTTGACACCTGAAACAAAGAAGTTATGGAACCATTCATTGAAAGCTATGGCAGTGACCCATGCTTTTCTATTAGCTATCGAATAGACGGGAAGGTTTTTGATATTTATTCCTTTGAATGATCGTGGTGATTTTGATTTGTTAATCACCAATGGTTTCATCATATAATCGCCAAACGCATTGCAACAGAAAAGAACTGTTATACGACTTTTCGCTACTTTATGACCACTAGCTGATTTGTGAGCTTTGGTTATAAAGGTTCTTTCCGGCATTGTTTTCCAGAATAATCCGGACTTGTCAGCATTAAAAACCTGATCAGAAGTGTAGGAGTTAGCGGCAATGATTTCAGCAAGTTTTACCGGATATTGTTGTGCAGCATTCAAATCAGCAGATGCACTTTCACCTTTCATTCTCAGATTATGTAAAGAAAGTCTTTGTTTGAATCTCTCGAACCACCCATGGCTTGCGGAAAAATATACCTTCTTTTCATCGGACGAAGTCGACAGCGACTGATTCTTAAGTGATTGATAAATCTTCAAAGCTTTATTTGTAACAGCATTGGTATCGATCGGGATTTGCTTTTGAGTTTGGTCTTCTATCCATATCACTAAGGCTTTTTCCATATTTGCTATTGTAACATCTCTAACATATGAAGTCACACTCATACTGCTACAGGTTCCAGCTGCTACACTTTTTCTAATGAAGTCTTCTTTTTTTCTTATTGTCCTTATTGTGGCTTCATTCATGGAGTAAAATTTAGCAACATCCTTTACGCTTTCTCTATTACATAGACGGTCTAATATTTGAATTTTAGTTTCTAAAGAAATAACTGTACTTTCCATTTGATTTTTCTTCAAATCCTTTGACATTATAGAACCTTAACAAATTTACGCAAGCTATAAAGATGCAAGAAAAACTATAAATGTTGAAAACTTATCAGTTCAAAAGATAAACGCACAATAATATAAGCTTTGCTGCTAAAATGTTTCTGCACTATGTACTTGCATGAACCAGATAGCTTTACTGTTGTGAAATACATACGGGGATTCCCCTATTAAGGGGATTCCCCTAAATGTATATATTTTACAACACCGGGAATCCCCTGTTGCTTTCATAAGTGTTACCAAAGGAATAAAATTCAAAAATATCATCAAATCTTTGTATAGGCGTATATGGAGCGAAATATACATTTTTATCAATTTTTTGAAATCTGTTAATTTATAAACCGTGTAAAACAAGTGCCATGTAAATCAGGGGATAAGTGTATATTAATCGTACTGTGTTTGTCTTTTTCCAAACAAAATTTGAAAATTTATAAATTAAAACATTTTTCGAATGGAACATTAAAATAAAATTTGATGAAAGAAAATTTCATTTGATAAATAGGTCAGTGTTAGTGAAAGTAAACAACATTGATATTTAATTACTGTTGATATATAGATATACTAGAATGAATCCCCTAGCATTACTAGGGTCTTAAATAAGTGACTGCAACTTGACTAATATAGATAACACCATACTGAATTTCTAAATCATCTCTTTGATTTAAAATCATTCTTATGATACAAATAAAATCTCAATCACAAAATGTGAATCACAATTGGCCATATCTTCTGCAAACAATGTAATTTTTATATTTTAAATATTCCATTTTATTTATATCGTTCATAAAAACACGAAAGGAACAACTAAATAGTTCTGATGATAATTCCTGCCTAATTCAAAGAACACATCCATTATGTGCATATGCGAATGGACAAAATGATTCCCCTTTCTGTAGGCATAGTTTCAGTAGGTCGAAAACTTCAATCAGGGAATGACTAAAAATTTTAACAGTTAACTTGCTTAAAAAATTTATAATTATTGATGGCTTAAGGAAATTATTTTTTGATTTGGAGCAGCATGTGAAATTTAAAGAAGTCAGTGTTAGATTATAAACATTGGATGGCCCATCAATTTTTTTTATATTGCAATTTAAAAATTTGCAACATTCTGAACACACAAAAAGTATATACAAATTTTTAAATTCTTAATTTGTCTATTAAGTGATTCCATTCAAAGAGAGAATTTTTTTATCTTTCTAATGGTATCAAGATGGAAACTTGGATAATATTTTCTGTCAATAAGGAACTGTAAAGCTTTACAAAATAATAATAAATAAAATGGATATTTTTTGCAATATTTATTTAGAATACAATCTGGTTTACATATAAAAAAAAAAGTATTTTTCTGTAATATTAAATATAGTTTACATTTAAAGAAAAAAGCAAATTTGTCATTTCTGTCACTGTTCTGAGTGATGAGTTGAGTTTTATCCCCTAATTACATTAGTAAAATGTATAAATAATGGAAAAAATTGGGTAAAGCTTAAGAAATTATTACTAACTTTATAAAAAAAAAAAAACCTTCTTTATAAAAGTTTTAACAATATATTATTTTGTGAAATTGCTGATACGCATTTGTCCTTGAGTTCAGTAACATTACGATGCTGATGAAAAAAATCATTCTTTTCATCCATTAAATGATGACAGCAGTGATTTTAAGTCAATTGTAGAACACTATTTAAAATTTTGTTCTATATCTGTTTAAAGTTTTGGAACTTTGCTATTAACAGACAAGTGAAAAACATAATTTCACTATCATAGAATTCTGTCAATCAACCCTCCTCAGGAAAGTGTATATATTACATTTTTCATAACACTCAGATTTCCACCACAAATACCCCAAGCATAGCTGTTTTTTTTTTTTTTTTCCAATGGCCAGGCACTAGACTTTAATACTAGACTCTACGTCGACTTACGTTGTTTGCCCTATGTACGGCCGAAATCGTGAATCATTTTGCTGTCCTAGGTTGTTGTCCCAGGCGCACCAGAGGAGGGCGGAACACACTGCGCCCACAACACACAACATCTATGTCTTACGTGGGACTCGAACCCACAACCTGGCGGCCAATTGATTGCTGGAAGCACTCGCCTTGACCATTCGGCCACCACGTCGACCCAAGCATAGATGTTATTCACATCAAAACAGTGTGCTTGATTACTTAACTCCAATATTGTTCCTATTTTTATGTCTCTGACAACTGGTAGTCTTCTTTATTTCCATCATATCGATTTAGAAAATAATACTATCCTTCTACTGTTCTTTTTCTATATTACCCCTCCACTGATTTTGTAGAAATCTGTTTATCTGCTCCGACTTCTAATAGGTGACAAGGATGATTGGAAAACATTAGAAGAACCAATTACATCTATGTGAATAAATGTTCACAGATATTAAGATTCACAGAATATTTTTAAAAATATAGAGATATTGCAACATAAATGTCTTTATCAATGGCAAGGCATATTAATACACTTTTCATATTTGATTTCACGTAAATTGTTTTATTGGTTTGCATTTTAGATATAAAACAACTTTACAAGGCATAACTAATTTTCTTACGGTTATATTATCTTTCACATATTTATCAGTCTTGCGATTTTTAATAGTTACTGTAACAGTGAAATTGATTCTGACTTTAAAAAGCATATTGGATCAAAAAGTAAAGAAACCCTAAATATGTTACTTAAGATTTTTATATGTTAAAATTTGCTTTGTCACTATTGTGAATTTTATTCTGGTTTCTTTTTATTTCTGGTTTTGTGTAAATTAAAATAATGAATTTAAAAGTATCATAATTACTAGAAATATCAGTCATACATGAATTCATCTGATATTACTGCTACACAACAAAAACTATGCATTATAAAAACACAAAATATAACACATGATATCAGCCCAATCCTGCAAACTAATAGTACCTATGGCAGAAAATTAATAACATACATTTTTTATTTGAACTACAGTACCTTTACAATTAAGTTCGCATCAGTTTCTCGGCTTGCTTCAGCATGAACTTGACCCAATGATGAAGAATACCCAGGTGGAGCAGCCAATTCTTGCTTTTCGGACTTTGACCTAAAGAATGAAGTTAAAAATTATTTTTAAAAAAAGTTATGCAGACTATGAGTTTTTTTTTCCCCCCAAAACTTAACCACTTTTTAATATTTGTAGCTATAGATTACATTTTATTTTAAAAACTTTGCTATATATCTTTTATATCAATAACACTAATTATTATTTGTGTAATTAATAAAGTATTTTATTAAAATAGCCTTATATGAGATGTAAAAAAAAAAATAGTTTTCTTTAGCCATAAGTTTTGCCACTTTTAAATGCAGCCACTAAGTTTTCTTTTATTGCAAATGGTGAATCTGCCAATAGGCAGCACAAAGTCTGTGATGTCTACATGATAAGATGATATCATATAATGTGACTTGATCCACTATTCATTCAAACTCTTCAATGACATTTTCATAAGAATATGGCTAGAGAATTACTAAAAATAATTATTTCACTCTGGGAAAATACCATGTTCTTTGATTGATAAAGAGGTCTGTACTAATTATCATCTGACTTATTAAGAACAACAGAAGATATTTCTGATATATTTTTTAAGGTATATAAGTGCCATCTAACTGAACAAAATTCTATCATTATAATTACAGTTGAACCTCTCATTTACGGTCATTTTCCGGACAGAAAAATTTGTCCGTAAATGAGGGGTGACCGTAAAAGAGGGGATCGTTCTAAATTAGGTCAAATATTACACTTTAATTGTTTTAAATTCCTCATATTGAAACATACCTATTTTTGAGAACATAAAACAATTTTAAGGTAATGGACAAACCCATAGCCGAGATTTGATTTCGGGGGGATGGGGGGGGGGAGCGAGGTTGAACATTGTTTTTGATACTATACCTGATTGGATCTTTACCTTGTACCTTTTCAGTGCTAAATTTTTCTTTCTTTGGGGGGGGGGGGGGGGGGGGGGTAAATCTCCCCCCCCCCAGCTGTGATCTTGGTGACGAACGTGCACATTTGTTTCATAAAAACAATTAAATTCACAACATGTAAGTTCATATGAAAAAAATATGCACTAGTATACATTGAATTTATTTACCTTCGGGGAAAGAACTGATTAAATTGATGTTTGGTGGGTTTAGCCACCAGTCTTTCTCCTTCGAAGTGTATTTTAAGTTGTGAGACTAAATTTAATGCCTTTCCATCATTATGCTTACAGGAAAATGTCTTTAGTCCGTCTAACACTTTAAAAACTTTAGAGTAATTTCTGATGCTGGTTCCTTGCTCTTCACACTTGACTTCTTCTTCCTCACTTTCTTCCTCTTCAGATGATTCTGTTGCAAATTCCCTGACGATATCGGATATTTCTCTGTTGTTTTCTTCTATCATCACATCTGCATCCATAGGAGCATATTCTTCAGACGACATGCCCAGGAATCCGGGCTTTTCCATCAAGCTCTGTAAACTTTTAGATTCTTCATCTAAATCAGTCGGAAGTGTTGCAAACTCCCTAAAACCAGCTTTTTGATAACAGTTAGAAATCATTTCTTCTTTTACACTATTCCATGCGGATTTTATCCATCCAACTGAACTGCACCCAAAACATTGATCGACATAGATAGTTCTGTGGCTGATTTAGCGTCTTTCATTTTGCAGATCAAATGCTTTAAAATTAGCTTGCGATATTGAATTTTAAAAGATTTGAGTACATTAAGATCCAGTGGTTGACACTTTGATGTCTTGTTAGGGGGAAGGAAAATGACCTTTTTGTTTTTCAGGCGAACGTCTGTTGGATGGGACGTGACATTATCCATAAACAGCAGGACTTCTTTTTTCCTTCACGAAGTTCTTGTCTAAGTTTATCAAATATTTCAACATGATATCAGAAATCATCCATGCTTTCCTATTAGAGTGCCATTTGACAGATAAGCCACGTATATCCAGTCCCTTAAAGCAGCAAGGCTTTGCTGTTTTTCCAATCACCAAAGGGGTCAACTTTTCACCTTGCATGTTTACTCCCAGCAGTATTGTCAATCGCTCTTTAGAAATTTTTCCTCCACTGCATCGTTCTTTTTTTAAGCAAAGCGTTTTATCAGGAAGAGCTCGATAGAACAGTCCAGTTTCATTGATGTTATAGATATCCTTTGCTAAATATCCTTCAATAATTTTTGGTATTTTTTCAACCGAATCTTCACACACACTGTCGTCAACATCAGCAGATTCGACGACCAGTTTCCTGAACGCAATTTCATGTCGAACGCGAAATCGATCCAGCCAACCATTCGAGGCTTTGAAGTCTGTCAATCCTAACTCTTCTGCGGCTTCTCTCGCTTTCTCTTGGAGAATTAGCCCAGAAAAAGGGAGATTTTTGTTTCTTGCAGGAACAAACCAATCATAAACAACTGTATCTACAGCAAGTTCAGGTGTTTTAGAAAATTTATTTTTTCTTTCTTGATTTCCGTTTTTCAACCATTGGTTTCGCCAATATTCTTTCTCTTTCAAAATACAGCATATTTGGGTTCTTCCTACATTAAATTTAGTCGCGAGGGTACGAACTCCCACTTTATGTTTTTCATTATACTCAATAACATTTATTTTATCTTTCAGAGACAGAGCACGACGATTACTAATGCTGGCTATTTCGAAAGAAGGGTGACTATACATACACGTATGAACTCTACGACCTCAACGCCGATGTGACTTCGAAATCTCGAAAAGCAATGCATTAAATGTTAATTTAATAACCATGCGCATTCCACGTTCATGCTCTTTGTCGAGTTTTTCCCTTGAAGTGGATCTCACTCCTTTGTGACTGAGGGATGGGGGAGTTCCCGTTACTCCTTATCTCCCTTCTGAATTGCTTGCTCTTAATGTCCCTAGAGAATGACCATTGTTGTAGGTGCAGGTGTTTTTCTTACTCAGGTGAGTTGGAATTTTTTCTGGGAATCTATCTTTGGTATAGAAATTTCAAATTTTGATGGTGTCCGTACAGAGGTTTTAGTCTAATGGAATGAATCATTAAAATAGTGTCCACGTCCGTATCTGAGGGTGACCGCTAATCAGGGGTTCAAAGTGTATATTGTGAATGAGTTTGCAGCAGGGAAATTTATAATTGACCGTAAAAACGGGGTGACCGTTTAGAGAGGTTTGACTGTACTTGGTATATTACACAATTTTGCCATAACATGGTAAATGCTGTTTCTAAAGTAAAGAGAACCTGTACAAATCAAGGTCATTGCTTTCAAGGCATAAGTTACTGCCAAGAAAATTCTATCTCTTCCAGAGAAATAAAATAAAAACAAACCAAAAGGATTGCCCCACTTAATCAAGAGTAAAAATTTTAATTAGTTTTTTTTTTTATTCCACGCTGGACTTTGGTTTTTCAACCATAAGTCTCTGAGGCGCGGTAGCCCATTGGTTAGCGCGCTGGAGTTGCACTCGGTAGGCCCGCGTTCGATTCCAGCCGCTGCCAAAACTGCCGCCGTGTTCACGCGGAGTACGATCACGTTAAACATGTGGGTCCGTAAGTCCTTCTGAGAGGTTGGTGGTAGGGGAAGGAGGGTACGGTCCCTGTGGATGCCTCCCCCACTGGGTTTCGGTCTAAATTGGGTGGCACTTCCCGGCCGTCCAAACAGTTACCTTACACCTTTCTGGTAGGTCGGACGGTCTGGGTCTCAACATCAACAACAACCATAAGTCTCTGTCGGGCAGCCCAGTAAAGTCTTGAACGAAACGAAAAGTCATCCTCCGTTGAATTTCTATCTGCAACGTCACTAAGCCCAGGGTAAGTGTAGAGGTGGTCATAAGTCATGTTACCAAGGCCACAAAGTGGGCATGTCGGAGAATCCAACAAGACAAAACGATGTAAATGTCTCTGTAGAAAGTCGTGGCCAGTCTTGAGCCGGAAGTTAGCCACTCCCACAGCTCTATGGAGGGAGAACGGGACAGGCTTCCTCAACAAAGAAGCCCAAATATTTCCCTTCGCATAATCCTTGTAAAATTTTTGTCGAAAGAAGCCAATTAAAATTAGTAAATTAGAATAAGTAATTGGAACTATTGCAAATATAACATTTTTAGTTCATGGTAAGCAAGTATTAATTTTAGTTTACAATCTGATATGTGCAATTCATGATGTGCTTATTATTTACATAAAAGTATTCCTGGTGCAGTATTATGTGCAGGGAATATCTTTAGGGTTGTATTTGACAAATTGATGTTTCTTTTGGTGTTCACAACTTCCACCCCACCACACTTCATTTTTAAATCGGAATTGAAGGTAAATTTAATTCATGTAAGAAATTAATGCTGAATTATTATTATTTAGTTTTACTTGTTTTGCATATCTTTTCTTGTTTTTGTGTGCATTGAATTGTTAAAGATAAGTCAAAATAGGATAAGGTATTCTGTAATTGATATAATGTTGAGGAGGAAAATTTATAATGATTTACCATTTAAATGTTAATTAATTCTTTAAATTTTCAAGTTTTATGCACTCATTCTCAACATCATAGTGTCAATTATTGAGATTACCAAAATATGCAAAATGACTTAAATCATGCTCTGAATAACTCATATTTTTTTAAATTGCTATATCAAGTAAAAATAAAAGCATTAAAAAATATATACTTATCCAACACATAAGTTCGCTTGGTATTAACGTTGCTTGCTTATTAATCACATTCAGATTTATTTAAACAACGTTTCTGTCTTACCGAAAGAAAAAAGACGCAAAATCTTTCTAAAATAAAAATACTACCAACAAATTACAAAAAGCTTTATTTGTAATGAAAAATATTTCGATTATATATGTAAAATTTCGGAATAACTTCATATAAAATAATTTAAACGAAAATACCTACTTCGAAAATGCAAAACACCACTTGTGTCTCTTATGCGTAACTTTATTACAAGCTGAAGTAGCCATCTTGTAAAGTTTTCTGAAAATTATTAATTATATAAATATATATTTTAATACATCAATACGTACATACATCAATCAAATCAAATCAGCTTGAATTGAAGAACATCATTTACAATAAACTCGGTACAATCCCTAGTACATTGCATCGATATTTGAAATCCTAAAGCGTTTCATATACAGAAAAACATTGAGCTTATAGATGAGTTGCACCGACGTTACATTCCCCCTGGCAACGGTTGCTATCGCCATACTCTGTGTAGACGCCGTCAGCTATTTCTATTCCTGTCAATGTAGCAATTTCTTTTATCTTGACACTGTCAAGATTTCAGTGTGAAATTATACCTCACGCCACAACGTTGCTTCTAAGAAGTCAATAAAAGTACCGAGAAAAATTACTTTATACGGATTTGTCTGATGAACCGTATAATATTCGTCACTTCTGAATCGCGTGTACTGATACAACAAAACCAAAGGATACTATCGGCATGTATTGCTTCTATTCCAAGTACAGATACAATACAAGAAGTCAAGGTACTTTTCATGTCTATTTATTTACTTTATTTTAATGCAATAATTGGTTTTAAAAAGAATTTGGGAAATATAAGTACCTCTGAACAAGAGAGTAATTTCATTTCATTTCATTTGCCAGATCTAGATGGTATCTTACTTAGACAGACATGATTTTTACTATGCTGCCTATGTTTCGATATCATTTTGAGTTGCACGAACAAAAAATAGACTTATTTTTTAAGCTTTTGTTTGTTTTCTTTACAATATATAGAATACTATATATATATATATATAGTATTATATATAGTACTATATATATATATATACTATATATATATATATATATATATATATATATATATATATATATAGTACTATATATATATATATACTATATATATATATATATATATATATATATATATATATATATATATATATATATATATATATATATGTTACATATATACGGTGTATGTTTAATGCTGTTTTCCATTAATCTTCCTTTGAAATATAAAAATAATTGTGATAAATCATTTGTGATGTGTGTAATAAATCATTGTTCGCTGGCAGGTTGTGAGTATACTCATGTTTGCATAGCCACATGTTGCTGATCTGTCACCGTGTTTTCATGTCACTGTATTTAAAATATATTGTTACTTGAGGGGTGGGGGATCATAGATAATGTGGAGTATACTTTTCCAAAGGAAAGTGCAGCAAAACTCGATATGTTTTAAAATTTGTTGTGTACCATTGCACATAGGTAAATGCTTTACAGTATACCGTACCCGAAAAAATTATTAAATATATGTAGTAAGTTTCATTTCAACGCATGCTGTGTAAATAAAGTTTACTGAAGCTTATTTAGATGTTTTGATGTTACTTGAGGGGGAGGAGGGAATCCCAGACTATGTGGAGTATGCTCTTCTAAAGGAAAGTGCAGCGAAACTCGATATGTTTATAAAACTTGTGTATCATTGCACGTAGGTAAATGCTTACAGTATACTGTTCCTGTAAAAAATATTAAATATGTGTAGTAAGTTTCATTTCAACGCATGCTGTGTAAATAAAGTTTATTTAGATGTTTTGATTTTACTTGTGGGGGGGGGGGGGAATCCCAGATATGCTCTTCCAAAGGAAAATGCAGTGAAACTCGATATGTTTGTAAAACTTGAGTACCATTGCACATAGGTAAATGCTTTACAGTGTACCGTTCCCGAAAAAATTATTAAATATATGCAGTAAGTTTCATTTAAACGCATGCTGTGTAAATAAAGTTTATTGAAGCTTATTTAGATGTTTTGATGTTACTTGGGGGGGGGGGGGATCCCAGACTATGTAGAGTATGCTCTTCCAAAGAAAAGTGCAGCGAAACTCGATATGTTTATAAAACTTGTGTATCATTGCACGTAGGTAAATGCTTACAGTATACTGTTCCTGAAAAAATATTAAATATGTGTAGTAAGTTTCATTTCAAGTAATGCTGTGTAAATAAAGTTTATTGAAGCTTACTTAGATGTTTTGATGTTACTTGGGGGGGGGGGAATCCCAGAGTATGTGAAGTATGCTCTTCCAAAGGAAAGTGCAGTTACAAAGGAAACTCGATATGTTTGTAAAACTTGTGTACCATTGCACATAATTAAGGGTGAACGTCAGTAAATTTTCTGCCCTATCCGCGCTTTGTTAACTTTCGCACACATATTCGCGGCACTTGGCACACCTATATCTCGTTAACAAAATTAACAAAATGGTGTTAATTTTGTTTGTTAAAATTAATTAAATGTGTGAAGAGAAAGCGTTGCAGAATCTTAATCCACGCATTTTGAACCTGTATATTTTAGAGATTTAAAAATACGTAGATTAAGATTCTTAAAGAAGAAAGTTGAGTATAACAGTGAACAAACTACCACAATGGCACACTTTTACAATTTTCTGGAATTACTGTAATGCGCCATTCTAGCGCGATCGTGCCAAATCTGGCGCTCATTTGCAGAACCGAAGGGGGACATACTGGCCATGCTTTTAAGATGGCTAAAGAAAGGAAAGGCTACTTCTAGTGATTCTAGCTCTTTGATTAGAACGAATTACCTGGGATTGACTGGGTTCTAAATAAGCGTCCACTCATCATCATCATCATCATCACTCATCATGCCTAGTGGCACATAAGACCTCCAGTTTGCGTCGCCACCCTGGTCGATCCCGTGTCATAGCCCTTGCTTCTGACCACCTCGCCCATCCCTTCCCTTTTGTTCCATTAGTCTCCTCCAAGTTAGCTTGATTCAACTAAAGCTCCTATATATATCTATTAAGGCTCCTATATAGGAGCCTTAGATTCAACCCCGACATCATTTTCCCTCGGGCGCCTAAATAAGTGCCATAGCAGGGATGTTATGATGTGACATTCTTAAGCCATGTCCAGTCCATTTCCACCTACACTTTTCTATTTCCATCTCTATTGCTTTCTGTCCAGCACTCTTGTAGAGTTCGGTGTTAGTAATAACATTAGGCTAAAATACTCCAAAAAATTTCCCCAGACATTTAGTTTGCCAGACACTCAACTTGTTGCATTGGCCCTTTGTTGATTTCCATGTTTCGGCTCCATACAATAAAACGCTCTTCACCAAGGAATTAAAAAGGTTGGTTTTGGTTTTTAAATTTTGGTTAGTAGTTCTCCATGCCTTATTTAGTTTACTAAAACAATTAAGCGTCCACTACGTATAAATAATTAAATAATCATCCACTACTTAAATAATACATTTCAGCACAATTTGAAATGGCTTCGATTCGAAAATTGCACGAATCAATTCGCACGCGCTGTCCGCAAAAACAAAAAATCTGATGTGGGCAGCACATGACTTTCCTTATATAATGCAATGAATTTACTACTTTTACAGTTTAAAAAAATGTTATTCTTATAGTAGATACTTATAGTCTTACCAAGATATTGAATTTTCTTCAATCAGTCGTCATTTTCATTGATTTAGCGTCATTTTTATCCATTTGGCGAGATTTTCGTTAATTTGGCAACATTTAAAAATGTCGCCAAGTTGGCGACATTCCGCTAAATTTATCGCCAAAATCTTGCCAAGCGTTATGGATGGAGAAATAAGTTATTCTTACAGCGGATAAATGACTATTGGCGTTCAAATACAAAAGTATTACTCAAAGTATCTTTTCTCGTGAGTGGAACGAGTTAGATCCACAAGAATGATGTCACTAAATTTATCGCATGATATTACATATGAAAAGTGAACATGTTTCTTAACAGCTAATATTTTTTTTTAATATATGGGATTTTTTGATAAATTTATTTGAAAAATGTGCAATATCTCGAGAACGGTTCATGCTAGCGTTCTAAAGTTTATGTCAATTGTTTTCCAAGGAAAAATTACATAAGCAATGTCTATTTGCGTAACTTTATTAAAGGTTTTGATTTTTTCATCAAATACGTTTTTCATCACGCCAATAGTCTGCTGTAAGAATAACTTATTTCTCCATCCATAACGCTTGGCGAGATTTTGGCGATGAATTTGGCGAAATGTCGCCAACTTGACGACATTTTTAATTGTTGCCAAATTAACAAAAATCTCGCCAAATGAATAAAAATGACGCCAAATTAATGAAAATGGCGATTCATTGAAGAAAATTTAATATCTTGGAAAGAATATAAGTATCTACTATAAGAATAACATTTTTACTTTCCTTATATACATAATGTATAAGGAAAGTATTGTGACGGGGTCGAAAATTCGAATTCGAGTTTTCGACGGGAGAGCACGTTTCAAACATCCCTGATCACAAATCAAACCTTTTTGAAGTGATGCCTGTGGACACGATAACTGACGAACAAATGGATCGATTCGAATGAAATTTGGTACAAAAATCACAATCCATAAACACTGGAAGCCTATTGTTTTTATACGCAATCGAATGTTCAGAACACCCCTAAATTTTCGAGTGAAATTTTGAAAAAATCGTCAAAAAATCGAAACTGCTAATAAAGTCACGCAAATAGACATTTCTTATGTAATTTTTCATTAGAAAACGATTGATATAAATTTTAGAACGCTAACACGAACCGTTTTCGAGATATTGCACATTTTTCAAAAAAATTATGAAAAAGTTATATAAAATAAAATAAAAAATATTTCCTATTGAGAAACATGTTCACTTTTCATATGTAATACCATGCGATAAATTGGGTGACATCATTCTCGTGGATCTAGTTCGTTCCATTCATGATAAAAGATACTTTGAGTAATACTTTTGTATTTGAACGCCAATAGTCATTTATCTGATGTAAGAATAACTTATTTCTCCATCCATAACGCTTGGCGAAATTTTGGCGACGAATTTGGCGGAATGTCGCCAACTTAGCGACATTTTTAATTGTTGCCAAATTAACAAAAATCTCGCCAAATTAATAAAAATGACGGTAAATCAATGAAAATGACGACTAATTCAAGAAAATTCAATATCTTTGAAAGAATATAAGTATCTACTATAAGAATAACATTTTTTTAAACTGTAAAAGTAGTAAATTCATTGCATTAAATAAGGAAAGTCATGTGTTGGCCACATCAGATTTTTTTAACTTTAAAATTAGTAAATTCATTGCATCATATAAGGAAAGTCATGTGCTGCCCACATCAGATTTTGTATATAAGAAAAGTAAAAATATGAGAATCACGATTGACTGTACATTCAACAGACCGCTCATGAAACAGGCGATAAGGCGATTCCAATTCCTCATACACCCCCTCTCAATCCATCCTAATACATCGGCCAAAATCGTTGTAAATCGGGCTAAAACATGAAATAACTAAAAAAACTAATTCGAAAATTAAATAAAATAATAACATCGATATGCACCTACCTATTTGGGTCCTGAAGTTCTTAGGATTGTACGACGTTTAGATTTTCCGCTACAGACTGCACACACACACACACACATCTCTGCAATATCTTTAGAACGGTTCATGCTAGCATTCTAAAGTTTATGTCATTCGTTTTCTAATGAAAAATTACACCAGAAATGATCATTTGTGAAAATTTATTAAAGGTTCTGATTCTTGATTTTTTAATAATTTTTTCAAAATTTCTTATGAAAATTTGGGAGGTTTCAGAAGGTTTGATTGCTTTTAAAAATCAATAGGTTCCAGTGTTCACTGATTGTAATATTTGTACCAAATTTCGTTCAAAACGTTCATTTCCGTTCGTGATCGCATTCGCATACTCACGGACGATAAACACATACGCACAGACAACAACTCAAAAACGATCGATTCGAATTCAGGATGTTTGAAACGTGTTCGTCCGCTGGAAACTCGATTTCGAAGCAAAAACTATTTTCAGTGTGACGTCTGTGTGTGTGTGTGTATGTGTGTGACGTCCGTGTGTGTATATGTGTGGGACGTATGTGTGTGTGTGTGTGCACTGTATGTATGTATTCACTCTAACTCAAAAACTAATTACCCAAATTTCATAAAATTTTGTAGGTCAGTGACTTGTGGGATACCCTAGTGCTGATTAGATTTCGGTGCGATTCGGGATAGTAGAACCTGCATTTTCGTAAAATGCCCCTCAAAAATCATATGTATCCACCCTAGTTTAAAGACAAATTGACCCAATTTCACAAAATTTGGTAAATAAGTCAATTGTGGATTACCTTGTTGCTGATTAGATTTTGATACATGAGAATTTGCTGAAAACAGAACCTGCTTTTTTTGCAAAATGGCCCGCAAAAAACATCAAAATCTAAAATAAAACAAGAAGGATCAATCATGCTTAAAGCATTGATTATGAAACATTTTCCAACTTCAATGCAATTTTATTTAAACATCTCTAAAATGCAATACATTCCGCGGTAATATTTTAAAACTTATCACAATACTACATTAATTTATTATATTTGAAAACTTCATCGAAAACATCTGAAATTCATTCAAAGGACGTCATAGAAAAAATAACACGCCTGGATCTCTCTATAAAAGCAGCATTTCATTCATAACATTTTCCCATTCATTTCATTCATCACAGTAGTAAAATAATTTATTTTATTTAAAAACTTAAGACCATGGAGCTACAAGTAATTAAACTATGCTTAAAACTTCATCTAAAAAATCGTCCTTCTCTGTGTAAAATCAATGAATATTTCATTCATATCAGCTATTCAGACTCCATGAGCTAAATACTTTTGTGTTAAAGAAATACAGCAATTCTTATACAACTCATCCTACATATTTTGCTGTTTACATTTTGCATAAGTGAAAAATAGGCTTCGTTGTAGAAATAATTTGGATGATCATTTAAACTCAAATATATTGTCATTGTGTTGTTTCAGTATGTAGATGCACAGAATTTAGGCAAAAATAAAGCGGTTTTAGGACGAATACAACACTCAATATGAAGTAAAAAGGATTTTAAAAATCATGATTCTGAGACAAGATGGATGCCATATTTTATTTTGAAGTGGGTCACGTGATCTTTTCATATCATGGTTACGTGATCGCTTCATATAAGAGGTGTAATATTATTTTAATTTTTATTTAAAAAACTGCTGAATTTTTTTATGCATTTTATGGAACAATTTGAATATTACCTAAAATTTTCGAAGCAATTTGTGAATTTTAAATCCGCTTAAAAAATGTTTGAAAAATTAGATCACATAGGGTTCAATGTATTTCATTTTTTCAACCCGGGTTCAATCCAATACTAATTGGGTGATATTATTCATTTATATTCCCATAGGTCCTACAGACCGTCTGAACAACATACTAAAATTTCATTTTGATTAAGTCATTTTTACGGCAGTTATCGTTCTAACGGACAGTCGGACGGACAGACAGACAGACAGACAGAATGAACAAAGTCATAAACACTTTTCAACTTTGTTGTAAAGTGTTAAAAATATACGTATGCTCAGATGTATCCATTAAATGCTTGTTTTATACTTAATTTTTGACGATAAAATAAATAAAATTAACTTAATTACTCTAGGATTAGCCGCTCTCGAGATATTTTAGTTTTTCGCAGTTTTGCTAAGCCGCCTTTGAAAATACGTCGTTCCCAAATGTAAACGAAAATTGAATTAAAAGTGCAAATTTAGTGTCATTTTAAATAAGTAAATGGTATTTTGTGTAATAAAACTCAATGAAGGAATTACTGAAGAAATAAAGAGAAAATGAATTTAAGTCTGTAGGGAAACTCATGTGCTGAGCACATCTGAATTTTATTTTGTTTTTAACACTTTACAACAAAGTTGAAAAGTGTTTATGACTTAGTTCAGTCTGTCTGTCTGTCCGTTAACACGATAACTACCGTAAAAATGACTATCAAAATGAAATTTTAGTATGTTGTTCAGACTGTCTGTGTGATCTATGGGAATATAAACGAAG
This sequence comes from Amaurobius ferox, assembly GCA_951213105.1. Lineage (NCBI taxonomy): Eukaryota > Metazoa > Arthropoda > Arachnida > Araneae > Amaurobiidae > Amaurobius > Amaurobius ferox. The sequence continues at coordinate 106,364,281 of OX578152.1, read as the reverse complement.
AATATCACTTAATTAGTTTTGGATTGAATCCAGGTTAAAAAAATGAAATACATTGAACCCTATGGGCCCTAATTTTTCATACATTTTTTAAGCGTTTTTAAAATTCACAAATTGCTTCGAAAGTTTTAGAAAATATTCAAATTATCCCATAAAATATATAAAAAAAATTTCAGCAAAATATATTCAGTAGTTTTTAAAATAAAAATTAAAATAATAATTACACCTTTTATATGAAGAGATCACGTGACAATTACATAAAGAGATCACGTGGCCCACTTCAAAATAAAATATGGCATCCATCTTGTGTCAAAATCGTAATTCTTAAAGTTCTTTTTAATTCATATTTAGTGTTGTATCCGTCCTAAAAGCGCTTTATTTTTGCTTAAATTCTGTTCATCTACATACTGAAACAACACAATTACAATATATTTGAATTTAAATGATCCTCCAACTTTGATTATTTCTACAACGAAGCCTAATTTTCATTTATGGGAAATGTAAACAGCAAAATATGTAGAATGAGTTGTATAAGAATTGCTTCATTTCTTTAAAGCAAAATTATTTAGCTCATGGAGTCTGCAATATAACTAATATGAATGAAATATTCATCGATTTTACAGAGGGAAGGACGATTTTTTCGATGAAGTTTTAAGTATAGAGTTTAATTACTTGTACCGCCATGGTCTTAAGTTTTAAATAAAATAAAATATTATAGTATTGTGATGAATGAAATGCTGCTTTTATGGAGAGAGCCAGGCGTGTTATATTTCGATGACGTCATTTGTATAAATTTCATTTGTGTTCGATGAAGTTTTCAAATATAATAAATTATTGTATTATTATGATAATTTTAAAAATATTACCGAGGAATATATCGCATCTTAGAGATGTTTAAACCAGGCAATTTATATTTCAATGCCGTCATATGAATGAAGTTCATTTTTTTACTTTCCTTATATACATAATGTATAAGGAAAGTATTGTGACGGGGTCGAAAATTCGAATTCGAGTTTTCGACGGGAGAGCACGTTTCAAGCATCCCTGATCACGAATCAAACATTTTTGAAGTGATGTCTGTGTGTGTGTGAAAGTATGTGAGTAGTAAGAAAAGGAGAGTTCTGCAACAGTGGCGGTATGTGCGGTATGCGGTATGCGGTAGGGCCGCCATCTTGAATTCCGTAATCCTGGACGGGGGTGTAAAAGGGGGGTAAATGAAAAAAAGTGGGGGTAAAAATTTTGGAGAAACTTTTTGTCGGGTGGCAACGATGTCGTAGTCTTGTACGAGGGGTTGAGGGGGAAATAAATTTTTTGGAACGAGATTTTTCTAAGTAGGGAAGAAACTTTTTTTGAGGTGGCAACGCCGTATGGGCCATCAGTGCTCTCTAGCGGCGGAAAGTGGAACTATCCAGGATGGAACTTAGAAATATTTTTCTGTTTCGGTTGCCATAGCAACATCTGGGGGAAGAAACTTTTTTCGAGGTGGCAACACCGTCGGTGGCGGTATGGAACCATCAGCGCCCCCTAGCGGCGAAAAGTGGAACTATGAGGGGTTAAACTTCAGATTTTTTCTAAGTATAGGAGAAACTATTTTCGGGGTGGCAACGCTTGGGGTTCACCGCCAGTGGCGGTATGGAGCCATCAGCGCCCCCTAGCGGCAGAAAGGAGAATTAAAATTGGGATTTTTTTTTTCTTTTTATTTTTTTTTTCTTTTTCTAAATGAATTAAAGGTGTTAATGAGGATAATGAAATAAAGTGATTAAGTAATGAATATCCGCATGCTAGAAGCGTGTCAAGAACATGCCAACGGTATACCAAGACCATACCAAGGTCCTACAATACCCCTCCGCTATATCACGGTTACGAAGTGAACTGTGAGAATCTTGTAGGGTGTAGGGGTATACCAAGAGCATCGAACATTTCTGTACTTACTTGAATTTTACACTTTTGTAATTTTTTTTCAAAAAATGTGGTAATGGGAAAAATTAACATTTTGTTAAAATGTTCCAAAACCGTAAAAAAGTAACAAAAAATGTGGTAATGGGCAAAATTAACATTTTGCGTCTTTTTTTTCAAAATGTTAATTTCTCTATGGGAATTAACATGGGTTTTCGCACTTTTGTAATTTTTTTTCCAAAAATGTGGTAATGGGAAAAATTAACTTTTTGCACAAAATGTCTCAAAAACGTAAAAAAGTAACAAAAAATGTGGTAATGGGCAAAATTAACATTTTGCGATTTTTTTCAAAATTTCAATTTCTCTATGGGAATTAACATGGGTTTTCGCACTTTTGCAAAAGTGTTACCAAAAATGCGTTTTTTGAAAAATGTGACATTTTGCGATTTTTTTCAAAAACACACTTTTTACTTGTAAAAACTAAGAAAAATACGTTTTTAAAGTAGCAGAATCGCATGAATTGGTGTTTTAAAGTAGCAGAATCGCGTGAATTGGTGTTTTAAAGTAGCAGAATCGTGTGAATTGGTGTTTTAAAGTAGCAGAATCGCGTGAATTGGTGTTTTAAAGTAGCAGAATCGCGTGAATTGGTGTTTTAAAGTAGCAGAATCGCGTGAATTGGTGTTTTAAAGTAGCAGAATCGCGTGAATTGGTGTTTTAAAGTAGCAGAATCGCGTGAATTGGTGTTTTAAAGTAGCAGAATCGCGTGAATTGGTGTTTTAAAGTAGCAGAATCGCATGAATTGGGTGTATGAGAGGGGGTGTGTTTGCCCAACCGGTCTTGGAGTTTAAATTAATATGTGTGCTATTTTATGCATATGTTATTTCTGTAAACCAACATGTTTTAAAAACCGCAGAGTACATTAAATCACGATGACAGATCTACCCCTCCCCACCTCGCGTGAATGTGGATAGTTACATCGTATGGCCAGTGCGGGAAAGATGAGGATACTGCTAACAGAGCGTGGTTCTGTATCTGGATATAACTTTAGGCTATATGTCGCGTTGGGCTGGGTCGACTGTTTAAAACTGCTCTCGCCGCTATTGTTAACATCTGTGGTGGGGGACAGTTTTTCCGAACTGATAGAATGCTTGTGTTGTTAGATTAAAAAGACACCACTAAATATCATTGTATTCTCAGCCGGGAGAGGCTCTTTTAAAGAAGTTCTTATTAAATTTTAACATGTTTTAAAAAGAATCTTTTATTCATTAGTGTTATGAATCTCGCAAGTTAATTAAAGGATGTTAATTAAATTAATTGATTAAGTATTGAATGTCTATATACCAGGAGCATGTCAAAGACATGTCAAGGGGTATGTCAAAGCGTACCAAGGGTGTACCAAAGGAGTATGCTGAAGGCATACCAAGACCATCGTTCCTACACTATCCCTCCGCTATATCGCGGTTACGAAGTGAACTGCGGGAATATCGTATGAAGAGATACTTGAGAATCTTGTATGATGAGGGGAAATAATATATCTGTACTTACTTGAATTTTACACGTTTGTAATTTTTTTTAAAAAAAAAATGTGGTAATGGGAAAAATTAACATTTTGTTAAAATGTTCCAAAACCGTAAAAAAGTAACAAAAAATGTGGTAATGGGCAAAATTAACATTTTGCGTCTTTTTTTTGAAAATGTTAATTTCTCTATGGGAATTAACATGGGTTTTCACACTTTTGTAATTTTTTTCAAAAAATGTGGTAATGGAAAAATTAACTTTTTGCACAAAATGTCTCAAAAACGTAAAAAAGTAACAAAAAATGTGGTAATGGGCAAAATTAACATTTTGCGATTTTTTTCAAAATGCCAATTTCTCTATGGGAATTAACATGGGTTTTCGCACTTTTATAATTTTTTTACAAAAAATGTGCGTTTTTACAAAAATGTCACTAAAAATGTGGTAATGGGCAAAATTAACATTTCGCACAAAATGTTGCAAAAACGTAAAAAAACAACAAAAATGTGCGTTTTTTACAAAAATGAGATAAAAAAGCGAGTTTTCAAAGTAGCAGAATCGCATGAATTGGGTGTATGGGTGGGGGGGGGGGGGGGGGTGTTTCCCCAACCATTTCGGTCTTGGATTTCAAAATTTAAAAAATTAATATTTTAAATAATCGTGAAAGTGTGCTTATGTCCAAAATACTTGAGTGTTATGAATCTCACAAGTTAATTAAAGGATGATAATTAAATAAAGTTTTGGAGTTTAAATAATAGCAGATACCAATGGCTGTATGCATATGTTTTTACAAGTGTACTACTACCATAGGGGGTTTCTTTAAACCAACATGTTTTAACACATATAGCTTTCTGAGGGAGTGAGAAACGCCTAATATGGTGATACATATGACACACGCGCTCAGCACAAATCGATGGAAATAAATGCTGAGATAGTTTTTAAAGACGAGACTTTGAAATTTTTTTCGATAAATAAGGTATTTGAGGTTATTTAACGTGTGAATGATCGATACATGCCAATAAAATGAGGAACTAGGCTAAGTTTACAAGTATAGGACCTTAAAGTTTTGATGTTTTAGGGGTAGAACTTGAATTTATAATTAAACATGATTTATACTAACTACTGCAAAGGGAGAAATGCATAGCGAAAGGGGTTATGTGTGTATATATATATATATATATAATGCATATAAGCAACACCCACCGGTGGAATGCAGATCTAAGATAGTATTTTTAGAAGAAGACATGGGATTCTTAAGTAAATGGAGTATTTAGGGGCATTTAAAGAGATATAAACATATGAAAAGGTAACATCCATAATACACACAACTAATATAGGACAGCGAAAGGAAAACTTTAGTATTGCTTAGAGACCGAACTTCAAATTTTTAAGTAAATGTAGGTGTTTGGAAAATTTTTAATGAACTATGTACGATACACATGTCTCCGATCACAGTGGTAGAAAAGTGATACCGGAGCAGTTTTTAAAGATGTGACTTTAACTTTTTTCAATTAAGTGAAGAATCTACTAAATATTAGAGGGTGCTAGCGCTTACCGAGGGTTTTATGTATAATACACATAAGTAGCATATAACATTAGGAAGGGGATATTAGAAAAATTTTTAAAGATAGGACTTTAGATTTTGGAACTAAATGAGATATCAAGAAACATTTAAAGGGGATGAAAGCATCTAATGAGGCGGAATGGGGGTGTACTTACCCAACATACCCACACTTATTCACTAAGATAAATTTTTTTAAAGTAAAGACCTTAGAAGTTTCACATAAAAGGCAATTTATACTAGTTTTTAAAGAAATGAAAACACCCAGCGAGATGAGTTAGAATGAATACAACGCCGATATATATAACAGTGAAAAGAAAACTTAAATATTGTTTAAAGGCTGCACTTCAAATTTCAAAGTAAATGTACATACCCAGAAACTTTTAATGGACTAGTATAATACACATACTCGATATAACAGTTAAATAACGAACTAAGAATAATTTATAAGTATGTAACTTTGGATTTTTTAGTTAAATAGGGATTTCAGCTAATTTTTAGAGGGATAGAAAGGTATATTAAAGGGTGTACAACAAATTTTTAGAAGGGACTTAGGGAATTTGCTAGCTAAATAGGGATTTCCACTACTTTTTAAAGGGATATAAAGACATACTAAAGGGTATACAGCAAATTTTTAGAGGGGACTTTGAGAATTTTTTAGCTAAATAGGGATTTCTACTAACTTTTAAGGAATAGAAACAGGTACTGAAGAGTACTTGCTTTAATATGATTTTATTCTATAATTTTATTAAACTTAGTATTTTTATAGTATGTTACAGCTTCATTATTTTATTTAGTTAAGATTTTTATCAATTTAATGTAGTTTGTTGGTGTTTTAGTATCTAGATATATTATTCGGCTTGGTAATTTTATTATTTTAGCTGATTTCTGATGGGAATAGTATAATAGATTCACGATTACTTTATATAAATCTTGGGGTATGCTAAACATACATTGCTACAATGCATGTTTATATTAACGTACAAAATTTTTTTATCTTGTATAGACATGTCTTGTCTGTTTCAAAATGTCGATGATCTGTATTATCTACAGAACTTCACTACATATTTTTTGCCCCTTTAAAGGTTATTTACTTAGAAATTTTAAGGATTCCCCCCTTAAAATATTTGTAGTATCCCCATTTCGCTGTTATCTGATGATGATGAAATCATCTCATACCACCTTATTAGGTGTTTTTGACTCTTTAAATGTTCTTAAACATCTCATTTACCCAAAAAATTCAGAGTTCTATCCTTAAAAACTTGCTTAAATTAACATTTAACTATTATGTGTCCGCGATGTGTATCACACATGCCGTCTGAATCTTCGTATTTGCCCGCTTTAAGTGCTGAGATATTGCGCTTAATTAGAAAAAATTTTAGGTGTTATTCTAAAAAGCTATCTTAGCTTTTCCCTATTTAATAACTATGTATTGGCTATGTGTATCGCATATGTCATCTTAGTAAGTATTTACGCTACTTTAAAAGTTTTTAAACATAACATTTACTTAAAAAATCTAAAGTCCAATCCCCAAAATTTTACTCTAATTCCTCATTTTAGCACTAGGTGTTAGTAATGATTACTCTCTATGCTCTTCAGTACCTGTTTCTATTCCTTAAAAGTTAGTAGAAATCCCTATTTAGCTAAAAAATTCTCAAAGTCCCCTCTAAAAATTTGCTGTATACCCTTTAGTATGTCTTTATATCCCTTTAAAAAGTAGTGGAAATCCCTATTTAGCTAGCAAATTCCCTAAGTCCCTTCTAAAAATTTGTTGTACACCCTTTAATATACCTTTCTATCCCTCTAAAAATTAGCTGAAATCCCTATTTAACTAAAAAAATCCAAAGTTACATACTTATAAATTATTCTTAGTTCGTTATTTAACTGTTATATCGAGTATGTGTATTATACTAGTCCATTAAAAGTTTCTGGGTATGTACATTTACTTTGAAATTTGAAGTGCAGCCTTTAAACAATATTTAAGTTTTCTTTTCACTGTTATATATATCGGCGTTGTATTCATTCTAACTCATTTCGCTGGGTGTTTTCATTTCTTTAAAAACTAGTATAAATTGCCTTTTATGTGAAACTTCTAAGGTCTTTACTTTAAAAAATTTTATCTTAGTGAATAAGTGTGGGTATGTTGGGTAAGTACACCCCCATTCCGCCTCATTAGATGCTTTCATCCCCTTTAAATGTTTCTTGATATCTCATTTAGTTCCAAAATCTAAAGTCCTATCTTTAAAAATTTTTCTAATATCCCCTTCCTAATGTTATATGCTACTTATGTGTATTATACATAAAACCCTCGGTAAGCGCTAGCACCCTCTAATATTTAGTAGATTCTTCACTTAATTGAAAAAAGTTAAAGTCACATCTTTAAAAACTGCTCCGGTATCACTTTTCTACCACTGTGATCGGAGACATGTGTATCGTACATAGTTCATTAAAAATTTTCCAAACACCTACATTTACTTAAAAATTTGAAGTTCGGTCTCTAAACAATACTAAAGTTTTCCTTTCGCTGTCCTATATTAGTTGTGTGTATTATGGATGTTACCTTTTCATATGTTTATATCTCTTTAAATGCCCCTAAATACTCCATTTACTTAAGAATCCCATGTCTTCTCCTAAAAATACTATCTTAGATCTGCATTCCACCGGTGGGTGTTGCTTATATGCATTATATATATATATATATATATACACACATAACCCCTTTCGCTATGCATTTCTCCTTTGCAGTAGTTAGTATAAATCATGTTTAATTATAAATTCAAGTTCTACCCCTAAAACATCAAAACTTTAAGGTCCTATACTTGTAAACTTAGCCTAGTTCCTCATTTTATTGGCATGTATCGATCATTCACACGTTAAATAACCTCAAATACCTTATTTATCGAAAAAAATTTCAAAGTCTCGTCTTTAAAAACTATCTCAGCATTTATTTCCATCGATTTGTGCTGAGCGCGTGTGTCATATGTATCACCATATTAGGCGTTTCTCACTCCCTCAGAAAGCTATATGTGTTAAAACATGTTGGTTTAAAGAAACCCCCTATGGTAGTAGTACACTTGTAAAAACATATGCATACAGCCATTGGTATCTGCTATTATTTAAACTCCAAAACTTTATTTAATTATCATCCTTTAATTAACTTGTGAGATTCATAACACTCAAGTATTTTGGACATAAGCACACTTTCACGATTATTTAAAATATTAATTTTTTAAATTTTGAAATCCAAGACCGAAATGGTTGGGGAAACACCCCCCCACCCATACACCCAATTCATGCGATTCTGCTACTTTGAAAACTCGCTTTTTTATCTCATTTTTGTAAAAAATGCACATTTTTGTTGTTTTTTTACGTTTTTGCAACATTTTGTGCGAAATGTTAATTTTGCCCATTACCACATTTTTAGTGACATTTTTGTAAAAACGCACATGTTTTGTAAAAAAATTACAAAAGTGCGAAAACCCATGTTAATTCCCATAGAGAAATTGGCATTTTGAAAAAAATCGCAAAATGTTAATTTTGCCCATTACCACATTTTTTGTTACTTTTTTACGTTTTTGAGACATTTTGTGCAAAAAGTTAATTATTCCCATTACCACATTTTTTGAAAAAAAATTACAAAAGTGTGAAAACCCATGTTAATTCCCATAGAGAAATTAACATTTTCAAAAAAAAGACGCAAAATGTTAATTTTGCCCATTACCACATTTTTTGTTACTTTTTTACGGTTTTGGAACATTTTAACAAAATGTTAATTTTTCCCATTACCACATTTTTAAAAAAAAAAAAAATTACAAACGTGTAAAATTCAAGTAAGTACAGATATATTATTTCCCCTCATCATACAAGATTCTCAAGTATCTCTTCATACGATATTCCCGCAGTTCACTTCGTAACCGCGATATAGCGGAGGGATAGTGTAGGAACGATGGTCTTGGTATGCCTTCAGCATACTCCTTTGGTACACCCTTGGTACGCTTTGACATACCCCTTGACATGTCTTTGACATGCTCCTGGTATATAGACATTCAATACTTAATCAATTAATTTAATTAACATCCTTTAATTAAACTTGCGAGATTCATAACACTAATGAATAAAAGATTCTTTTTAAAACATGTTAAAATTTAATAAGAACTTCTTTAAAAGAGCCTCTCCCGGCTGAGAATACAATGATATTTAGTGGTGTCTTTTTAATCTAACAACACAAGCATTCTATCAGTCCGGAAAAACTGTCCCCCACCACAGATGTTAACAATAGCGGCGAGAGCAGTTTTAAACAGTCGACCCAGCCCAACGCGACATATAGCCTAAAGTTATATCCAGATACAGAACCACGCTCTGTTAGCAGTATCCTCATCTTTCCCGCACTGGCCATACGATGTAAGTATCCACATTCACGCGAGGTGGGGAGGGGTAGATCTGTCATCGTGATTTAATGTACTCTGCGGTTTTTAAAACATGTTGGTTTAAAGAAATAACATATGCATAAAATAGCACACATATTAATTTAAACTCCAAGACCGGTTGGGCAAACACCCCCCCTCTCATACACCCAATTCATGCGATTCTGCTACTTTAAAACACCAATTCACGCGATTCTGCTACTTTAAAACACCAATTCACGCGATTCTGCTACTTTAAAACACCAATTCACGCGATTCTGCTACTTTAAAACACCAATTCACGCGATTCTGCTACTTTAAAACACCAATTCACGCGATTCTGCTACTTTAAAACACCAATTCACGCGATTCTGCTACTTTAAAACACCAATTCACACGATTCTGCTACTTTAAAACACCAATTCACGCGATTCTGTTACTTTAAAACACCAATTCATGCGATTCTGCTACTTTAAAAACGTGTTTTTCTTAGTTTTTACAAGTAAAAAGTGTGTTTTTGAAAAAAATCGCAAAATGTCACATTTTTCAAAAAACGCATTTTTGGTAACACTTTTGCAAAAGTGCGAAAACCCATGTTAATTCCCATAGAGAAATTAACATTTTGAAAAAAAAGACGCAAAATGTTAATTTTGCCCATTACCACATTTTTTGTTACTTTTTTACGGTTTTGGAACATTTTAACAAAATGTTAATTTTTCCCATTACCACATTTTTTGAAAAAAAATTACAAAAGTGTAAAATTCAAGTAAGTACAGAAATGTTCGATGCTCTTGGTATACCCCTACACCCTACAAGATTCTCACAGTTCACTTCGTAACCGTGATATAGCGGAGGGGTATTGTAGGACCTTGGTATGGTCTTGGTATACGTTGGCATGTTCTTGACACGCTTCTAGCATGCGGATATTCATTACTTAATCACTTTATTTCATTATCCTCATTAACACCTTTAATTCATTTAGAAAAAGAAAAAAAAAAAGAAAAAGAAAAAAAAAATATCCCAATTTTAATTCTCCTTTCTGCCGCTAGGGGGCGCTGATGGCTCCATACCGCCACTGGCGGTGAACCCCAAGCGTTGCCACCCCGAAAATAGTTTCTCCTATACTTAGAAAAAATCTGAAGTTTAACCCCTCATAGTTCCACTTTTCGCCGCTAGGGGGCGCTGATGGTTCCATACCGCCACCGACGGTGTTGCCACCTCGAAAAAAGTTTCTTCCCCCAGGTGTTGCTATGGCAACCGAAACAGAAAAATATTTCTAAGTTCCATCCTGGATAGTTCCACTTTCCGCCGCTAGAGGGCACTGATGGCCCATACCGCCACCGACGGCGTTGCCACCTCAAAAAAAGTTTCTTCCCTACTTAGAAAAATCTCGTTCCAAAAAATTTATTTCCCCCTCAACCCCTCGTACAAGACTACGACATCGTTGCCACGCGACAAAAAGTTTCTCCAAAATTTTTACCCCCACTTTTTTTCATTTACCCCCCTTTTACACCCCCGTCCAGGATTACGGAATTCAAGATGGCGGCCCTACCGCATACCGCATACCGCACATACCGCCACTGTTGCAAAACTCTCCTTTTCTTACTACTTATGTGTGTGTGTGTGTGTCGGTGAGTCTGTGGAGACGATAACTGACGAACGAATGGACCGATTCAAACCAAATTCGGTACAAAAATCACAATCCGTAAACACTGGAAGCCTATTGTTTTTATACGCAATCGAATGTTCAGAACCCCCCTAAATTTTCGAATGAAATTTTGAAAAAATAGTCAAAAAATCAAAACCACTAATAAAATTACGCAAATAGACATTTCTTATGTAATTTTTCATTAGAAAACGATTGACATAAATTTTAGAACGCTAACATGAACCGTTCTTGAGATATTGCACATTTTTAAAAAAAATTATCAAAAATCATATAAAATAGAAAAAAAATATTTCCTATTGAGAAACATGTTTACTTTTCATATGTAATACCATGCGATAAATTGGGTGACATCATTCTCGTGGATCTAGCTCGTTCCATTCATGAGAAAAGATACTTTGAGTAATACTTTTGTATTTGAACGCCAATAGTCATTTATCTGGTATAAGAATATCTTATTCTCCGTCCATAACGCTTGGCGAGATTTTGGTGACAAATTTGGCAGAATGTCGCCAATTTGGCGACTTTTTTAAATGTAGCCAAATTAACGAAAATCTCGCCAAATGGATAAAGATAACGCTAAATCAATGAAAATGACGACTCATTGTCGAAAATTCAATATCATGGAAAGAATATTAGTATCTACTATAAGAAAAACCTATTTTTTTACTGTAAAAGTAGTAAATTCATCACATTATATAAGGAAAGTCATGTGTTGCCCACATCAGATTTTTTTAAGAAGTTTTATGTTTTCAAATGTAATAAATCAATGTAGTATTGTGATAATTTTTAAAATATTACTGAGGAATGCATCGCATTTTAGAGATGTTTAAATAAAATTGCATTGAAGTTGGAAAATGTTTCATAATCAATGCTTTATGCATGATTGATCTTTCTTGTTTTACTGTTAAAGTAAAACATTTTAAAAGGCCTCTATTTTGGTAGTATAGGCTGTTTTTTCACTAAAGACAACCATAAAAAGTTTTAACGCCCTTAAAGTTTAATAACATGTCTTGTAAGATTGAGAGCACATGGAACCTCCCCCTTCCTCCCCCCCTCCCCCCGGCTCGGATTAAGCTTCATGAAGTGTCCAAACAGCGGTAGAAGTTAAATAAAATATGAAAAATAAATTGCAGAGGGGAAATTATCTATGATAGTTACACCACCCGCCTTCGGAAGTGATACTGTTCACAAAAATGCTAAATTTATTTTTTATACAGCTCCTTAATAAAAAAAATCTGATGTGGGCAGCACATGACATTCCTTATATAATGCAATGAATTTACTACTTTTACAGTAAAAAAAAATAGGTTTTTCTTATAGTAGATACTTGTATTCGTTCCAAGATATTGCATTTTCGTCAATTAGTCGTCATTTTCATTGATTTAGCGTCATTTTTATCCATTTGGCGAGATTTTCGTTAATTTGGCAACATTTAAAAAAGTCGCCAATTTGGGGATATTCCACCAAATTCTTCCCCAAAATCTCGCCAAGGTTATGGACGGAGAAATAAGTTATTCTTATAGCACATAAATAACTATTGGCGTTCAAATACAAAAGTATTACTCAAAGTATCTTTGCTCATGAATGGAATAATCTAGATCCACGAGAATGATTTCACAAAATTTATCACATGATATTACATATGAAAAGGGGACATGTTTCTCAACAGTTAATATATTTTTTTTAATTTGTGGGATTTTTTGATAAATTTATTTGAAAAATGTGCAATATCTCCAGAACGGTTAATGCTAGCATTCTAAAGTTTATGTCAATCGTTTTCTACGAAAAATGTACATAAGAAATGCCTATTTGCGTAACTTTAATAAAGGTTTTGATTTTTTGATGATTTTTTCAAAATTTCCCCCGAAAATTTAAGGGGGTTCTGAGCATTCGATTTTGTTTAAAAGCAATAGGCTTCCAGTATTCACGGATTGTAATTTTTGTACCAAATTTCATTCGAATCGCTTCATTCGTGAGATATAGTCTCCACAGACTCACTGACACACACACATACTTTCACACACACACATACACACACATACACACACACACACATACGCACACACACAGGCACAGACATCAACTCAAAAATGTTCGATTCGTGATCAGGGATGCTTGAAACATGCTCTCCTGTCGAAAACTCGAATTCAAATTTTCGACTCCGTCACAACACTTTCCTTATACATTATACTATGTATATAAGGAAAGTAAAAAAATATGTAAAGCAGTAACATTTTCTATTTACTTAATTAGGGCGATAGACATTAACTTGGTACTTTTTGAGGAAAAATTAGCCGTTATAGCAGTTACAGCAATTAGCAGTTATAGCAATTATAGCAATTAGAAGTTATAGCAATTATTGCAATTAACAGTTGTAGCAATTGTAGCAATTAGTTGTTACAGCAATTATTGTTATTAGGTATCTTTTGTTTGATTGAAATGGACCAGAAACAAATAAATTATTCAAAATTAAATACTAGCAAATTTCAGTTGGCGATTTTTCTATTTTAAATAGATTTGTTGATGTCCCTTTCATTTACGTTCATACGAAGTATTCGCATTTGTAGTTCAGGTTAAATTGAAGAAATGAAAGATTTCAGTTACCGATATTTTAGCGAAAATATCCTTACAAGGTAGCGGGTAAATGTTTTTCGCCATAATTAAGCAATGTTAAGCAGTAGATTTTACTATTTGATATTTTTTATTGGGTGGAGGGGGCGTATAAAAATTTAATATCGCATTTTTATAAAATTATAGTTTCTCGGGCGTGCAGCTGTCATAGCTAAATTCTCATGTGCTAATTATTTTTTTCATATTTCACTTAACTTCTACAACTAATCGTTGATATTATATTTCTTTCGAACATTCTTCGTGAAACACTAGAGGTATAACGGATGTAATATCTAACACTGCATGGCAATTTAAAAAAATCTGATGTGGGCAACACATGATTTCCTTATATAATGTAATGAATTTACTACTTTTACAGTAAAAAAAATAGGTTTTTCTTATAGTAGATACTAATATTCTCTCCAAGATATTGAATTTTCGACAATTAGTCGTCATTTTCATTGATTTAGCGTCATTTTTATCCATTTGGCGAGATTTTCGTTAATTTGGCAACATTTCAAAAGTCGCCAAGTTGGCGACATTCCGCAAAATTCGTCGCCAAAATCTCGCCAAGCCTTATGGACGAAGAAATCAGTTATTCTTACAGCAGATAAATGACTATTGGCGTTCAAATACAAAAGTATTACTCAAAGTATCTTTTTTCATGAATGGAACGAGCTAGATCCACGAGAATGATGTCACCCAATTTATCGCATGATATTACATATGAAAGTGAACATGTTTCTCAATAGGAAATATTTTTTTTTAATTTTATATGACTTTTTGATAATTTTTTTGAAAAATGTGCAATATCTCGAGAACGGTTCATGTTAGCGTCCTAAAATTTATGTCACTCGTTTTCTAATGAAAAATTACATAAGAAATGTCTATTTGCGTAACTTTATTAGTGGTTTTGATTTTTTGACGATTTTTTCAAAATTTCATTCGAAAATTTAGGGGGGTTTTGAACATTCGATTGCGTATAAAAACACTAGGCTTCCAGTGTTTGCGGATTGTGATTTTTGTACCAAATTTGGTTCGAATCGGTCCATTCGTTCGTCAGTTATCGTCTCCACAGACTCCCTGACACACACACACACACACACACACACACACACACACACACACACACACACACACACACACACACACACACACACAGACATCACTTCAAAAATGTTTGATTCGTGATCAGAGATGCTTGAAACGTGCTCTCCCGTCGAAAACTCGAATTCGAATTTTCGACCCCGTCACAATACTTTCCTTATACATTATGTATATAAGGAAAGTAAAAAAGCGCAGTATTCTCTCAATTTTTTCCGAACACTCTTCGTGAAACACCAGAGGTATAACAGGTTTAATATCTAACACTGCATGGCAATTTAAGTAAAAGCGCAGTATACTCTTAATTTCTTTCGAACACTCTTCGTGAAACACTAGAGGTATAACGGATTTAATATTTAACGCTGCATGGCAATTTAAAAAATCTGGTGTGGGCAACACATGACTTTCCTTATATAATGTAATGAATTTACTACTTTTACAGTAAAAAAATAGGTTTTTCTTATAGTAGATACTAATATTCTTTCTAAGATATTGAATTTTCGGCAATTAGTCGTCATTTTCATTGATTTAGCATCATTTTTATCCATTTGGCGAGATTTTCATTAATTTGGCAACATTTCAAAAAAGTCGCCAAGTTGGCGACATTCCGCCAAATTCGTCGCCAAAATCTCGCCAAGCGTTATGCACTAAGAAAAAAGTTATTCTTACAGCAGATAAATGACTATTGGCGTTTAAATACAAAAGTATTATTCAAAGTATATTTTTTCATTAATGGAACAAGCTAGATCCACGAGAATGATGTCACTCAATTTATCGCATGGTATTACATATGAAAAGTGAACATGTTTCTCAATAGGAATTTTTTTTTTTTTATGTGACTTTTTCATAATTTTTTTGAAAAATGTACAATATCTCGAGAACGGTTCATGTTAGCGTTCTAAAATTTATGCCAATCGTTTTCTAATGAAAAATTACATAAGAAATATCTATTTGCGTAACTTTATTAGCGGTTTTGATTTTTTGACGATTTTTTCAAAATTTTATTCGAAAATTTAGGGGGGTTCTGAACATTCGATTACGTATAAAAACAATAGGCTTCCAGTGTTTACGGATTGTGATTTTTGTTCCAAATTTGGTTCGAATCGGTCCATTCGTTCGTGAGTTATCGTCCCCACAGACTCACTGACACACACACATACTTTCACACACACACACACACACACACATACACACACACAGACATCACTTCAAAAATGTTTGATTCGTGATCAGGGATGCTTGAAACGTGCTCTCCCGTCGAAAACTCCAATTCGAATTTTCGACCCCGTTACAATACTTTCCTTATACATTATGTATATAAGGAAAGTAATAAAAGCACAGTATTATCTTAATTTCTTCCGAACCCTCTTCATGAAGCACCAGAGGTAAAACGGACTTAAATCCCAGTAGTTTCAATTTCTTTCGAGCACTCATGAAACATAATGGACTTAATATCTAACACTGCATGGCAATTTAAGTAAAAGCGCAGTATTCTCTCTATTTCTTCCGAAACTTCTTCATGAAGCACCAGAGGTATAATGGACTTAAAGCCCAGTAGTTTCAATTTCTTTCGAACACTCTTCATGAAACAGCAGAGGTAGTGTATGGCAAAATAAATAAAAACGCACCATCCTCAGTTTTGGGAGCATTCAAGATGTGAACACAGAATGAACACTTGAGATGTGAACAGAAATTGTATCTCTGGAGATGTGAATCTCAAAATTCTGTACACGTCTTTTTCTGCCCGTAAAAGAAAAAAAAAAATCTTCGTGCTATTGCCTGAGGTAAATGCAGTTGATTGCTCCTTTTTATGAGGTTGGTGACCTAGTACCTTGGGTGACCCAGACTTGTTTTCTACCGGGGGAAAAACCACATTTTTGAGAGGCCCCAGAAAGGGGCGAATTTTCGAATTCCATGCAAGAACTTTTCTCGTCAACAATCTTGAGACATTTTGTGTACAATGCCGTAGTCAGAAACGAAATTCAAGAGGAACTGGATTGAAATTCAAGGGAGGGGGGGGGGGGGGCTTAACTGTCTTGAAGGAGGGGCTCACTAAAAACAATGTTAATCATTAGTATTCATAAACTATAATATATATTATTATATATTTCAATCCATATCAATTATTAACAAATAAGTAATTGCATATCTCTAAGCTAAGTGTTAATTGGGAAAATCTATACAGCTATTATACATCAATATTAAGATATAATAATTACGATTGATTTTAATATAAGCATTAACTAGTAGCAAAGCTGTTAATTATTTGAAGAAAAACTTTGAAAGTAAATACAAGTTAACACTTAATATTAACTTTTAACTATTTATCAGCTGATTTTGATGCGATAATGTATAATAGTGAACGCCGCAATAATAAAAAGTATCCTAAATACTATTGTTTTAAATTTTTTTTAAATTTAAATATTTAATATGGAAATACTTCTGGCCCCTGCCTAGCTACGGCACTGTCTGTGTAGTGACAAAATATAAAAATGAATAAGCTTCTCGATACAGCTTCAGGACTGGATTCTTGGACCTTTGCGGCTTAGTGTAACTCGAGTTAAATTGTGGACGAATTTATGCCGGATTCATGGAAGAACTGCAATTGTCAGTTCCCACCGAAGCTCGTAAAATTGCGGCACATAACAAGTTTTCTTGCTGGCATTTGAATTAACGGTAATTCCATGCCGATGAGCGGATAATAAGAGCGAAACCGGTCTATGGATACTGTTATCCGCAATGGGAGTGCCATTCTTATTTGGGGGGAGGCCCCATTCTGGTGGGTTCTTGGGATTTTGCACTTGGCCTTTGCAACTTCGTGTAGCCCGAGCACGAGCTAAATTGTGAACGAAATTTACGCCGGCTTCGCGGAAGCCTACGTAGTTATCAGTTCAAACTGAAGTTCGTTAAATTGCGACAAATAGCAAATTTTCCTGCTGCCATTGCAGTTAACGATTATTCCATACTGATGACCTCTCTCTAAATCCGACATTTCTTCATAGCGCCGTCGAGTGCGTCTCGAAGGCATCGTTGTATACAACTTGCAATATCAAAGAAGAAAATCCCCTTCCAATTTCCTGTGAGCAAAAACACCGGTCGTTTTAAATGCTGTATGATGTGACGTTCTCATGCGCGCTGCATGAATCCTATAACATCATTGGCGCTAACAGTTGAATCATTTGCATCACTCTTAAAACGGCATTTGCATGCCAAATTTCGCGGCTGTGGCTCAATTTTTTATGGGTGCAAATATTTTTTGTAACAAAGTGTAAATCTGAAGCGATGCTGCACAGAATATACCGATACTGGTGAATTTACTTTACAAAAGTTTGCTAAATTAATCGGGAAAAGCACTCAATATTCGAATCATGGTTAGTACAAAACGAAATGAATAATGCCATCGAAAACTTACATTTTCAACATATAGGCTACAGTACTTTTCTAATATGTATGTAAACTAATTACCAATTTATGTACAACTGGAGATTCCATGCGTGATGGTGAACATTTTCTTAAAACTTTAAAGCCTTTCCCATATACACAGTGACGCTCCGAGGTTTTCTGAGGCCCTAAGCGAGCTTTTTGGAGAGGTCCCACCCAGCAGCGATGCCAAAAATTCCCTGACAGGGGAACTGCCCTTCACCCCGATTCCATCAATCATAATTCCTGGAATTCCTATTTTTAATCTCAATTTTATTAAAACAGTAACGATTCGATAATCCGAGCCCAATTTATCCGAATTTTGTGTAATCCGAACTGCGAGTATTTGTTTTTTATTATTTATTTTGTTCAAGAGGTAAAAAAAAAAAAAAAATCGGCCACTTTCGAATTTGCACGACTTGTTTACGCCGTAAATATTCCATACTTCTTGTACAAAAGAAGGAATTTGCTTCAAACCCTATTCAAATTGCAACTACTGAAATCTGAATGACTGAAGTTAAATTTCAGAATAATATACAATAATAAAAGAAAGCGTAGGAGGAGCTGCTTAGTGGTAAGATGCTAATTTGAAATAATTAGCTCCAAACAAAAGTTAAGAAAAGCTTCGGATGAAAAAATATATACTTTCCAATTTCGAGGACTTCTCCAAACATGAGGACCAAAGCAGTCGCACTCGTTGCTTGGCTTTCGAGACGCCCCTGCATATACATACCCCTTTACTCTTGTACTCTTAAATTCTCTACAGTGCATGGTAATAGTTCTCTACAGTGCATGATAGTGCAATTAAACTCAATGGATTATTTATGAAATAAAGAGAAAAGGAATTCGAGTGCAGGGAAAGTCATGTGCTGATAATATTTATGTGTCTGTGTGTTCAATGTATGTATCCACTCTAACTCAAACATTA
The DNA here is from genome assembly GCA_951213105.1 of Amaurobius ferox. NCBI lineage: Eukaryota > Metazoa > Arthropoda > Arachnida > Araneae > Amaurobiidae > Amaurobius > Amaurobius ferox. The sequence goes on along the minus strand of OX578152.1, from coordinate 106,345,178 downwards.
ATGGATCGAATTTCATAAAATTTGAAAGGTAAGTCACTTGGGTGTGACCCTGGTGCTGATTAGTGTTTGGTACGATTCGGAAAAAAAGAACCAGCCTTTTGTTTTGCGAAATGGCCCGCAAAAATTTCATGTATCAACTCTAGTTGAAATATTAATTGACCAAATTTCACAAAATTTGGTAGATAAGTTACTTGTAGGATACTCTGCTGATTAGATTTTGGTACCATTCGGAAAAAAACAATCTGCCTTTTTTTACGAAATGGTCCGCAAAAATCGCCGAAATCTGAAAAAAGGACTATGTTCAAATGTATCAATTAAATGCTTGTTTTATAAATTTTTGACAAGGAAAAGAATGAGAAAACAACTCTATACTCTAGGACTAACCGTTCTCGAGATATTTGAGATGCTTCGTATTTTTGTTATGCCGCCTTTGGAAAAATGTCCAATTACCAAATAAAAACAGAAAGTGAATTAAAATGCAAATTTAGTGTTATTTTGTGCAATTAAACTCAATTTAATGAATTATTAAAGAAATAAAGAAAAAATGAATTTGAGTCTGCAGTGAAAGTCATGTGCTGCCCACATCAACTTTTTACTTTCCCTGCAATACATGGTAATGTATAGGGAAACTAATGGAATCATGTTTAAGATCGCAGTTCGAGTATTCGGCGGATCTACATGTTTGGAGACCTCTAGAACACGAAAAAATTATTTTTAGCGTGACGTCTGTGTGTGTCTGTTTGTCTGTGTAATGTATGTATCCATTCTAACTTAAATATTAATTGACCAAATTTCATAGATTTGCAGGTAAGTCACCTTTGTGTTATCATGGTGCTGATTAGATTTTGGTACGATTCGGGTTAAAAAAGAAACTTGCCTCTTTTTGCGAAATGGACAGCAAAAATCGTGTGTAACCACTCTAGCAAAAAGAAAAAAAAAGGATCAAATTTCACAAAATTTGGTAGATAAGTCATATATGGGTCACCTTGGTGCTGTTTAGATGTTGGTACAATTCGGAAAAGAGGAGCCTGCTTTTTTTTCTTGCAAAATGGCCCGCAAAAATCGCAAAAATCTATAAAATAAAAGACTGCGTACACTCAAAATGAATTAAATACGTATTTTATACGTAATTTTTAGCGATGAAAATAATAAGACTGACCCCATCACTCTACGACTAACCGTTCTCGAGACATTTTAGTTGTTTTACATTTTTGTTAGTCCCACCTTTGAAAGTACGTGCAGTTACCAAATGAAAACGGAAATTGAGTTAAAAGTGCAAATTCAGTGTCATTTCAAATAAGCGTGTTATTTTGTGTAATTAAATTCAATTGACTGAATTATTAAAGAAATAATGAGAAAATGAATTTTAGTCTGTAGGGAAAGTTATGTGCTGCGTCCACATCACATTTTTTAGTTTGTTTCAGTTTCATCTTTATTCTACATCTAATTTGTATGGAAATATTTTTATATCACTTAAAAAATATAAATATATCACCTTATCTTTATAAATGTATCACCTTGGTATAATTTTCCGTGTTCACTCATATGGAACTATTAATAAAAAATCTGATGTGGGCAATACATGACTTTCCTTATATAATGCAATGAATTTACTACTTTTACAGTAAAAAAATAGGTTTTTCTTATAGTAGATACTTATATTCTTTCCACGATATTGAATTTTTGACGATTAGTCGTTATTTTCACTGATTTAGCGTCATTTTTATCCATTTGGCAAGATGTTCGTTAATTTGGCAACATTTAAAAAAAAAAATCGCCAAGTTGGCAACATGCCGCCAAATTCATCGCCAAAATCTCGCCAAGCATTATGGACGGAAAAATAAGTTATTCTTATAACAGATAAATGACTATTGGAGTTCAAATACAAAAGTATTACTCAAAGTATCTTTTCTTATGAATGGAACGAGCTAGATCCACGAGAATGATGTCACCCAAATTATCGCATGGTATTACATATCAAAAGTGAACATGTTTCTCAATAGGAAATATTTATCTTTATTTTATATGACAATTTTGATAATTTTTTTGAAAAATGTGCAATATCTCGAGAACGGTTCATGTTAGCGTTCTAAAATTTATGTCAATCGTTTTCTAATGAAAAATTACATAAGGAATGTCTATTTACATAACTTTATTAGCGGTTTTGATTTTTTGACGATTTTTTCAAAATTTCACTCGAAAATTTAGGGGGGGGGGGGGTTTCTGAACATTCGATTGCGTATAAAAACAATAGGCTTCCAGTGTTTACAGATTGTGATTTTTGTACCAAATTTCGTTCGAATCAGTCCATTCGTTCGTCAGTTATCGTCTCCACAGACTCACTCACACACACACACACACACACACACACACACAGCCATCACCTCACAAATGTTTGATTCGTGATCAGGGATGCTTGAAACGTGCTCTCCCGTCGAAAACTCGAATTCGAATTCTCGATCCCGTCACAATACTTTCCTTATACATTATGTATATAAGGAAAGTAATATCATTTGATTGCTTACGGTTAAGCTATTGTCATTCTATTCTGTATATTTTGATCATTCATTTTGAAAAACTGATATTCCATCTTCCTAGTTCAGATAAAAAGGTATATTTATTATTTTTAAATTATAAATGTTACCATAATCGAACCGTGTTTTCGAATGATGTTCAATTATCTTCTCATTCTTTATATAAAAGCATTGAGCTTGCATATAAGCTTGTTCCCACTGGAAGCAATTATATAAAAAAATCTGATGTGGACAGCACACAGTGTTTTTTTCAGGCACACATCCGGGGAGGAGGGGGAGCTTCGCCCTTTCGGAGACATTTTATATTAATCTAGTTTCTATTTATGTGACACATCATTTGGATATATTTATATAGGGCAAATAGAAAACTTGCCCCCCCCCCCCCCTCGACCAAAAAGTCCTGAAAGAAACATAGCACATGACTTTCGCTACAGACTCCAATTCATTTTCTCTTTATTTCTTTAATAATTCTTTAAATAGAGTTTAATTGCACAAAACAATACACATAATTATTTGAAATTACACTGATTTTGCCCTTTTAATTCTATTTTCGTTTCCATTTGGTAACTGGACGTATTTTTAAAGGCGACGTAGCAAAAATGCGAAAATACTAAAATATCTCGAGAACGGCTAGATCTAGAATAATGAGGAAGTGTTATTATTTTCATCGTTAAAAATTACGTATAAAACAAGCATTTAATTGATACATTTGAGCATGCGTAGTCTTTTATTTTAGATTTTGACGATTTTTGCAGGCTATTTTGTAAAAAAAAGGCAGGTTCTTTTTTTTTTCGAATCGTACCAAAATCTAATCAACACCAGGGTAAGCTATAAAATCTACTAAAATTCTCTTAATTCTACTAAATTTTGTGAAATTTGATAAATCAGTTTTCTAGTTAGAGTGGATACATGCGATTTTTGCGGACCATTTCGTAAAAAAGGCAGGATATTTTATCCCAAATCGTACCAAAATCTAATCAGCATCGGGGTCACCCACAAGTATATCTATAAAATGTTATGAAATTTGGTCAATTAGTTTTAGAATTAGAGTGGATACATACATTGCACAGATAAAAACAAACACAGGTACACACACAGACGTCACGTTAAAAATAGTTTTATCGTGTTCTAGAGATCCCAAAACGTGTTGTTCCGTTGAAAACTCGAGTTGCGATTTTTGATAATAATGCGATTTTTCCAATACTTTCCATATAGATTATCATGTATTGTAAAGTGATAGTTGTAATAGTACGAGTGTAATACACATTTATAAAATAGTGTGGTACACAGAAGCAAACACTGAAAGGAGAAGTATATGAAAACCATTTAATTATCTATATAAATAAAATTGAAAATCTGTCTGTCTGTCTCATTATCACGGAAGAACGGCTGAACCGAATTTGATCAAATTTCGTGGGTAGCCTTAAAATAGCCCCACTTAAAATTTAGTCCATGTTTTGAGTTTCTACGACATAGGGATTCTCGAGATATTAAGGGAAACCGAAACTTTCGTATGTCTCATATCGCAGAAGAATGGCTGAACTGAATTTAATGAAATTCGGTGGGTAGCCTTGAAATAGCCCCACTTAAATTTAGTCCAAGTTTCGAGTTTCTAAGACTAGGGGTTGTCGAGTGATTAATGGAAAATGAAACTTTTTCCTAGGAGTTCGTTCTACTCTCTAACTCCCTGGTTCATCCAAACGAAAAAGTTTGGAAATCGTTGGTGAAATGAATCAAAACTCTATTTCTGAGTTTTGTGGGAGATTTTTGCGTTAATTAGTAACTTTTTGAAAATCGCAAGTTTGAAACATGAATTTAAATGCAAACTCTATCACTATGGTTCATTTTTCACAGGCTTACTCAACAATGAAAAGTGTTAAGAAATCAAAATGGTTATTTAATTATCAGAATTTTTTGAGAAAGATTATTTCTTATATCATGATATATAATTTTTGTAATTATTTTTTTTTTATTTGAAAATAAATAAATGGATATAAAACTATATCTTATGAACAGTTTAATTTTTCTTTTAACTGCGGACGGCTAACATTACTTTCATTTATTTTGGCAAAGAGTTTTCAAACTTATATATTGTGTTCAGCCAATAAACTCATATATTGTGTTTAGCCAATAAACTGATGTAGCCGATTGTTGAAACAGAATAAGAGTAGAACCGGTATAGCTTCTAATACCATTTTCGTGTTTTCATTTAGTATATACAAGCGGAATCAGGGTGTTTTATTCTTCAGATCTGCAAATTCAGATCTACGAAATTGACCGGATATCGCTAACTTGACAACTTTTCTTAAACGTTGCCAAATTAATAAAAACGACGCTAAATCAATGAAATTAATTTTGTTTTGTTAGAAGACAGTACTGAAATGATGTTTCGATAGTATTTGTCTGTCAGTCCAACCATCCTACTTAGTAACACATTTAGCGAATTTTTAAAATGTCGCCAAATAGATAAAAATGTTTGTAAATCCATAAAAATATCTTGAAATTGATAAAATTGAGCTAAATAAATGAAATGAATTGCGTTTTGTTAAACGATAGTATTATGATGATGTTTCGTCAATTTGTTGCAAAATGGGACTGTCAGTTCTACAGTACTACTTGGTGATAAATTTGTCGATTTTTAAAATGTCGCTAAATTGACGAAAATGTCGCCAAATTGATTAAATGACGCGAAATTTATCAACATAACACAGAATCGAAAAAAATTCAATATTTTGCATAATTAAGTACGATTGTCTAGATAATCTCTGTCGTATTGTGAGAATTTAAAAAATATTTTTTCCAAATTTGTTTACAAACTGGAGCAGGATGCTTTATTCTTCAGATCTGCCTGTGAAGATAATTTTATATGTCGAGCCCAGAGATTCTTATACATTTTTTTAGAAGAATTAAATTAAATATTTTAATAGAATATTTTGAATAACAAAGTAATTTAGAATACTATAGGAATTTACACATAATTCTGAATGTTAAGTTTCTTTATATTATATTTTTCGTACAAAGAACGGGTATACTGATAATAACCTTAAATAAAGTTAATATATATTGTACTGTAAGCATGTTATCTGATTGAGAAATGGAGTCTAACCTCGTTAAAGTAAAATATAATATCCTCCATGTCATGCAAAATATGAAAATTAGAGATGTGGGTCGAGAAATTTTCCGCTATGTTTTTCCGGATAATTTTGCACTCCTTTTTTTCCTTTTTAATTAATTTGAAAATAAAATGTATTACTCTCTTTAATCTGTTTCTTTTAAATACAAATAGCTTTACAAGAAGTTTTTGATCATGGAGTTTTCTAATTTTGAAAAGGAAAATGAAGGAGGGGGGGGGGGGGGGGGAGAATGCGTGTATGTGCACTTTATTTTATAGAAAAATAATAGATGACAGCCAAAAGGGTATACGTGACATTTTATTCATTCTCAGAAAAAAGCGAATAAAGTTTTAAGAAGCCAATTCTGTCAGTATTATGTTCTCCAAAATTTAATTCCAGTATTAAGTTCTTCGTATGTTTGTAAAATACAAGCTTGTGAGCTGGCTAGATAAAATGGCAACTTTGTAGGATGTTTGAGTTGTTTAAAAATTAAAATGGATGACTCGAAATTAAAAGGAATTCATGGCGAAGAATTTGCATAGTAACGGATTTATTGCCTTCCGACTTCTCAGCAGTGAGATCCTGTATTCTTGATAAATTAAAGGATTTTGGAGCTCTATTGAGCAACCGAGGCAAGGCTTGGGGAAAATGAAAAGAATGAAGGTAAGCGTTTATTTTACTTTTCCACAAAACAATGTATATGTAAACAGAAAGCATTGTGAAAGGTTCAAAACTCCGGCTCTTGTATTAGATGGATTTGCACGTTATGAGCATTGCAGAGAGTCCGTCGACAATAAGAGCTTGCAATTCGAAGATTCAGGGCTCGATTCCCTGTTGGGGCAGCAAGATTCTTCACAATGGCGCCCGAACAAATCAACTTTAAAGGTTAGTGCAAAGATGTCGGAGGTCTGAAAGCGACCTTAGTACGCCTAGCACGGATTGAGTGAGCGCTGAGATATTGAGCACCGATTTCAAATCAAGGGCATAACGACCAGGTAGGAAGCTAACTTGGAGGATAAAAATAGCATCAAGTAGCTAACTTGAGCTAAAAACATCAGGAGGTGGTCAGTCAGATTGACAGTTCCACACCAACCTGGCATTAGAGAGTGGAGAATGTAGCGTCTACTTTAACAATGAGAGCTTAAAATTTCGTCCCAGTAGCACAACGGTAGAGCGTCTGCTGGCCAGTTTAAAGATCCAGGGTTCGATTTCCGGTTGCGGTACCGAGGTTCTTCACATCATTCTTGAATACAGGGCGCGGTAGCCCATTGGTTAGCGCGCTGGAGTTGCACTCGGTAGGCCCGGGTTCGATTCCAGTCACTGCCAAAACTGCCGCCTTGTTCATGCGGAGTTCACGTTAAACATGTGGGTCCGAAAGTCCTTCCGAGAGGTTGGTGGTAAGGGAAGGAGGGTACGGTCCCTGTGTATGCCTCCCCCACTGGGTTCCGGTCTAAATTGGGTGGCACTTCCCGACCGTCCAAACAGTTACCTTACACCTTTCTGGTAGGTCGGACGGTCTGGGTTTCAACAACAACAACATCATTCTTGAATACGAATAAATTGTTTTTTTTTTTATGTGAATAACATCTATGGATGGGATTTCTCTGACGAAGAAATGGAGCGTTATGAAAAATTTAAACATCTTGGACGCAGCCCTGAACCTACTAGATAAAAATGCAAATAATTTTTCTTGTCTTGCCGGAAATAAGGTCCAGATTATGAATATATAAAAATAATTTAAAGAAGTAAATATGTTAAAATGTTTTTTTCGAAAAAATTTAAAATAATAGCTCTCCGAGGGAGTGTTTTTTTCTTTTTTTTTTTTTAATCTTTCATTTTTTTTTTTTTTTAACTTTCAAAAAATATAGAGTAAAGTATAAAAGTTAGTTATTAAATTAAAAACAACCAATTATAAGTTTAAAAAGTCATTTAATAAAACCCCCTTTCTTGACGTACAAAAGATTACAAAGCCAAAGCACTTTCGGGCATCACCATGCCCTTCACCACTGATGAAGGGCAATGGTTATATTAAATGACTTTTAAAACTTATGATTGCTTGTCTTTAATTTAAATGTTTGTTGGAATTGACGTGTATCCATTTTAGTTATAAAAGTTAAATCTAACTAGTAAACGACAAAAATGTGTACTAGAAAATATAGTATTAACATCTGTATTATTAATAAAAGCTCTTATAGTTTTTGAGTAATTGTCTTGTCAAATTGAAAAATATTGAAAATTTTTCGTTTTTCAAGTTTGTAATGCTTATATCTCAAAACAAAAAGAGCTAGCTTTGAAGAATAAGCAAGAATTAGTAGACTTTTGAAATCCCTTTAAGTGTATATAGTTGGATCTTGTATCAAGCTCTATTATTTTAAATTCAAGACAGTATTTATCTGAATGAGTATTTTTTTTTCATTTTTCCTACTTTCATTCGAAATATATTCGAAACTATGAAATATAGATATTAGCAGTAGGCGACGAAAATATGTATGTGGAAATTTTGTTTCCAAATCTATATTTATTTTACGATTATTTCAAAGTTTGAAAACGTTTTCCAAGTTTGCAATGCTTATATCTTAAAAACTAAAAGTGATAGCTATGAAAAATAAGCAATAATTTGTAGCTCTTTAACAGCCCTATATGTGTATATAATCAGATTTTGTATTGAGTTCTTTATATTTTCGATATTAAAAAAGGTTGAGATTTGTTTTATAAAATTCTGTTTACGCAAAACTACTTCGGCTCCATCGGACTGGAGCTACTGCCGATATTTACAATTAAAACTGTGTATCTGTCTGTGGGAAGGATATCTTTTGAACAAATTGATCGATTTAAATGAATTTTTTTACGATTATTTCAATATGTAAACGTATGAGGCCTATTTTCAGGGAGATTGGACTAGAAAAAAGCCCTTAATCTTTTCAACATTTTATTCTCAACTCGTAAAATATTATAAGAAATTAGTATGTCATGAAAATAAATTTATCTATCATAAAAATATTGCAAAAATAGTTATTTTATATGTACAATTTCATTTAAAAGGAAATGGCATTTTATAGGATGATATCATGTATTCTTCTCCAGATATTACGTTTTTTTATCTCAACAAACAAATAAATCAATATATTAAATGTTAAAAATAGTTTTCCCATATTCTAGAGATCCCAAAACGTGTAGATCCGTCGCAAACTCGACTTGCTATTTTTGACATGATTCCAATGCTTTCCTTATACAGTACTATGCATTGCAAGGAAAGTAATAATCGCTAATAATGATGTCCATTCATTTTTCAATGGTGTCTGTGTGTGTGTGTCTGTCTGTGCAATGTAAGTATCTTAACTCAAAAACTAATGGACCATAAAATTGTATAGGGGTGTACTTGTGGTGTTATACGTAAAATTGTATAGGGAGTCACCTGGTGCTGATTAGATTTTGATACGATTTGGGATGAATGAACTTGCTTTCTTTTGCGAAATGGTCGGTAGAATAACATGTAGAATATGGAAAAACTAGTTTTAGGTGACGTCTCTCCGTGTGTGTGTGTGTGTCTGTCTATGCAATGTATGTACCCCTTCTAACTTAAATTTCATAAAATTATATAAGAAAGTTACTTGTGGATGACCCTGGTTTTGATTAACTTTTGGTACGATTTGGGTTAAATTTGCCTGCCTTCTTTGCTAAATGGCCCGCAAATATTGTATGTATCCATTCCAGCTAAAAAACTAATAGACTAAATTTCAGAAAATTTGGTAGATAAATCACTTGCGGGTTTCCCTGGTATTGGTCAGATTTTGGTACGATTCAGGAAAAGGAAACGTGCCTTTTTCTGCGAAATGATACGCTTATTATACTTTCGTCAGCATGAAATAGCATGGAATCTGCAATGGCAGTAACAAACTTGCCATAAGCCGCAATTTTGAGGATGCTGTATGGGAACTGACAATTTGAGCTCTTCCACGCAGATATCGGGTATTCCATGCCGTCGAGCCATAATAAATACTCAGCTTCAAATTCTACTCAGAACTACTAAAGCTGCTTAGTTTAAAAATCTATCTATATGCAACGCAAAGAAAATAAAGTTCAGAGTTTACTTTCCAAAAACGTTTTTCACTCACCAGTACAATATAAATAACATTGCTTAATGCATGTATGATTTCTTATTGAAAAAAAATTGCATTAAGAAGCATAATATGCAGGAAAAAATCTGCTTGCCATTGGTGAGGTGGGAGTGGAACTTTTGTGTCCCGCTGTATGTTGTGTTTTATTTGTTGTATGAAAGCTGTATGCTAAAAGCTAAAAAATTGGACTGTAAACATCCTTTTAGAATTACTGTGTTTATTTTAATACATACCATAAATAACGTACAATTGCCCTGAACTAGTAGAGAGGCCATATTCAATAGAAAATACTTATATAAAATTAAAACAAATAGATTACTTCTATAGAGCAAACATATAATAACTTATATAGAGTAAATAATGCATAATACATAATTATGTGTTTTCTTTCTTATTAAGAACTAATATAGAAATAAAACAGCTGGTCTTTATATAAATGAGCCAGCTGCTACATTACAGTACAAGAAAATTCTAAAAATATGGGTGATTTCGGTGCATGAAATAAACATAGCACAACTAAATAAGCGAACTTTGGCGGCACAGATATGACTTAAAAGTACTATGGTAAGAAACATATTAACGGATGTCGGTGATACCGGCAGCAATAAACAATGCAAAATAATTTGTATGTGCGGAATGTATCAAACTCAAACATAGATGCCGAAGCATGACGTCACCAGAGTCTGTCACTCTGACGTCACCTGAGTCCGTTGTAGCTGCTATCCACTCTCTGCACATGTTCAGTTTTCTGTAGCTGTTATTGGTCGCAAAGAATATGATGCTGTGTGTTATTTATCAGTTTGTCTGCTGGTTGATTTTGAGATTTTCATTTCATTCATTCAGCGTTCAGTTTACTTCCAAAATGGCGTGGCGACCCTTGGTCGCCGTGTCTAGTGTTTAGGATATATATTTTTACGTAAGAAATTTAAACATTACTGATCCCATTTTGTCCTTATTAAAACTTCATAACATTTTAAATACGTCATTAAAAATATGTATTTGGTCTTTCCCCCCCTTTAAAATTCGTGTTTAGTTGAGATATAGTTTAAATGTAGTTTGAAACCTTTTGGTAATGATCAGTTATGGAAGCCACTAATACCAGTAACGATTTTAGTCATAAACCACGAATTCCATATTCGGAAAATAGTTCTTCGAGAGATGGTGCATCATCTAATAACGGCAATCAGTGGCATGAAACACACAGAGAACATCGTCGTGATAATGGTAAGAATCGTGAAAGAGGTCGAGATGGTGAATGGAGTCGTGATAGGCCTTTTCATGGTAAGAATAGTGAAAATTTTCGGGATGAAGAAAGAGAGCGATTTAAAGAACAGCCTCAGCAACAGCCATCGCAACAAACTCCAAATTTCCCAGCATATAGTTATAATACGTCTGATCATTCTTACGTAGATAACAATCGACGTGCGTTATCAATGATGTCTACTTACAATTTAATAGCAGCTATGAACTCTCAGTGGGGAGCTAATCCAATCGATACCATGCCTATGGCTCAAAATAATGTGCCTGTCAATGCTGGTTCCTCAGCTATGCCCATGCCAACTAGTATTGACATGGCCCAACCTTCTGGCTCAGGAATGAACCCCTATACATTTATGGGTATGCCTGGAGAAAACATGTTTGGTATGATGGGGATGGGTAATTATTGTCAGTATGGGATGATGAATGCGCAGGAGAATGTAATGATAGGTCCCGTGAAAGAAGTTCTTCAACTTTCTAAGTGTGTTTTGTATCCTCCAAGTCCAACTGCACCTCCACCTACAATAAGACCGAAGCCTTTAGGCTGTAAAACTGTGTTTGTAGGGGGTTTGCCTGAAAAAAGTACTGAAGAAATGATGAAAGAAATTTTTGAAAGGTGTGGTGAAATTCTTACAATTCGAATGAGCAAGAAAAATTTTTGTCACATTAGATTTGCCAGTGAATCATTTGTTGAAAATGCTATGTATTTTTCTGGATATAAAATTAAAACAGAAGAGAGTGGAAGTGTTCTTCCTAGGCTTCATGTAGATTATGCTGAAGCAAGAGATGATCAATATGAGTATGAATGTCAACAACGAGCTTTGCAGCGTGAAGCTCGTCATAGAGAGCGATTAGAGCAAGAGTACTATAGCCCACCCACACCTCCTCCTGTGGTGCATTATTCAGACCATGAGTCTGTACTTCTGTCTGAGAAGTTGCGAGGAGAAGAAACATTCCAACAAGCTGTATCAATTTTGATAACATGGTTAGAAAGAGGTGAATGCAGCAAAAGGAATGCTGGTTCATTTTATTCCATGATTCAAAGTACAAATAGTCATGTTAGACGGTTGATGAATGAGAAATTGAAGTTTGAAGATGAATTAGAAAAAGCAAGAAAAATGTTGCAGAAGAATATGCATGGTATTCTTTTGCAGTTTAATGATATTGAAAAAGTTTTTAATGCTGCATGTTTACAAAAGGTGTGGGACCATTTCACAAAAGCTCAGAGAAAAAATATTGAAATGTGGAAAAAGCAAACTGAAGAAATTAAAAATGCTCATGTTGAAGAAGTTTTAAATGATCGCATTGAGGATGAAATGGATCTTAGCGATGATGATAATGAAAAGGAAGATAATGCAGTTAAGAAGGTTCTTGAGAGTTCTGATATAGAAAAAACTCGATCAGATGAGTTTTGTAAGCTGCGGGAAGAAATTGATGCTCTTCGTTGTCAATTAGAGGCTGCTGAAAATGAAGTAATGGTAGTGCAGTCTGAAAAATTGCAGGAATTGGATTTAAAAGAGCGTCAGATACAAGCTATGAGGCAAATTCTGCAAAATTCCAAGAAAGAAATGAAGAGTTTGAGTCAAAAGCGTTCATTCGATGAAGTAGAGTTAAATGAGTTTCGGGCATATAAATCTAAAAAGGAAAAAGATGATATAATAGACATCAATGAAAATTTAGAGTTGGATAACGATAACTTGGGAGCTGTAGCAAGTACTAGCTCATCTGCAAATATGAATATTAGTGGAAATGAAGCTCGTCTTATTGGCCTGATATCAACATTCCTTCATGTTCATCCATTTGGAGCGAATATAGATTATATTTGTTCCTATCTTCATCAGATTGATTCTGCTATCAAAGCCAGGGATGTTGAAAATTTGATGAAGAGTTTTCCAACTGTATTTAGAGAAGATTCAACTGGTATTGGCGCTAGCTTAGGGAAAAAGTGGCGCTTTTTGGGATTTCAGTCATAATTTTATTGTTAGCTAGTCGATTTTTTTTTTTTTTTTTGTGGAAAATGTATTCCTCATTTTGGTATTTATTCCTTTAAGTTTTTCATCATTTGAACAGTTAAAAAAGGACTATGTTCATCTATATTGAACTGTATTGTGTGGTGTTATATTTGTAAGCTGAAAAGATGCTGACAAGTTAAGCAGGTATGTAGTTTATATTTTGCATTAGTCTAAATTAAATTTATGGCACAGAAATATATACTTAATGCAAGATGTTTAGAATGAAAATGAAGTGTAAGGTGAGTTTTTTACTTTCAAAAGTGCTTTATACATGTGTGAGAAAATGAAAAAAAATTAAGGTATTTCATGCTTTGCTTCTTAAGTTTTGCTACATTGTTAATATTTCAGAAGTTATGAAAATTTGTATTGGTAAGTTCTATGCAGTTACTCTAGTTTTATTAGAAATGACTAAATATTTGCTCGAATGTCATGTATCATGAATATGCAGGCATAGTAATTGAAGTTTTCATTCTCTTCTGAAATCAAATATGCATTAAAGGTAAAACAATCAAACAACTTTTCAGCAATTCAGCAGATAAGTTCAAATTTATTTAGCATAAAATTTCTGTTTTCATAGTTCAGAAGTAAAATCTTGGTATTTTAGAACTACTGCAGTTTAACTTGGGCACTAAGGAATATGGTATGTTTTAAAATTTTGACGTAATGTGGCTTCATCTAGTTCTATAAAGAAGAATGCTGTTATTCTACATTTTCAATCATCTGTAAATATACTAAAGGCTCATTTTAATAATTTGTTAATTTGCTATATTTTCTAATCTGCCAAGGGGATTGAAGACAATAAGTTAAAGCTCTGTTATTTGTGTGAACAGTAAGTTTGGTAATTCTTCAAAGTTGTAAATCCAAGGTGGTTAAAATGGAATTTAGATCAAATGTGTAATGCCAAAAGAAGGTAATATATATATGATAAAAACAAATGGATGAAGTTATTCATAGTATTGATTGACCTTCTGCATCACAATCTGCTGTTATGGTTGATTATGTTACCATTTTGGACAAAATAAACGTGGTATCAGCTTAAGAGTATCTACAGCTAAGTAAAAAGATCGGAAGCAGATCATTAATTATTCCCACAGCATCACAAGAGAAAAGGAGGGGGGGGGGGGAGGTGACCAATGATTTTCTAATGTGGGAGAAATGCATAATTAAATCAATTAAAATTTTATTAAATTATTTCATGTGATATATAAAATTATTTTTTCAAATGTATTATTAATGAAATGAAAGGCTATATTGCACCAGTACCCCCAATAAGATGCATATGTGCTTGATCCCCCGTATCATTTTATTAAAATATTTTTCCACTTTGCAATTTGTTTGCATCGTCTAAATTTTTTTTATAATTATTTCATGTTTTATACAGAAAAACTATTTTTCAAACATATTATTAATGAAAGTCTATTTTGCAGCAATTTTGCAAATAACAGTGTTTGCAGTATGATCCTCCATATATTTCGTTTAATTGTGGAAGCAATTTCCACTTTTGCAATCTGTGTGCATCATCTAAAAAATTTTTGTAATTATTTCGTGTTTTGTACAGAAAAACTATTTTTCATATGTATTATTAATGAAATGAACTATTTTCTGAATAACATTATTAAAATAATAATTTGTGTACTTAAGAAATGCAACCTTTGCAAAAGCATAAATTAGAATTTGATGCATTTGTATTTAAATTTACATATCTTTAGAATTTTGTTAACATTTATTTTATCCTTTATTTTAAATAAAAATAGAATAATAATTGTAGTTTAAAGGAGACCTGATAATAATAAAAATTAAGAAAATATAGGTTCAGAATTGTTAAAACATGCTGAAAAAGCTAATCAGCTGTAATTTTAGCACATAATAATTAGATAAAATTATTCTATTTTATCATTGAGTATGTGTTAAATAAGCTCTATATACTTGACTATCAGTTGCTGTACGATTTAAGGTTTAATTGCATCAATGAGCCCCATTAGTGCGACTAAAAATCTTTTTTTTCCCTCGCACAATGTGTGCCTATTTTTCCATCTGGTAAGTTGGCAGTTATGTTATTTTGAAATTGTCTAAATATAGTGAATTTGAATAAGCTTTTTGCTTGATCTGTGCAACGGACTTCAGAATTTCACATTGAAAGAGGGAATGTTATTGCTCATGCAAATGTGATCCCTGCTGAATGCTATAATCATCACATATTTCAGTTTTATTTATTGCAAAGCTTTCTTTTTTTATGTTTAGATTAAATATAACAGGAGTATTAATTGCATAATGTGTTGTCTTTTGAAATCTTCTGGTTTTTTTTTCATATTTTCAAGTAAAAATCTCCTGGTTTTTTCATATTTTCATGCAAAAATCTTCTGGTTTTTTATATTTAGAGGTTGGCACCTGTGGTAATCAATTTCAACTTTTCGTTCGTTTAAAAATTTTATATTTTCAGAATCAATAGACTACAAGTTCAACCAGTGTCAGGTCTTCCGCTCAAATCATGGTCAGTATTATATCACATCATCAGTGACATGCAGTTTAATGCTCAAATATACAGGCTAGTTCATAAAAAGCCAGCCTTGCACCTGGATGCTATGTGACTTGTCTGCCAATAGTATTAGAATGTCGAGTGTGTTTAGTTCACATTTATGTAAGATAATTTAATTATAAATAAGGTATCTCTGTAGAGCTGTTAATTCTTACAGGATCTCAAGACAAGCTTGTAGCAATTAATGGTATAGAAATATATCCCTATATTGTGAAACACAGTAAGTGACTAACCCGGCAATGAAGGCTGTTGCTTTATCAATTTTATATTTCAAAAGGACTCTCTTCTTTCTGGTCAGTATCAGAACTGTGGATGTGGAGTCATACCAAACCTGTGACTTAGGCTCTCCTTTTATTCCATCTGATGCAGGCTACTTCATAAATAACAAACAAATACATATTTGTTTGTTATTTATGAAGTTTTGATAGTTGTTATTTTTGATAGTTTTTGTGATATTTTTTCCAACAATTCATTAGGCAAAAGCCCTTAGAATACTCAACTGCTTTGCCTATCCCTAAAAAAAATATAAAAATTACATTGTTTACCGAAGATATGGCCGATATATATATATAAATATTGTTGTAATATAATTAAGGTAAATCGATACAATAGCCCACACCCCATTTTTCTAAGTACAAAATTTGCGCCAAGATGGCGCATTTCCCCGTGTTTTGAAATTGACTCCTCCCAACCTAAGTGACGTAGTTTCCCGTGTTTTAAAATAGGCTCCTCCTACCAATCTGAGGTCTTCTACAGTTTTATGAACTGGGATTTTGAATTACTTTAATTTACTTTTATTAAACCACGTACCCTTTCTCACACTCCTACATACATCATGCTTATCATCACCTTTCTTTCTACACCTTCATTCAAAACCATCAATCGATTTTACTCTTTCACACAATTTCATCTCATCTCCACACTTTGGACATTCATATCTATCACTCATTAATCCCTTCATTACACACCAATCAATTACTGCTCTCTGACCTTTCGCTTCAAGCATAAAATAAAATTTTATGCCTGACTCATTTTCATTCATTCGACCACATTTTCTGGAACATTCGCTCGATTCCATTTGCCGCTTACCAGATGCCATTTAGAAACTTTATCTGCAATCAAAATCCAAAATAATGTAAAATTATTTAACTCTTTATGCACGTCAATTACGCGGAAATAAATAAATGCTGCAAAACAAATCAGTGAGACTGATTGAACAAGATCCACAAAACACGTGCGCTAAATGACCACAAGTTTGCAAACTGATCTGTGCAAAAAGATGTGATGAAATACACAGATTACTATACTAATAATATTCCGCGTGCTGATTGGATGTCCGGAAAGCGGCTACCAGATTGGCGAAGAAAGCCGAACCCGGAAATTGTAACCCGGTGCCGCGCCAAATTGGTGCGCTTTTGTACTTTGAAATCTGGGGTGTGGGCTAATCTCCCGATTGACCGTAATTAAGATTTAAATTGTGATTTAAAGCCTCCAAACTCATGGAATGAGTTATTGGGGTTGGTGAGTGTTAGTGAGCAGGGGACAGAGCTCCTAGTTCACTAGAAAAGTTTTTTTTCTGTTTTACCTTCCTCCTAAGCACTTCTTTTTGTGAGCATGGTATCAGTTGTGTTTTAATCATATAAAAACCTATTATAGATATAGACTAAAAACTAGCACAATCTTTTAACTAATTATTTATGGTCCACATTGGGAAAATTTAATCCTAAGTTGGCCATTGATTTTTCATTTAGACTTTAAAAGTAGATAGGTCAATAGCGAAGAATAAGTAGTTATCCACTGTAGGTATGTTTTTTTATTTTCTTACAAATTAGTGTATGTAGGTACTATGATTTGTGCATACACAATACTTCACTGTTATGTGTATTTATGTGAATTTTTACATAATTGCAGATAAATTTTACTGAAATTATTTTTATGATATGATGAATGTGTTATGCAATGATATGTATATTGTACTGGCAAGTAAATCCTGAGCTGAAAATTTTCACCCTGCTTGTACACGCAGAAGACGATTCTTGTTCATAATGGCATGTGACCTTGTATTGCTTGTGACGATTGGGATACTTACACACATGAAAGAGGGTTCTGGTTCATGACAGGTGACTTTGTGTCACCTCTGATGCCATGTGCAAGTATCCCATTGTTGAAAATAAAATTAAGAGTGTGAAAAGGAAAAGATAGCATAAAATAGGTTTTTGTGTATCTTTAAAGTCTGGAAATAATCTGGTAGAGAAGACTCCATGCTGGTAATATATTTTAATTGTTCAACTCTTTCTGGTGTGGTTTTGGTATTTGTTGCCCAGGTTTGGTTCTTATAAATAATTGATCCTTATAGTCAGTAAACCTGTAAGTCATGATCACTGTTTTTGGAATATTTCTCTATAAGGATAATTACAGACAGAAATGAAAGGTATGGGACATCTTTACATAACAAGTTGTGATGCAATCTTTGGTTTTATATCATAATATAATCTAATATCTATTAATATAATCTTTGGTTGTATATCCTGTAATATCCCTACACAAATATAAGAATAATTAGAAGTCACCAAAGATTATATTCCTTACAAGGAAGTTACCTTTAATATGGGCAAGTTTTTTTTTTTTAATTATTATTTAGGCTTATATAATTGGAATATATGTTTATGTTTGACAAACTTAAAAGGTAATATTTTTGCGGTCTGGCCTAGAACATGACTGTGGAGTCAGAATCTGTAGCAGTTTGGGGGTGGAGTCGGTAAAAATATATTGACTCTGACTCCAAGATTATTTAAAAATAATTTTATAAAATATTAAATTTTTAATAATTTTTACAGGGCGAGGAGTCAGTCACCTTTTTTTTAAATTGGTCACTTATTGTCACCTTTTTCAGTTTTTATCACCTTTTTCAACCATTTTTGACTATATTGGGCGAAAATGTACATTTTACCCATATTTGTACGTAATTTTCATTTATTTGGCATCACGTACGATCACTCTTTTGTAGTTGGGATTCGACAATATTTTCAGAGGAAGAGGTTTGAAGATGAATGATTATTATTGTAAGTATGTCTTCTACTATATATATAGGCTATTCTTCAATCCAACTCCTACAAGGCTGTTGTGAGTGCTTTAAAGAAACCTTCGATGAAAGCTGAACTCCATTTCATTATTTCATCAGCAGAACTATTCATAAAGTTCGCACAACATTTTCATTGTCAAACACCCATGA
Source organism: Amaurobius ferox (assembly GCA_951213105.1). Classification (NCBI taxonomy): domain Eukaryota; kingdom Metazoa; phylum Arthropoda; class Arachnida; order Araneae; family Amaurobiidae; genus Amaurobius; species Amaurobius ferox. Next base: position 106,326,376 of record OX578152.1, on the reverse strand, counting down.
TCCACAAATTGCATGAAGAAATAGAGAATGTTCTTCAGACCTCCATAGCTGGTGTTGTGAAGACTCCTGTCATTAGAAGAATCACTGATTTTTCTAAAGTTGATCTTGATGAACTCTTCACAGTTAGTAATATACTTCCTCTTGAAGAACTGGTCATTAATGAGGAGGTTACAAATGAACTTTCTAAACTGAAAGAAAATGATAAGTTGTTTCTGAAAGAAGCTCGAAATCATTACATTACTGCTTGTAGACATGCGATGGAAAATACTTGCTTATCAAATGGATCACTTACAAGTTCTAGATTTTTGGATCCAAAAGAATGATGAAAGGCTAGAAGCTGCAGAGACATATTGAAAGTTGCAAAAATTATGCCATTTCAAGTTCATTTAGATTATTTATTTGATGAGTGGAAAGATTTACAACTAGAAAAAGATGATACAGCATTTGAAAACAAAACTATTGATGATTACTGGCAACAACACATCTCAAAAAGGAACTCATTATCAAAAGATGTTAAGTTTCCGAATGTTTCAAAAGTTATAAATGCTGCTTACTTTGTCGCATGGAAATGCTGACATAGAGAGAAGATTTTCCATTTCTAAGCATATATTAGGAGAAGATAAGTTAGCAATAACAGAAAGATTTTTAAATAGTATATTGATAGTGAGGGATGCCTTGAAACAATACCCCCATTTTCATTTTGTCCTTTTGTACCCATTGATCCAAAACTTATTAAGTTTGGGCAACAAGCACATTCAAAGTACACTGCCTTTATGGAAGATTGTAAGAGGAAAAAGAAAATCGAATTGGAAGAAAAACAAAAAGAACAAAGAAGAAAGGATTATGAAGAAGATATGAAAAAGATAGAAAATATAAAAAAAGTCAATCGAATGTGAGACTACGGTACTGAATGACAAGAAAAAAGAACACCTACAAACTAAGGAGGCTAGAGAAGAACTCTTCTCTGAAGCTTCAGCTAAACTGAAAAAAAGCACTTGGAAAAAAATGATTTAAAGGTAGCAAAATTGGCTCAAGGCATGCTCGAGGCCCGAGGGTGTAAAAAGTATGCAAGCTGAAAAAAAGGTGCAAGAAAAGGAGGTTAGAAGCATTCAAAGGAATCTTGAGAAATGAAAATTAAATATAATTACATCATTTTTTGCTAAGAAAGATACCTAAAAAACAATAGGCCAGACAGTCTTTTTCTGTAGGATTGTTTTTCTGGAACATTGAAGAGAAATACATCATTAGATTTTCAGAATAATTTTGTGTAGATTTTTTGTTTTTATAAATTTTATAAACTTTGTCTAAACTTTTTGTATAATATTTATATGGCTATATACCCCATCCAGGATCATAATAAGGAAATCTATTATGATTTTACCCAGCCTTTTTTGGTAGGGGAGTATAAAATAAAAATTTAAAAAATTTTGTGACTATATTTGTTGTTTCATTCTATTGGCAAGAGTTCTATTTTTTAATCACCTTTTAGTCACCTTTTTGAAAAAATTTCTCACCTTTTTCAAAGGTCACTTCCGCTCCTCACCCTCTTTATAGGAAATTTTTTTAAGAAACATCAAATGTTTACTGATTTCAAATTATTGATATAAAAAATAAAAAAATACTGCTATTTATGTTGATATCAGAGTTGGATTACAAGAGGAGTTGGAGTCGAAGGCTTGAGGTACTGACTCTACAACCATGTTTAGTAATCTGGGTATAATCTTGTAGAATTTTCAAGGGGATTCTGGCAATGAAGGTATTTTTCTTTGATTGGCTTAAATATAATTTTTTTTTTTTATATAATTGTCCGGTCTACAGAACTTTCTGATATTCATGAAAATATTGAACTTAAATATGGCTGAAGGTAAACTTCTGTTGGTTTAGTAAAATATAATTCAGACGTGGTGCATAGTTTAAGTCAGCAGGATACCATTGTAAGGTATTTAATTGTATAAATTTAGATAGGAATATAAAATAAATTATTTTTTAATGCCTATTAGCTTCTAATGAGTGCTTACAGTGAACTGGTCTTGGTGTTTGCTGTGTACTAAAGAAGGTACCATGGTAGGTACAAGGATGGAATAAGAAAATTTTTATTTTATAGTTTGAAAACTCTTTGAAAATAGAGCGTAGTGCAGTGGGAGTGTGTTGCACAATTGTGAATTAGTAGTAAAATTTTTCTTTGTTTATGTTGTAATTTTACTTCCCAACTCTTAAGTCAATTCTGAGAATTTTGAAAATGATACATGCATTTTTGTTGACTTATAGTACTTCACTGGTAAACCTCCCATTCTTGGCCCCTTAAAGCATCGATGCTTTGCTTACTACTTTTTCCTATGACCGCCAGCTTTCTTTTGTCAGTACCTGACATATTTTCACAGCATAATACAATAATGTGGTCTATTGACTTTTTGAAACCCAACAGTGCAATATGCTTATAACATAGGGAACTTATAACTGTCTGGCATGGCATGATAATAGAGACCAGTTTCATTGGTATTGTAAATGTCATGTGCACAAAATTGTCTAGAAAAGTATGAATTTTTATATTTTTTCACTGTTCAGCACTTACATTATCACCATGCATATTTTTAAATTTGATGTCTTGCTTTCCATAGAGACTAATCATCAGTTGCTTAGAAATTGTGACCCACCCAGCTTTTTAGTTGTCTTGACATCAGGATCCTTTCCCTCATATTTTCTAATGGATGTTCCTGCAGCTCCCCATAATGCCAGTCTTTTCTTATTGTATGAGATGTGATATGGTAGATTTTGGCACACTAGTTAGCTCAACGAATCAACAATGACTTCTGATAAGTGATTGGCTTTTAATTTTATCCAGCAAAGCAATTTTACTTGTGAGTCTTTTCTTGGCAACTTGGCAAGGGTTATAAATATGCATTGCATAAATACCGTGGAGCTGTTACTGAATTCCACCATGGTTAATGATCTACATGTACATCTATAGTACATCCCTGGATGTCTATGTGTACATTCTCAGCCATAAGCGTGTGAATCACCTGGTGATGTTTGATAAATAAATCTTAAAAATACACATTTCAAGTGCTGTTATCCACTGTATTTCGTAAAGAACACATATTAAGCTGTTTACAAAAAAATTTCTGGTGGTTATAAAATTTGCAATTGTGTTACCTATTTATTATCCTGATTAAATGGAATGGTGTCCAAATAAACAATATAAATTGTTATTTCCTTGATTTGGTTTTTATCCTTTAAGATTTGGCCCAAATTTATTTGGACATATATTTATTTGTGTACTGGAATCAACTGTTAATGCATCACACATTTGTTTTTGTGTGATTGTAGTTTATTACCTAGAATTTACCTTGGTGTCACCTTTGAACAAGCAGCCATAAATCAGTTGTTCAGCATTAATTAACATGTAGTGTACTTATTGTAATGATTATTTGTACAAGTCATTTGAAAGTAAGTGTTGCTTTTCCAATGTCATGATTTTAATGAAATGTTTCATATTCATTCTACAAATTAATTGTACTGTTCTACTCCAACGAGAAGGCATTTGGGTCATGTAATTTTGGACGAGTCCATTAGTTAAATTCAATAACAGGTAGAAATGTACTAGGAAGAACGGGTTTCCAGAATTGGCGCCTTTAGTGCGAATTAATGCACAATTTGTGCAGTACGAAAATGATTTGTGAAGAACGATAAAGAGCTTTATATGTATAAGTACATTCAGTGTTACTGTTAAGATTTGGTGTAATTGTTTTTTTCATAAAGATTAAAATTATTTATTACAATAATGGTCATAAATGTTTTATTAAAATGGAAGAGTTCGGGTTGTAATACTTTTCTTGTAACTTAAACTCTTTTATTTAGTGAGAAATGCACAATGCGTTTTGTGCGTATGAATTAATGATTCATCTCCAAAAAGGAAAGTTCTGATGTGGGCAGCAAATGACTTTCCCTACAGACTCATATTTAATTTCTTTACTTCTTTCATAATTCATTAAATTGAGTTTAATAGCACAAAATAACGCGAATAATTATTTGAAATTACACTGAATTTTCAGTTTTAATTCAATTATTTTTTTCAGGGAAATTTTGCAAAATTACTGAAAAGCTATGTTTAAAAGCTCCAAAAATTTTTGGCTGAGATTCTCCCACCCCCCACCCCCCTTCCGCAATTTATGGGTTACTTCCTTGTGTAGCACGACATTTACTTTAGGAAAGACCCTAAAATTAATGATCCATCTCCAAAAAGGAAAAAAATACCATGACATACACACATCTTTATATTTTTATCATTCATTATATATTTTACTCTATATAACTCTGTTTAACTTCTATCAAATACAGAAAATTTTTTTTGATCCAAATACTTTTGCTGCCATTGAAAATAATTTCAGTAATATCTATGCATCACATTTTTATACAGTTACATATTTCATAAGGTATTAATATTTGTTCATTTTAAAATAAATTTTAGTAATTTAATTAATTTTAAGCTAAGGAATCACCCCCCCCCCCCCCATCCCCGAGATACAAAATTTAGGAAATTTAAAAATATATAAAACTTTTAAACAATAGGATAAAATATTATTTTATATATATATTTATTTAATTTATATATATTTTATATTTTATAATATTTTATATATAAAAATATATAAATATTTCAAAAATTGTGTCACTGTCATCATTCTCAAAATCTGAGTCAGCACTTTCAGTTGACTTTGAGTCATGCTCTGAAGAAGAGTCGGCACCTACTACAAAACTTATATTCCTTCTATAGTTTCTTTCACTAAATTGTCAATTTCCCAATATTTATTTTCCCAACTTTTACTACATGCTCACAATATTTAATCCACTGCTCCTTTGTAATACTGGCAATGGCTTCAGAAGTTAGACTTTTCATTGTTGTTAAGTTCAGCATTAACATTCCTTTAAGCCATTTCAATTGCATTTAAATTACAATTATAAGGAGATATTCGTAGCACATCATGGCCTATATCCATCAAAAGTTCATCAACACAGTACTTTTTAGTTGGGGGTGCATTCGCGGATACTAAATCATAAAATTCATTTCTCATTTCAAGGCTGTGAGGGATTTGTCTTTCTTCTAACCATTCAGACAGCTTCTTTTCGGTTGCATATTTTGATGCATACAGTTTAAAATCTTAGTATGGTAAGGGGCATTGGCCATGCAAATTACACTTCTAGCCGATATATTTGGTATTCTAAATTTCAAACCATTGGTGAAATACGCTTGACAAATGCGATAATCAAACAGGTTTCTGTGTTTGGTAACCCGTTCTCTGTAGTGCACAGATCGTCTTTTTGCCAGCCTTCTTCCCTATAGCGAAGTGGACTCATCCAAGGTTATATGCCAACTCATGGGAGCCGGACAGTAATATTTTATTCTAAATTTATATCCACATTTTTTATTTATTGTTTTCAATTAAAAATTTTTCTTTTAACTTTTTTAGTCCAAGAGCCATTAATGATTTTACTTACCCCTTTGAGTACAAAAGGTTTGAGCATTGCATAAGGTAGAACTTCACGGTGTCAACGGAGGTCCATGAGTCTGACATCCCTTCGGGTGGCCTTCACCCTAGGCGTATATTTGAAATAGGATAAAATTAACATCTACTTACCACATCGAGTACATAGATGATATTAATGTCAAATGATGGGTTTTATGTTCTATTAACTTTTTATGAATGGCACATGTTTGTGTGTTGACTGTGAAACTGCATTCAAAGACTATACTTGAATAATGATACTTAAATATTAGACAATAAATTAAAAGTACCAAAATGCAATATTTTAAATTAAGACATTTCCCTAAGAGCATTTTTTTTCACAGTGACGTAAGTTTTGCATCACACTGTGACTTTGGGACGTCGCAGTACGTCTCGGCAATGTCATATTGAGGTCACAGTGAAGTCATTTTGGTTATTTTCATGGTCGTTTGTGGCATCGCATATTAACTTGTTTGTGATGTCACATTGTAATTGCCATTGTAATGTCGTCACATTGTTACGTGTTAATTAAATTGTGGAAATGTCACAGAATATAGTCACAATGAAGTTACAAAGTTACTAATACGTAACGTAGCACAGAAGTCACAAATATGATGTCACATTGTGACCACAACGTCACTGTCACACATGTGACAATCTTTGCTGTGAGGGTTCTTTTGAGTTACATGTTTAAAAGCAAAAATGATATCAATAAGTATATATATTTTAGTAAGATATACAGTGATGCCAACTTTTATGGATTTTCTGTAGTTTGTATGAATTGTTACTTCATCTTACGGTTTTACGGACATTATTCCCAAAACTACGGATAATTCCGCAAAATCTATGCATCCCACCATTCAATTCATATTCCCTGCTTTGCTGAGATCTTTCCTTTTGGAGGACTGAAATTGCTTGTTCTATCAAATGCCCTACACCTACATGCTTTGTATTGCATACTCAGCTGGGATAAGAAGGGTATCTAAATTTATAGCTAAAGTGCAACCCAAAACTTGACCACACAGAGTAGTTTTTCTTTCTATACTAAATTTTAACTTATAGCAAGAAAGATTGTTTTTACACTGATTTTAGGTTGGTTTCCCTGTTTGGGTCAAATCTTGAAATTAGTTTTTGACCCACTTCTATCGAGCCAATTTTCTTGAAATTGTACACACATACTTTATTGCAATACCAATTTACAATATTTTATCAAATTTGAGTCAGCCCCTACACCTGAATTCATGCCTAGAATAGCCCGCAAAAATACCATTGTTGCAAGACAGTTAAATAGTCTTTAATTTTTAGCTTTGCTTTTGTGTATATGTATACATATATAAAAGAGGAAAACTTTAAAACAAAATACTACTCATGACACATTATGAATTTATGTTTTTATGTATATAAAGAACCTCTATAAATTTATAATAAAAAAAGTATTTTTAGATATCTGATAAAAAATTTATTGCAAAATCGCAAAAAACTGAAACATATAAAATAAAGTATTATAAAAGACTTCAAGTTACTCAGTTTTAGTAAAATGCACTAAAAGATTTAGTACATTTATTAAATTATGTTGGATGTGCATGTTTAACACGTAAAATGAAATCATGTAAATTTTCATGTTCATTTTTAATGTGGTATTCACATTTCCAGAGCAATTCCAAAATGAAATATATGATGACATATAAAGTTACCTCCTGAGATTTTCAGTTGATTACAATTAGGTACCAATAGAATTTATCCAGTCCTGGTTTAAGATCTACAGAAATTTCAAAATGCAAATGTATCAAGCAGTGGCATAAGGTGACATGTTCCCTCCATGTATTGACTCTCCATTGGGTCCATATTTGCTCAACTACTATTATTTATAAATGTTACCAAAATATGTTTAAAAGTGTTGATGTGTATTTATTCATTTTCAAATATCATGTTATGAAACTTTTATGAAACACTAAATGTTTGGAATGACCTGCAATATCAGTTCAACTTTTTAAGCTGATATCCACTTTGATAATACTGTCCTACCGCCACGAGAAAGTCCCCAGACAGCAGACGTTTTGGTGGCGGTCGCTATGGAAACAGGTTATTCCACTTCATTTTAGGTGTGACGGAAAGCGCTTTTTTCGATTTGGCGCAGATAGAACCGACGAAAGTCGCATTTCGCTTTGTACTGGGGCCAATGCTAGACGCTCGCATTCTGTGATTTTAAAGCTGTGAAGTAACTTGTACTGTGTTGCACACTTTGTGGATTTTGTCTAGTTGAAAAATGACTACATTTAAAAGTGGAAAGACTTTGCATTCGCAAGCATGTTGTTGTTGTTGAGACCCAGACCGTCCGACCTACCAGAAAGGTGTAAGGTAACTGTATGGACGGCCGGGAAGTGCCACCCAATTTAGACCGGAACCCAGTGGGGGATTATTCGCAAGCATGTTGTTGTTGAAACCCAGACCGTCCGACCTACCAGAAAGGTGTAAGGTAACTGTTTGGACGGTCGGGAAGTGCCACCCAATTTAGACCGGAACCCAATGGGGGAGGCATCCACAGGGACCGTACCCTCCTTCCCCTACCACCAACCTCTCGGAAGGACTTTCGGACCCACATGTTTAACGTGATCGTACTCCGCATGAACACGGCGGCAGTTTTGGCAGTGGCTGGAATCGAACCCGGGCCTACCGAGTGCAACTCCAGCGCGCTAACCAATGGGCTACCGCGCCCATTTTTTCGCAAGCATGTGTAATAGTCCACAATGTTACGGCATTTTTTGAAGAGGAAAAACCGCAAATTCTCTAAAAATACCAATTTCAAATGCAATGAAGAGAACTGCGGAAGCGACAGAGGTTTCAGCGTCATTCAGTTAAAAAGATAAAACGTGAGGGGAAATCGCTTAATGACACTGAGATAAGTATTTGAACAATTTACAATTATTGCTTAAAAAAGCTATTTTAAAAGTAACACAAAATGAATGGAAAAAACACTGTGAACACATTGAAAACTAGAGAATATTTATTGGAAGAAAGATGGACTGATAGAAGATATTGTGAAGAAATTAGTGATAAATCTGTCGGATAGCGATTCAGACTCTTCTTCAAGTAAAAACATTTCAAGTGATTCGGACATAGTAGATAATAGTTATTCCAATGAATGTAAATGAATATTTTATAATTGATTAAAAAATATGAAAAGAATGAATATTTTTAGTCATAATTTTGCTTATTTATCATTTATTTCTTCCTATTTGCTGGCTAATAATTGTGTAACTTGCTGATTGAAAACTGTAATAAATCTCATTTAATTCGAAATTTAGTTTTAAACAAAATAATATAAATTCTAGTTTTAAATTGTAAGCTTTTCTGTTCCAAAATCGCCTGAACCTAAAAGAAAATATCTAAAACTACTTTGTTCTAATAGATTGACGGCTTCCCTTAGCCGATGTCGCCTATAATAATAAATTATTTTCTGAGTTTAAATGACGAGAAATATTTAAGTTAATTTATAATTTAATGTCATTTAATACGAAAATATTGCGTAACTGTCGGATAAAAAACATCTACTATTTTCTTTTAGTACATTATGATAAACGAAACGGATTCTTCGCTTAACGAAGTGCGCTTGATTTGCCAAATGTTGCAGTCGATTTTAAACCTTTCTCCCTCCTTTCTTCGACTCGTCTACTTGCGGCAACCCTGTTCAGAGACTTTCTCGTGGCGGTAGGACAGTATCTAAATCCTCTGCTGCTAACCTATGTTTTTGCAGTTTTGCTTTCTAAGACCATTGTTTAAAAGATTATTGGAGAAATATTCAGAAATAATAAACTTTGTCTAAATACAGCATACGCTAAGAAATACAACCTTCTTCAGAACAAGAAGTGCAATTTATTCAAAAAAGTGCAATATTTGCTGTAGTGCACATGCTGCTGAAGGTTGGAAGAAAGGTTGTCATTGCCGTAAGGAGAAATGAGTGATAAAAACCAAAGAGACAAGAAAACAGGAGGCAGGGTACTATGATGAGTGGCTAAAAATCATGGAAGAAAGAAAGAATGTCAAAATATAAATGAAAAGAAGACAAAATGGTGAGAGAACTGGAAGATGGCAGAGAGCAAATAGAAACAACTGAATAGTTTTATTATGTTTACTCTTAGTTGAGTTTTCACCTTGTTTTCTTTCCTCTGTGGTTTTTACAGTTCATTTGTAGTATCCTGCCTCCTTGATTTTTATCTTTCTCATTTTTCCTCATGGTGATGGTATCTTTTCTCCTATTTTCAGCCATGTGTGTTATTCTACTGCAGATGTCAGACTTACTATAAGAAGTGAAGTTGTGCCGCATGTTTTCCTGAAGAAGGCTGCATTTTGCTTTTGACCCTTAAAATTTAGTATATGCGGTATTTAGACAAGTCTTTGTTATTGGTTTTACAGATGTTTTTAGGACTTTTTTTTTAAAAAATAGAGATATCCATACTTAGATTTACCAAAAAATTCATTTATTACATTTCATCTTAGTAGTTTTATTTAACCTCATTCATGATTTTAAAGTACTTAATTTTCATCATGATATGCATTTCATTTAAACCAGAGTATTCTGGTTAAGGTTAAAAATAGCACTGTGTAAACAATTTTTAATTTATTGATATTTAGGTACTGATTTGCTATTACAGAAGATTATTTTATGTAGTTCAAAACGTCAAGTGCAATTCTGAAATTAGGTAAAAGAAAGATAAGAAGATAAGGGGAAAAATTGTAAACAATTACTGTATGACCTTATATTTTTTAAGTTCTTAAAATATTTTCCATTGTAAATGGGGAATGACCTTGCCCATAGACACAAAAGGTCTGCTCATATATTTAACTGTTGAATTGTTTGTGATAATGTCTAACTAGTCAGTTTAGCAGCAACAAAAAATTGGAATAGCAGTGCATTTATGCTGAGAAATACGAATTGTGTTTAGAAATGTATTTTATGTTTGAAGTGCAGCTTATTCGAGAAAATGTGTTTTCAATTTGGTCTTCAGTTAAACCTAAACAAAGTTTTCTCTCAATGTAAAAAGCACTTGCACCATTTTTTCTAAATTGAATTTAAAACACAGTAATAACTCAATATTTCTTAACATCTTGCATTACTTATAAGGTTTACAATCATGTTTGAATATAATAGAAATACATGTGTATGTTTGAATGTTATGATAAAGTTAGAATATTAGTATATATGCAATGATAGAATTATTTTAATCTCAACAAACATTTTTATCTACTCATGTTTTAAATATCTTTACTCACCTGTTACATCCTTGTTCAGATTTATGTGTCTTTAATAAACCATCTCCTAATTTAAAATAGTAAAAATTTATGCACTGTAATTTGAAAATACTCACTTGTCATTGTTTCATTAATATTCATTTTAGTCCTGTATAATATACAGTGAGTCTCACAAGAATTGAACATTGAAAGATTTAACTGTTGGTTGTAGATACATAGTTTCAATTGCAAAAATGCTTTAAATAAGTTAGGAAGTTATGAAATAGTAATTTAAATGATGTGCAATATTTTTGTAAAAAAAAAATAACTTTTTATACAGCCTCTCTAGTGAAAAACGTAATATTACAAATATGTTGTCAATATTTCATTTAATCAAACTAAAGAAAAATTTGGATCTCAAAAATTCATATTTAGGGCAGAATAAATTGTCAAACTTCCTGATTTATAAACCACTTTCTCATGACTTTTCGATACTCTTCTGTAATCATCAAAATTCGTGAATCCAGAAGTCGTTCATGAATTGATTCACAGAAATCATTTAGTAGGATTTTAAAACAATTTTTTCCATTGTTTGCCTTTAAATCTTTTAAAGACAGACAGACGATATTGGTTAAAAGTTATTTTAGCACTTAAATAATAAGGCCAGTAAAACAGATTATTGTGATTTTGCCTGTTTGCCAGATATTTATCTAACAATCTATGAAAAAATAAGCATGACCTTCTATTTTTGAAATCAACTAAAATAATTTAAAACCACTTTTCAGTTGACTCAAGAAGTATCTAACACATTTTTGTAACTGCACTTTTCCTCAGAATGAGAGTCCTTGTAGACGAACCGGTGAAGGCTTGTGCATTCGGTACAGTAGGTGGCAGGTTCGAGTGAAGTGGTGATGGGTTTGGGTAGAACAATGAAGGCACTGTTCAGATCAGACACCACTTACATGTAGATAACACAAGAAATAGGCTAAGGTATCTATTTCATAATTTTCCATTAGTACTTGCAGTCTTCATGCATCATTTCAACCTTGAAACAAACATGCTGATTGCAGTCAGCATATTGCTGGTTGTATTCCCACACTGTATCACTTGGAGATTAGTTTTATTTGCTGTAAATCAAAATCGTCTCACAAAGTTCAGCATTACTGAACATCACCATAATTCAAACTAATTAGGTAGCAGTGTTACTTGGATGCTTAAATACAAACTGTGAATTGGCTTAATGATCACATAATAGCTTTACTGATATATCTGCATAAAATAAATTTGAATAAGTAGTAAAAGTTTAAAGAATAACACTTTATTTGATCATATTAATAAGACTAAAATCACATTTAAACCAGAGCTCTTTCGGATGTCAGGCATCCATCATCAGTGGAAATTGCAATAAAGGGGGGGGGGGGGGGGGGGTAGTGCATGGGTTCAGTCAAAAACCACGAACAAAATCTACATATACATTATCAGATTACACAAGGAACATTTTTGAATGAAAATCATTTAATTTTAAAATTTACACAGTAAAAGTAAAATACAAATTATGTTGTCCCCATCCATTCCAAAATAGTAATACATTTTATATTGGCAGTACTAAACATACTATTAATATTGGATTCTCCAAATGTGTGTGATATTAAATATATTTAAACTTTCCACTACTTTATCCCTAATTGTTATTAATGATAATTTTATTTTGGTATTTGATAAAGCTTTTCTGTTCACTAACTCTAATCTCCGTAATACTCTGAATCCAAATCTCTTTTTATTTATATTTATCGGGACTCTGTAAGTATGACCCTGTTCAGAACTTCAGTTGACATCTAATTCTGTTATTTTTGTCTTCTAATACTGTTTTTTGTGTTTTACTTCTACCGTGTGAATTTTATTATTACCCGTTTTTCATTCAAAAAATTTTCCTTGTGCAATCTGACAATTTGTATGCAGATTTGTTCTCTGTTTTTGATAGAGTATAAGAGCCCCCTCCGAGTATGTATCTCTTCCTTTTTTTTTGCAATTACCACTGATGATGGACACCAGTGGTAAAGTTTTAATAACTATTTGCAATCAGAGTTGATTTGTGGATGCCTCAAGAGATTTTCAAAGGGAAATTTCAATCAATGATAACTGTGCCAAATTGGATCATATTACAGCCAAATTTTTTCATTTTTACCAAATACAGTATGGGTAACATTTTTGTAATTTGATTTTTTCAATAGAGAGGCTGTATAAAAGTTAATTTTTAACCTTTTGTAAATATATGGTACTGGTACAGCATTTAACATTTCATAGCTTCCTACCTTATTTAAAGCATTTTGCAATCGAAACTATGGGTTTACAAATAATGGTTAAAAGAAATCTTCCGCTGTTCACTTTTTGTGAGACACCCTGTATATTGGTTTATAATTGTTTTAAACACCGAGTGTAGGTGTTTTACAGAACACACATGTTACCCGTATCTAGATCTCTTCATTTCAAAATGTTCTAATTATAGGATGTTTAAACTTTAATCTATTTAGGCCACAAATTTCCTTTTTTGTCTCGAACTTGTTTTTATTTTGATCTATAATTTCATTAATAGATAAGTAGAATTCATGTGGTCAATTTTACTGTTTTGAATTGTATATATTTTAAGGATTATGACATAGTAAAATTTTCTTTTACTTTCACACCTACAAAGCTTTTAACAAATTTAGAGAAAATCTTAGGTTATCATTTTACTGGAGTATTAGTTCTAATAACCAGTCATGTTTGTGCACTGTACTATTAAAAGTATTCAGGCATATAATTGCTAAAATAAAGTATTATGTTTTATACCTAGTAAAACTATCCTTTTGGCTTCAATGATTGTGACAGTCCTAGACATACTTGCCATTGAATTCTGGTAAGTGATTTGACAATTATTCTAATCCGGTAAAGCATGTCACACAAGGTGAACATTTTAGGTTGAAATTTTAATTGGCATTTTGTCACAAAATACCTTGCGATGCTCCGGTCCAGACATTGAGCAGACCAGTTTAATGTTTTATTGTCATTGTCTAGATACCATTCCTGTACACATTGTCCAATGTGGGGGACTTTATTTTCTTCTAGAATGAGATGATCTGAATGTGCTTTTTTGAATTGCTAAGACATGTTAATGTAATGATTATCAGTAATTTTACCAACTGTCATACATAGGGTTAGTATGCCTTTTGGAATTCCTTAGAAACTCCTGGATTTAAGGGATTTTTTATGGGGGCTTAGAACTCCTTATTTTATTTGATTTAGCCTTAGACCCCCTGGAAACCAGAAAATACTTCTGGGAAATCGTTAGTAATTTCATTTCGATTTTTTATTTCCAAATATGATTTTATTTAAGAAATGGGAAATTTAGCATTCTTGTGAATTGTATAACAATCTTTTGTAATAAATTTTAATGTTCTTTCATAAAATTAAAATTATAAACTAAAACTTTTCATAAAATCACAAATGTGAATTTAAACTTCCTTTCATAAAAATCATAAAATTTAATGCTTTTTCTAAAAATTGCTAATTTAAGCATTTTTTCATAAAAATCAGGAATTTAATGATTTTTCAGGTGTTTGGAATGAAAGAGTTCTATAATTTTTTCCAATGTACAAAATAATTTACTTATGTACATTGGAATGTTAGTTTTAATGCTTTAAACACAGAAAATGTTTGTTATATCACTAATATTTAATAAATTGAGTGAAAATTGGTAAAAAAATATTTATTTTTGTGCTTGCATTGTAATGTAATTTAAGGGGATTTTTGCATGACTGGAGTGGTGTAGCTGGTATAAAACCATTCTAAGAGAAACTTCTGCAGAATCTTGGTTTTATTTTTGCTTTAATGCTTAAAAAATCTCTTTGAAAAATGCTCAAACCTTGGTACACTCCTTAAAAACTCCTGGGAATAGGTTCTTGAAGACTAGTATGAACCCTGATTATGTAAAATTGAAGATTTTGTTAAAATGTAGAACTTTAAATATAATACCAATGCAAACACAAAAAGTGTGTAACTCAATTTGTAATTGTCAAAAACAGTAGAGCAATTTGACACCCACAGCAAATATCCTAAGATGGATACATTTCTATATATTAGAATTAATTCTCTTCAAAATGCACCCTAAATTTCGTTTTCTTCCCATTGCTTATTACTTTATTAATAAACACAAGAGAAAGTGATATGAATGAACCTTGCTGTGAGTGATTGTAAGCTAGAACATAAAATAGATTTGAAAGGTGTCCAAAAACAATGAAATGTTTCAAATTTTGATTCAGATATCAGCCAAAATTTTTAGTCACTAAGAGCACAACTCTTGTCAGTAAATACAGTGCAGTTTTTCAGTATGGCCTTATATATAAATGTTTCATTTTCCTGAAAAATTGTAGTTTCAAGATGTTAGTTTTCATTTTATTGTGTTTTTTAATATATATATATATATATATTCCTATATTTAATTTGGTGATCAATTTTCAATTGCATCCATTTTTTTTTTTTTTTTTAATTTTATTATCTACTAGAATGAATTGCCCATGTCCTAAATAAGTGCCTACTATTTGAATAATACCACTAAGTTTTTAAATTGCCAAATCAGTTTTAATTCAAATCATCGTCAAATTTAAATCACAAATATCAAATTGTTTAATCACAAAGAGTGCCATAAAATTTCCGTATAACAGAATCATGCATTCTCTACAAAAGAAAAATAATGAATGGATAAAAGGAATGATAAGAGATAATGATAAGTAGCTTAAACCTTCTTTGGTGAGCATATGCAGTAAAATACCCTGGTAGAAAAGTGGAATGCAAGGACTTCCATGGAAGGTGTGTTCATTGCTTTGCGATCACTTAATAAATCACCAAAATTAAAATTACTTATGAAATCCAAAACATTTTTTTTTTATAGAATTGCAAGTTATGTACGAAAATTTTGCTAAACTATAGAATTATACTAATCTTAGTTGTTTGGATCAGACTATATATATATATATATATATATATATATATATATATCAGATAACCAAAAAAATGCAACTTTCGGTGTATATTAAACAAAAAGTAAATATAAAAGAATTATCCTACAAACTTGGTTCAAGCATCATTAGAAAGAATGTTCTTCGATCTTTCTAATGATGTCAAGATGGAAACTAATATTTTAGATTGTGAAGAAACCAATTTGTGTGAAAACACTACATAAAATAACTATAAAACTAATTTGAATTTAAAAAAATGAGATGTGCCTTCTCGAGTCTTGTGTACCAAATTTCATGGCCTTACGACACTTAGATTTTCGCTACAGACCTCACACACAGATATCTTTTATTATATAAGAAGTTGAGTGATTAAGTTTAATTAAAGTTCTGAATACTAAAAGTTCTCTGTGGGTTCAAAAATTTGACTTAATGATTGATGTTGGTTTTGTAATTTTATAAGCCCCCCCCCCCCCCTTCCTTTAATTTTTTTTTTTTTTTTTTTTTTTTTTTTTTTTTTTTTTGTAAAGCATTGGTTGCATTTCTACAAACCCAATCTGATAAAAATATATTTATGTGATTTAAGTTTAAAATATTTATTGAATTTAGTTTATTATTAATGTATACTATTATATTTTTAATCATTTTCTTTTTTGTTTGCTAGGAATCTTTTGCTTTCTCCTGTTAGTATCATCAAATTTATGGAATGACATTAAGGTATATTTTTTCTGAATTCATCAAATATAATAATCTTGTTTCATATGTGCCAACTACTGAATTTGGCGGGAGACTCCCGATTTTTGAGTGTTTCTCCCGATTTTAACGATTTTTTGAAAAAATCCCTATGTTTAGGGATAATATCCCAAAAATTTTCTCTATAAAAGGGATTTTTTAGTTAAGTGGGAAGTTTTTCTCTATTTGATCAAAAGTATATTCATAAGATTACAGATGCAGACGTGAAAAACTCTGGATTTTGGCCGGAGACTTCAGATTTTCCATTACTTCTCCGGCCGTCAGATTACTAACGAAATTCTCCTGCTTTCTTTTTGTTTGAAATTTATCAATTAACCAGACATGGTAATTCCTCAGAAACGCCGATTTTCTGCTGTTTTAGCACTGATTTCTACCATTCTCGGGATCGTAGCAAATCCATAATAAAATGCAGGGTAATGCCAATCAAATTAACGTAGATTTACGGCCGCGTTTAATGTAAATTAAGATTTCGATCACTTATTTTATGAAAGTAATAAATATACTTCTTCAAAGGTTGTCTAATTCAGCATAAATTGCTAAAATGTTATTTTGTTCATTAATTTCGCATACATACTGCGATTGCACAATTCAGTTTGTTCTCATGAATCGCCGAGAGTGCAATAGTATCTTTTTCCATCCACCTCAATCTTCTACATATTGCATTTTTGATTGACTAAACTAGCTTATTTTTGTATTCTGATTAATTATTATAGTTAATTTCTTAATTATTTTCGCATAAAGAATGCGATTGTCCACGCGTGAAATGCCAAAAGTACGTTAGCATCTTTTTCCATCCATCTCCATCATTTAAATGTTGCATATTAGATCAGCTAAACTAGTTTATTTTCATATGGCTAAATATTAAGGTTAATTTTTTAATTATATTTGCATAATACAAATTTTTCTATTTTGAAAAATGGGTAGTAGGAACTCCATAAAGGGATATTTTCCAAAAAGTGGTATTAAAGCAATGATTTAGGCAAATAAAAGTAATGTGGAGTGTGAACGTATTTTTAGCCATCTACGAAAAATTAAAACTAAGTTTTGCACCTCAATTTCTGATAATAACCTAGATAACTTGGTCGTTATGAAATGTAATTTTAATGGTAAATGCTATGAGCAGCAACTAGATAGTAAATTTTTATTAAAAGCCAAATCTGCAACTTTTATAAAAAAATAAAATGTAGCTGTCATAAAACTTTCTTGTGTATATGTGTATTTATAAATATGTATATAATTCAAATGTAGGGGGGGGGGGGAAATGGAGATGAGAAAACCCTCTATTTTCCCCTACATGTTATTTTTATACTGCAACGTTTGTTATGACATTGAAACGCGTGCTTTAAGAAATCTGAATTTTTTTCAGTGGGGGTTGGCAGGTATGTTATTTTTAATATCACACGTAATAATTTGCTTGTGTTCTTTCTACCATCTGAGTTGCCCATGACTTTGAATATTTCGATTCACAGAAGTTTTTGATTCAAGATTTTACTCTTTCTCTCTCTATTGTTCTGATCTTTATGCGCTATTAATATGCATTCCTATTCACTTTATTTTTATCATTTTAATTAATTTTTTTTCTCCCAGAATACTGAAATGTTGATGTATTAAACCTTGTCTTGTTAAAATATTTTTAATTTTATTTATTTATTTTTTCATTTGTTTGTAGTGGCTTTAAAAGCATTTGTTTCAGTAGTTTTTATGAGTAATCCTTGAAAATATTTTTGTATTGTGTTTCTAAAATGTATACTGGGTATCCCGAAACGGCTAAAGAATTCTGTAAATAGTGATTCTACAGTGGTATAAATATTACATATACTAAAAAGAAGCCTTTTCATTTCTTATAAAGTATTCTTTTTTTAGGAATTCAGCTGAAAATTTTGGCCCCAAATTGTATGTTCTAAATGAATGTGCAAATTTCTCTCTGCAGTGCAAGGAATAATGTAGAGAAGAATAATAGGGAATTTTTGATTTAAAAAAAAATTTCATGTCTAAATCAATTTTAAATATAGATATGATAATGCAATTGAATTTTTGATCGTGATTTTTATAGGGTAACAACTTTGTGATTGACTATAATGACTTAAAACAAAAATTAAAGAAAATAACTTTGCTAAGTTTTGAAATATAGCACCTGGGGCTCTACCAGGCTTCCGGAAATCGCCCGTCCTCGCCGGGTTAAAATTCAGCGAGGATGACCAATTTTCGGAAGTTGCCGTCCTCTCGGACGGCCTTGAGATTAGATTTCTTAAAAAAAAAAAAAAAATTGTTGTCATCGTAAAATTATGGCGAAAGCCGCTATTTCCCATGCGATGAATGAAAATTGAAATATCGTCCCCCCCCCCCCTCCCCCCATAAACTTAGTTAGGGTGCATTATTAATGCCTTCTTTCTAGGCGAGCCGTCAGATCTGCATTGTAACCACAGACGCTAGCTATTTTCTCTCCCCTCATCCTCCACCCAGTGAATCCGATGACCCAACGAAAATACGATAGCGCGCTAACGATCGAAGTGACATGTTCTGTTCTCCTTTTCGAGGTCTACATGTGCTGAAATTTCGGATTTTAACAAGACCGACAATACCAATGCTTAAACCCGAACCATGCCCGAAAAAATTTATAAATGTTGAATGAACTCGGCCTGAAGATAACTCAGCAGACCCGAAATGATTTGTATTCAAATGTGTTAAAAACAAATTTGTCAAAATTTTGCACGGAGAATTTAGTTTGTTATCTTAAATATTTATCTTTACGTAGCTGAAATAAAAGCAATAAGTTTATGTATTCAATTTAAATCCATTCTAAAAATTTTCAAAATAAATATGTTTGGCCCGGTCGTAACAGACGTTTTTTTTTTCTTTTTATAAATAACTACTCAACCCGGCCTGAAACAACAGAAAACTGAAGCCCAGCCCGGACCTAAGCCCAAATCCCTTTTTAACTCTTTAAAACCCAAACTATAAAATTTCCATTTGCTGTAATAGACGGGAGTAAGTAACAAGTTTGAATTTTTGGAATGGATTCTTTTAGTTTCAGCCAGAAGTGTTTTATTTTCTTCCCCTCTTTGGTTTCAACTTTAAAATTAAAACGGTTAAAATTCATTCATGGCATTTGTTCCAGTTGTTTGACAACTGAAGTTCATGTATGAAACATCTATTCAGTCTGAAAATTTTAATCTTGATTGACTACATGCCCTAGAAATTAAGAGTGCCAATGAGGTTTAAACCGCTTAGAGACAAGAGGATATATGATTATTTATTTACCACGCCTTCAAGTTACCAAACATTGAAAAAAGGAGCGATTCTTTACCCATAGATCAGAATTCCGCTAGTCTAGTTCTTTATCGGAGACTCCTCGTCGGCGAGTTTGATTGCGACGGTTAAGTGCTGTGGGGGAGGGGGGCTATGAATATGCAGTTATCGCACTTCATTGTGAGGCAGTTGGTTCTAACTTATTATTGTTGTGCGATGTATTTAAGCACATATATTAATGAATGTAAAGTGAAAAAAAAAATTCTTAGGAGGACGGGTAAAAATATTTGAGGACGAGTAAAAAATTTCATTAGCCGTCCTCGTGGACGGGCTAGATTTTGCCGATTTCCCGAAGCCTGGGCTCTACAGTCATTTTCATTGATTAGCACATAAGCCTTTTAGTAAATCATCATGTAACAATCATAACTCTAACATCACTATTAACAGAGTTATTTTGTCATGCCTGGACCTTCAGGACAGCCTGTATATAATTCTATAAATGATTTTATTGCATTTGAATTTTAATAAGAAAAAAATTATTATCAAAGTAAAAGTAGATTATGTTTATGCATTAAGAAGTTTTATGTATAATTGTAATCTAATTTTTTAGTACATATTTATTTTAATATTTTCTCCAGTCTTGTAACAAGTGCTTAGATCTTTTTAAATTAAAAATGGTCAAGAACCCTGATTCATATTAATTAGTATCTGGTTAACTGAGTAAAATTATCAGCTAGCTGTCTGATGCAACCAAATAATCATTTTTCCAATTTTAGTCATTATGAAAATACAGATTTCTTTCATTATTAAAATTGATACATTAATATGTATTTTTATCTCCAGTTATGTATATAATTATAAATGTTGTTTAATTTTAGTTGTTGGTTCTGATTGTGCCATCTATCCCTACTTCGTATATAGTCTTTATATTTTTATACTTTTCAGGTAAGAACTTGTGAAATTTTTGTTCATTATTTTTCAAATTTTATTTTTACATTTCTTTTTTTTTAAATTAAATTTATAAAACTTTGTGATATATTCAGTATTCAACATTGAAGATTGATATTTAACAATTAGCAAATAAAATTGATATTTAGCATTTAAAGTTGTTTCAAAATTTGAATTTTTTGCAATGATATTAAACTTATGGGTAAAAATTTTAATCTCAAAATATATTCGATAACATAGCAATTGTTCTTATTTTTGATATTTAGAAATGTAACAGAGGAAGGGTATATCTAGTAAAATTTTTAAATATTTGTTCTTTTCACTTCACTATGTTTTGGTTCACTAATGAACACATTTCTTTTTTTTAAGCAGTTGCATAGCTAGAGACTTTTTGGTATTAACATGTATAAATTGTTAACATAACCCTATATTCCATTTGTGTAACTAATCTTCACTGTCTATCCTAGTACGTAATATGTGTGCTACTTGCAATATCTCTCAGGGTTGTGAAAAAGCCAACTAAATTTTTAAAAAGTCACACCAGTGGTTTTTATTTGTTTTAACTTTCTCATTTTTTACTTTGTTGGAGCTTTTTTATTTTAATCAAATTAAACATTTTAAATTTTAACAATAATTGTTCAATGATGTATTACTTAACTGAATTTAAAGACATTTTAATAAAAATATAACATACAAATCTTATTTTTCCATTAAATAGTCATTGTACATTGATATTTAATAAAGGGCCCTTATTAACATTATTATTACAAAAAACACATGCATGAATTATTTTTAAAGCATTTAAGGCAGGACAAAGCTATATTTTTTCAAATAATAGAGATTGATTTCACAACAGTTATATTTTTGTTCTTCAAATTATACCTGTTTTTAATTTCTAACTCAACAAAAATAAATATTTAAATTAGTTAAAAGCTATAATTTTTTTTAGCTTAGTTGAATATTTTTAAAATCACTTAAATCAGAACCTACTGATTTGAGTTTGGCATTTTCAAAGTGATTTTTCTAACAATTAATGTAATTTGTAGAAGAAAAATAAGTTACATTTGTTTTTGTAAGTGTCGTGGCTTTTGCCATTTCCTATTTTCTAATGTAAGTTTGAGTACTTACAAATTTATGTAGATTATTTAGTAAGCATATTTTCCCTTGTTTTAAGTTTATGTGTTTTATCCTCAATGTAGATTTATTTAGCCAATTACTACTCATACACAAAAATGATTTACTTGCTAATTTTTTAACACTTAATGTTTATTAAATGTAAAAGCTTAACAATGTTTTGAAACTGCCTTGTGATAACTTTTAAAAATCATTGAAATCAATTTGTGTTAACATTATTTTAATCACTTTTTTTTTTTTCTTCTCCAAATCCATTCTTTTTTTTTTTTTTTTTTTTTTTTTTTTTTTTTTTGTCTACTTTTTTTAAAAAGCGCAGCTATTTTAAGCTGTTTAAACGACAACAACAAGAAAACTGTTAGTTGGCTTTACTTTCTTTTAGCTTGGCTAAAATCTGTTATCCCTAATATATCTGCTGAAAGGTAAACAGCTTGAGTTAAAAATGGGAAATAACATGCTACACTCACAAATACAAAGACCTTTAAATAACTAAGTTTCAGTTTTGCAGTTATGCAGTCAAATAAAATTTATTATGATTTTATATATATATATATATATTTCCAATAGCAAGAGAATATAACAAACATCTTACAACAAAGAACACAAAAACAAAAGTCAATGTCTCATCAGCAGGTTTCTAGCACTCCAATATCTTCTTACCTCGGAGTCCCCACAGCCGAGCATCCCTTGATATGGTACCTGTCCATAACTTTGTCCTTCCCACAGAGCGGACAATTTGGGCTTCGAGATGAGGCTCTATATGCGAGAGGGAGTGGATCCTCTATATCCTCTTCCCACCTCACCTAAGTGGTAAATTAACCTGTGGATTGAGCCGTAAGTTATTCAGTACTCATGAAGCAAGCTCTTCCAAGCGGCGGAGAGGAGCTGGTCTTGTGGCCTGTCTCCAGACCTATCTGCGACCTGGGTCGGGCTCTTCGAGATCATCTTCGAACCTTGTCCGGTGAATCGTTTCGTTGATTTCGCTCCCTCGGCCATGCTCTCACCTGTCGATTCATATTCAGTTGTGCCTTCTCCCCTAGTTGCTGGCATAAACCAATAGGTTGCCGCGGGAGTTGGACTTTTCTCTTTGTTATAAATGCCAATGTGGTGTAGATAACTCGCCAGACAGTCATGGCCAACTGCAAGCCTGAATTCCGTGACTGCCCTTTCACGAGGTCTATCCAAAATTTTTTGGTACAAAATGTACCTCCAACTCCTCGAGGAAATACTAGAAGTGAGTTCCGTTTCAAGTCTCATGTGATTTCTGATATAAAGTTTTATAGAATGAAATGAGTAGTTTGTGGTTGGCTGTTGGACTATCCGTGTGCCCTTCTTAGCCAACATATCTGCCTGTTCATTACCGAAAATGTCACAGTGTCCAGGGATCCACTGGATAACGATATGCCTTCTCTCTGCCCTCAATCTCTCAAGGAGGATTTGACATTCTAAGATATCCCTAGAGATAGGTACTTCATTTGACCCAATAGCCTGAATGGCAGCTCTGGAATCCGATAGTAAGACCACCTTGTTGTTATTACATCTGGGGACAACAAGTTGCCTTAGTGCCACACAGGTAGCCATAACCTCTCCTTTAAAGGCCGTTTTTCGTTTTCCTACAGGAATATAAAAAGAGAAACTGGAAGAATATATTCCTGCTCCAACATTTGGTGAGCATTCAGTCTAAGAGCTATTGGTATAAACATTTAGTCATTCAGGTTCGAGATAGAGAGTATAGATGGTCTCAAGGGCTAAAATCTTTAAGCTCTCATGAGGGAACTGACTCTTAGGGATAGACTGGATAAGATTCAGATTAGTAATTTTCTCAACGTGATTCAAGGGATTACGGGATTTCAAAAACCCCTGAACAATATCCGCATCAAGTTCTGGATCTGCTCTTAACTCTAAAACCTTCTGTAGGAAACCGCTTTGTGTCTTCAGGTGCCTTTGTCCATTTTCATAGTCCCAAAAGGGCACTTCAATTCTTATTAGCTTTTCATACAACAAAACAGCTTTCTCCTCAATAATCATCTGAATGGGTTTATTATTTGTCAAGAGTAGCATTAAGTCGATGGGAGTTGTCTTTACTGCACCAACAATTAGCCTGAGGGCCTGATTTTGTAGTAACTCCAATTTCTCGGCCAAACTCTTTGGGGCAGTTACTAAAATTTCACAACAATAAGTAATAACAGGTAAAATAAATGTTTTATATGTGTTTTCTAAGGTTGTTCGGGCGCATCTCCAAAGACAACCAGCCAATCGTTTATGAATGCTTAGTCGTTTTTCAGCCTTCTCGTTATATTGTCAATTTGGAGCCTCCAACTCAACTTATTGTTAAAGGTAACTCCCAAGTACGTAAATTTATCTGTATTTAACAATTCATCATTTCTATAAACAAGCTTTGGCCGGATGTTCTGATGCATTAACAAAAAAGTCTGCACCACAGACTTTTTAAGGTTCACCAACATGTTATTTTCCTCGCACCACTTAGAACCTCAAGAGCTTTGTTTAAAAAACTCAGACTTTGCATTCTTTTTAGCAACTTGAGTCCAAAAAGCAAGATCGTCTGCAAAAAGGAGACACTCCACCCCAACTGTCTTCAAAGCCAGAATCAGATCATTTATATATATATATTGAATAGGGAACAGCTACTAACCGCTCCTTGGGAGTAATCCCATCTGAAGAATGTAGCTTTTTGAGGTTAAACCCCTGTAACGAACTTTGCAGCTTCTCTGACCCAGAAATGAAACAAACCAATTTAGCATATTATATTCGACTCCTATATCTTTGAGTTTAAGGGCCATTTTTTCCCCTCCAAACGGAGTCATAGGCCGATTTAAAATCTATGTAGACTGTTGTCATCACTTTTCTTTTATCAAGGGAATCCTTGACCATTTGACTCAAATGAGCTACTTGGTCAGCAGTGGACCTATTCCTATGGAAACCAGCCTGTTTGCCACAAAGTAAATCATTTGTTTCGATGTACCAGTTCAGTCTATTTACAACCATGCACTCCATTAATTTAACCAGTATGTTAGTAAGTGAAATGGGCCTATAGCTTTGAGTGTTACTGGCGTCTAGCTTTTTTCAAAATAGGGACAACTATAGTTCCTCTCCAGTCACCAGGCACAATCCCTGTCTTCCAAATGTGGTGAAAATCTCCCAAAACAGTTTTTTGCATTTTGTTCCAAGGTATTTGGGGTATTCTGCATGAATTTTATCATGTCCTGGGGACTTTTTGATTTTTAAAGTATTCAGACAAGTATTTCATTCCTCCTTGGTGAAAGGCAATTTGAAAATGTCCTATGCTTCAGCCAGATCTTGAAATTGGGACATAGGAAGTTGATTGACACTCCTTTTGAGAACTCTTGATGTTTTCCTAGCATAAGCTCCTTTTTTCTGATATAAACAGTATGACTGTGCAAAAACATTTGCAATGTCTCGATCTGAAAAGAATTCTCTGTTAACTGTAATGAATAGGTTCCCTTTTGGGGACAACTTTTTTGTTTGATAGATTAGAAACAAATCTGTATGTCCTCAAGCTGTCTTCTTTATAGTTTATATTCTCTATAAATTTATCAAATGTTTTTCGCTTTGCCTCAAGAAGATTTCTCTTAAAAATTACAATTTGCTTCCTCCACAGTCTAACATCAGCCGATCTCCCCGTGATCTTGACTTTTTTCCTTAACCAATCTCTTTTTTGCCTTAAATCTTTGAATTCTTCAGACCAAAAGCACTTGTAATTCCTAACTTTCCCTCTAGGTATACAATTTTTTGCACATTTTAGCACCAACCCGTTAAACGTTTTAATTGTACTCTTTTTCCATATGGATTAAATCAAATATATCTAAATGGTAATAATGTAAAAAACAATTTTGTAGATAATAAATATTTTATTTTTAATTGCCTTTTTTTGAAACCCCCTTTAAATAATAGTGAATCGGTTAAATTTAAAAGGTTTAAACGTGGAAAGGGACATTCCTTACAAAATGGTCATAAAGCTGAGATAATATGTTTACAAAATCAATTTAATAGCACTTTTCAATGGAAATTAATAAAATCCTGGGTTTTTGCGATAAAGAAAAAACATTTAAATAGAGTTTATGCCATTTTCTTAAAATTAAATCTTGCTAATGAACATTTTAATTATATTTTCTATGATTTGCTTATTACAAGAGCAAAGTATTTAAATTTAAAACTTAATCAATTTCATAATAATAGTATGTCTACTAATTCTTATTGTGTAATCTCTTTCAAGCATCCCATTTATAATTCTCTAAATTTTGGTCATCTATTTAACAAGTTCAAATATTTATTGCCTATTGGAGATTTAAGTGTTTCAAAGACTTTTAAAAAATACAACAAGCTTATTGGTAGATCTATATTTAATTATAATGAAATTTCACAAGCTCTCTATAGATCATGATTCTCAGTCATTTGTAGATAGTGAATGTATTTGTAAAGTAAACAAATATGCTAAATTTCTAAATCCAGACATAGGGCATATAGTTACAGGAGAAAGTTTTAAAATCAATTAATCTTGATAAATATATATATATATATATATATATATATATATATATATATATATATAAATTAGCTTGTAAATACGCTCTGCCTTTAGAGGCATTTAATATGTGGAAATTTACTTTATTAGAATCTATTAAAAATGGTTTTAGTGGTATTAAATTGTCTAGATCTTTATATAATATTGATAATATTAAACATTCCATTAATGATTTACAGAAATCTTTTATTATCACCTATGTTGATAAAGCCTCTAATAATTATGTTATTATCTGTAAAAATTTTTATGTACAATTTCTGTTAGATTATTTAAAAAATAAGTCTTTTTAAACTTGATTTACATTCCATTAATAGTATCAAATTGATCAAATTATCAATATGTATAGTGATTTAAATATTAAATATAAATATCTTAAATTTTCTTATATAGTGCTTATTCCAAAATTTCATAAAAATCCTATTAAATTTAGAACTGTAACTAGTAATCATAATACTTACTCCACTACTGCAAGTAAATTATTACTAAATTCTTTAAATCTAATAAATAATAGTTTACGCCAGTCTAGTAATAATTACCTTATTCTAAATAATAGTAAAGAATTAAAGAATAAATTAATATCTCTTAGAAAAATAATAGGATTTCAAACTTTTGATTTTAAAGATTTTTTTTAATAATATTAAGATCTGATCTATATGATGTAATTTTAGCTCTATATTATGCTTATATTACCAATCTATCAACTCAAACAAATTTTATAAATTTTTCTAAACTTCTTCACTTTGTTATTTTTAATGATTATATTTTTCAAGGAAATAAATTATACTTACAAGTCTCAGGAGTTCCACAGGGTGGCTGCAGTAGCAGTATGTTAGCTAACTTATACCTTTATCATTATGAAAAGTCCTTTCCTTTAATAGATTATTCATTTTACAGATATGTTGATGATCTGATTTGCTTAGTACATACTGAAAATTATCTCATAGATGTAGATTTCTATCCAGACAATTTGGAATTAATTCCTAATGAAGTTACTATTAGTAATAATATTAATTTTTTAGATTTAAATCTTTTTTTGATCCTTCTAATAGAATTGTTACTAATTTATATGATAAAAAAGACTTTTTTAATTTTAACATTAATAACATCTTACCATTTAATTCCTGCAACTTGATTCAATTGTTTAGAAATATTATGCTTAATTAGCTTTTTAGAATTTATAGATTATCTGATAAAAAATTTCATGCTATGCATATAAATAATCTCAAAATTACCAGCAATTTATATAAATATCCCTCTTATTTAGTAAATGGTATGGTTAAAAAGTTTAGATTAGCTGGATTTTCATGAATTCTATTTATATAGTATCTTATATTAGCCAGTCATCTCCTTTCTCTTTTATTATTAATATTTTTACATCTTCTTCAACATCAGCCTTACTATTATGAGCCCCACTTTTTTGTAGCTCTTTCTGTATATTATTACTTACCTTTTCGCATTACGGTTTTTCATTTCTTATGAATGGCAACAGTAGATCATTTCTTTTTTCTTTGCGAATGGCAACACTGGTCTCTTCATTCAAGGTTCGACTGGTTCGGGTATATGCTGTGCATCTTCCAGGTATTCATGTTTTCTTTTATTTTTCCTTCTTTATGTATGTTGTCCAAGTAGAAATAGTTTATAGATATAATCTATCTATTTCTTCAGAAACATACATTTTGTGTGTTTGTTTCGTCAAAATACTTGGACCAGAAGAGTTTTGTGAAGTGAACATTTCCATTTTTTAAGGCCTAGCCCTTGTTCACGTGTATAGCAATAATGGATTTTTTATGTTTTTCTATATTTGTTTCCATATCATTGAAATTTATTGATTTTCTTTAACTTGATGACTCCTATTTTATTTTTATTTTTTTCGTTTGATTGAAGATTTGCTGTTTTTTATACTTTTATTTTGTGGGTGTTTTATAAAGTTAGGTTTATCGAGTTGCAGCTTCTCACTATTCTTTCATTGGACTTTCAAACTATTATTATTATGTGTATGTATATATATATATATATATATGTATATATATAAATATATATATAAATATATATTTATATATATATATATATATATATGTATATATATAAATATATATATAAATATATATTTATATATATATATATATATATATATATATATATATATATATTAAAAGAATCAAAAATATCATAAATACCGAAGCAAACTATTTTCATTTTAATATTAATAAAATCTTACCATTTAATTCTTGTAACTCTATTCAATTGTTTAGAAATATTATATGAAATCAATTTTTTAGAATTTATAGATTATCAGATAAAAAAATTTCTTGCTTTGCAATGAAATTCAAAACGTATTACATTTTTTTTCCCCCTGAAAATAATACAAGCCAAATTTTAGATATATTTGTTTTTACAGTAATATTAATCGCTTTTCTCATTTTTGGTATTTATTAATTTTTTAAAACTTAATTCTAGTGTTTTTTTACTTTTCTAACTGTAAGATTAAGTATTATCAGTTTACACTATATTTTTCCATTTCTTAAAAGCTTTAAATTTACAAGTTATCAATTTATTTATTTTCAGTTCATTTTCTGAATATTTTAGATATTAGACATTTATGGTTACTAATTACTTTTTTACATTGTTTAATATATTACTAATAATGTTTTCTATTATAGAACTTTTCAGGTGGTGTTTCATGATGTTTTCCAAAATATCCTACAAATTTTCATTTATAATGTAGTAATTAAACTCTTTCTGAGCCAATTTTAAGATTTATTTTTACCCCCAATTAATCCATGAATCATTAAGTTTCCTAAAGTCTTGCAGTTCATAATATGTATGTTTATGTAAAAGTTTTGCATACTTTAAAAAAATGTGCAAATTATCTTCAAAAGAAATTATAAATCGGATATGAAAGACAGTCATGCCAAATATGACACATACTCTCTTGCTTGTGGTGTGTCGCAGTGAACAGATTCAACCATAGCAAATCACAGTGTTAGATTTAAGCAATTGAGAGTCTTAATCGGTTTTGTATAATCAAGTTAAATTGTCTCAAAGTATAGAGATTTATGTCTCTTCCTCTTAAGAAAGCCTGTCTCAAGGAGTTATTCTAAACATATGTGAAGAAATAGAGTCGGCCTCCCGATAAATGAAAGCAAAAGAAGGGGATAAAGGATTTCTGTGACCTTTAGCCACCAATTCTGAAGTTAAGAACTATTACCATGGTTTCTTTCCAGATAACTCTATAGTACATCTAATCTAAACTTTATGAGCTTTCATCCAATATTCCCTTGTCCTCATGTATAATTTATGTCAGCTGTCTTCAAATTTTTTCCTTTTGCATCTACTCCTTTAAAAAAACAGTGCACTTGATATGTATACACATTAGCCATCTTCAAAAAGATAACTGTTTTAAAGTGCTTAAATTTTATAATAGAACAAGAACTGCATATAGTCTGATGATATATCTTGTACCAATAATATATCTGTAGATACATCTATATGCATTTTGGATAACCAATACTGCACATCTCCCCCCCCCCCTCTCATCCAGAAAGATTAATCTCTTTTGAAGAGATTAGTCTTTCTGGATGTAACTCTCTTTAGTAGCATGATTCACAATGCATCTGTGAAAAATCCCTTCTCTCGTTATGAATCATGTAATATTTTATTGTCTAAATTTTATTGGTATAATTGAATTTTGGGCTTTGTACTTTAAAATATATAATTTCTATTTTTCTTTCTAGTTATTGGCTGTACTCATCCTGTACTGAAGAATTATATTGTTTTCTTTCTTTTATATACTTTTGATGGGACATATGCATTTAAATTTTGTTTGTATTGTCTGAAATGCTATTTATGTATGTACCTAGATATTAACCCTGTGAAGCTATCTGTCACTTAATTCATTAAAGTTAGTGTTCAAAAAAATTCATAATCTGATGTTTAGTATTTTGATATTCTGTGGCAATGAGGTTTTTAACTTTTAGTTGGCTGTGGTTTTTGTTTTATATCTAACTTCTTTAGTGGAATCAGTATTTTCAAAATTTACATTTAATCTTCCATTTTTACCAACTTTTTTTAACTTGATTTGGTGTTTGTCAACTAATCAGTTTCCATTATCACAGTAACATGAAATTTGACATGTTGTTGCTTGTGTTTTTTGTTTTATATCTAATTTCTTTAGTGGAATAAGTATTTTCAAAATTTGCATTTAATCTTCCATTTTTGCTACCTTTTTCTTTAACTTGATCTGGTGTTTGTCAACTACTCAGTTTCCATTAATCACAGTAACATGAAGTTTGCTATGATTTTTGCCTGTTGTGGTACATTTTAATTTTTTGGGTTTTGAACCTCATTGGACTAGCCCATCTTGGGTCCTGTGTATGAATGTACTATTTAAAAATAAATAACTCAGACCGAAGCAGCTAGGAAGTCCAAATTTAGCATGCCGTCATCTTGTGCAGTATATTTTAATTCTTTGAATTTTGAACTTTACCTAATACACTTGGGTCATCATAGGAATGTACCCGAAAACCAGAGCAGTTAAGAAGTTCACATTTGGTATGTTGTTGTTTTTCATAAAAATAAAAAAAATTCATTTAAAGTTGCATACATTTTAAAGCATCAAATTTTTATACATTTAATTTACATACAATTAATAAAAAGGGGATACTTTAAAAAACTGTATTTTTTGCTTTTTCTAAATCTTTCCATTATTCCTAAGAAACATGTTATGAGAAAATCTTCGTGTTTGCTGTATTTGAAGAAATTTAGTTTAGCATTAAATTTAGAGGAAAACATATTGTGTATTTTAATGGTGTTAGGCTTACTCCAAAATGTCGATCTAATTATTAGAATATTTTTGTTTTCGGATACATTTCTTTTGATTAGTACATTTGTTTGGATTTTTTCATCACTGGTATTGGAATTATAGTTTGATTATTCTTTGTTTAATCTATAGGAAGCTGGTAAAATTATTTAGTTTTAAATTGTTATGAATTTTAAGTTATTTCAGCAGTTACTGCACTTAAGCACAAACTGCATGTTCTATTGTGCACTATTAGAAAATTATTCTGCCTATTACTATACGTAGGGTTTCTGTGGTGGAAAATGGAGTGTTGCAAAAAAAGTAAACACTTTATATGCTTTTACCTATGAATAAAAATTTAAATAATTTTTTTTTGTCGGAAATATGGTCCAGATTATAAATATGTAAAAATAATTTTAATATTTTGAACTTTTTTTTTTTTTTTGAAAAAGAAAAAAAAACTATCCAAGTGGATGTTTTTTATTTATGTGTCAATGATGGCTTCAAAGATTTTGTTTGTGCACTATAGCATAATTTATGAACATTTCTTTGAGACTGCAAAAAAAGAGCTGTCTCTGCATCCACTGGGCATAAATTTGATCCATTACTATATATTGAAAATAGCATTTTTTCTTTTAATTGATTCCTGAAATGAATTAAAACTTTGTTAAAATGCAGAGAACAGAAAATTAGTACCTATAAATTAATTAGTGTTATTAGAGCGATAATAATTTCACTACTCTAAAGGGGCTACAAAACAAACTTCAGACGCTTTCATCACTGTGTTCATCTTTAATTACTCATCTAATATATCTACTAACTATTATGGATTATCCATATTTCTTTGCACTGTTCTTTAATTAAATTTTATGGTGTTGGTCCATTTATAATTTAATTGGAGGTTATGCATGGACTTTTTCATTAATTTCAAAGTAAGTCTATTTCCGTGTGTATTGAGTCAAAATTAATCAGCTATGTAAAAGTTAAAAACCTCAGTAATTGGATTTGTTTTAATACTTAAAAAACTTTATGAAATATTTGGAGACAATATATTCCTTTGACAAATGATTATTTGAATAGAGGAATATAACACAAACTGAAGTGAAAAGGATGGTACATACTAAAGTGCTTTTCATTTTAATGTGAAGAATGCTTTGAAAAGCGATAAGACAGACTAAAGGGATATATTTTATAATATATTTATGCTGTGATATTTTATAAAGACCCCTGTACATGATACAAGAAATTGACCATTCAAGTTAGAGGCAATTTATTGAATCAATTGTTTTTTCGACTCTCAAAATTTGGTCCATTTACATAGTTCAACTTACAGAATCTGCAACTGTTTTGTTATTTGTCTGCAGTTCGGTTCAGTGCGTTCAAACAATTATTGTTTACATATTTTTGATTACTTCATTCTTTGTAAATATGTTATATATTTTTCTTCTTTCTATGCGATTGCTATATTTATAATTTTTTTTTTTAATATTTACTATATCGGATCATCAGTAATGGATTTGCAAATTGTTTTAAAGGAAAATCGCATCATGAAAAGAGTGTCTATTGAATAAAATTTTATTAATTTTGCATAAATTTCACTAAATATGAAATTGTGTCAACTATAAATGGTTTAACTTCTCATTTAAATCACTTCATTCAATACAAGTGGTGCTGCAGCTATTTATGAGTAATGTGAACAAATCAGCATAAATTTAACATATTTATTATTAATATTAAATTTAATAAATTAAACTAAATAAAATTATTTAATTTCTAATAATAAATATCTAGTTATCTTACAACGAAAATTTCAATTTCAATGAAAAAAAATTAAGAGAAAGAGTCCCTATGTGCAAAGTCAGAAAGCAAGAAAGTGAAAAATAAGTTAAAAATAAATACACCAAATTCAAATTAATTAAATTAAAAATGCATAAATAGTAGTCAAAAATGCAATTCATGCATGCGCAAAAATGAAAATATATAAAATGAATCATGACATATGAAGTAAGTGTTCTAATTGGTCAGTTACCATCAAGAAATTGTACAATATTTGCAATTACAAAGGTTCTTATAAGAAGTTGGTACCATTCAATATTCATTACACAAGGCAAGTTCGCACAATAAGTTGTCTGTTCAATTTATTGATTCAACTTCTTGCATTGTGTACAGGGTTCTATTGTGTGATATAATAATTAAAGTGATAGACAGACTAAAGTAAGTTTTTGTGATATTTTACTGGTTTTCAAAAGTGATAGACAGACTAAAGATGTTTTATACAATCTACATATACTGTGATATTAATAATATATGTAAAGTGATATATAGACTAAAGTAATATTTATTTTATGTGAAAAAGCTTTTAATTTTTTGTGATATTTTACTGGCTTTCAAAAGCGATAAGACAGACTAAAGGGATATAATTATGCTGTTATATTTTATAATAGAAGAATATGTATAAAGTGATAGACAGACTAAAGTAATATTTATTTTATGTGAAAAATGCTTTTAATTTTTTGTGATATTTTACTGGTTTTTAAAAGCGATAAGGCAGACTAAAGGGATATAATTATGCTGTTATATTTTATAATAGAAGGATATGTATAAAGTGATAGACAGACTAAAGTAATATTAATTTTATGTGAAAAATGCTTTTAATTTTTTGTGATATTTTACTGGTTTTCAAAAGCGATAAGGCAGACTAAAGGGATATAATTATGCTGTGATATTTTATAATAGAATATATATATAGTGATAGACAGACTAAAGATATATTTTATACAATCTACTTATACTGTGATATTAATAATATATGTAAAGTGATATACAGACTAAATTAATATTTATTTTATGTGAAAAATGCTTTTAATTTTTGTGATATTTCACTGGTTTTCAAAAGCGATAAGACAGACTAAAGGGATATAATTATGCTGTGATATTTTATAATAGAAGAATATATATAAAGTGATAGACAGACTAAAGATATGTTTTATACAATCTACGTATACAGTAGAACCCCGCTTAACCGGCGCTCTCTGCTTAAACCGGCTTCAATTTGATCTGTAAGTTAAAAATTATTCTCTTTTTAAAAATCGCTCCTTCCAATATTGGGAGCTGTTTTGTCAGGTGATCTGCAGGTGTTAGTTGTTTCTCGTGAATCTATTTTTAGAAAGTTTTCTGGGATAGGAAACTTCACCCTTTTAGGGGGGGGGACGAGGGTATGGTTCTTTGTTTGTGATTGGATATTTTAAAATGAGAACACGTGTTCCATAGTGTAGGTAGTTTAAGAGCGATATTTTTTCTTTAGTTTTTATTTCATCGCATCACTTAAGGCATGAAAAAATATTCACATGTTTTAGTTATATTAGTTGTAGAGGTAACATTGTTGAAGAGGGAAAATGTCTAGTGTAGAAAGTATGAGAAAGCGTTTTGTAGTATCGATGGAAAGAAGACTTAATGCTATAAAAAGAATGGACAGAAGTGAAAATTTAAAAACAATCGCTAAAGGTTTTGGTGTCAGCGAGAGTGCTGTCAGCAACTGGAAGAAGAAAAGGAATGAGATAGAGGCATTTTGTAGCCGATTAACATCAAAGAGTGGACTAGAGTCACGAACATTGAAGAAGCCTAATTTAGAAAATTTAGACGAGGCATTACTGCTTTGGTTTAACCAAGAACGAGAGAAAGGAATGCCCATCAGCTGTCCTATTTTTTTAAAAAAAGGCATTGATTCTACATAAAAAAAATTGGAGGAGATCAAGAATTTATCGCTAGTGAAGGTTGGCTAAACGGATTGAAAAAGAGGCATGGCATCCATCAGCTCACCATTTCTGGTGAAAGATTGTTTGTTGACCCAAAAGGTGTAAATTGTTTTCAAACCAAACTAGAAGAAATTATCACTGATGAAAGCTTAACAGCAGAACAGTTATACAATGTCAACGAAACTGGTCTGTACTATGGAATGTTACCTTCCAAAACTTTAGCATCTAAAATAGAAACAGCTGTCCCCGGACATAAAAAAAATAAAGATAGGGTAACTTTATCTTTGTATAGCAATTCTACTGGCACACATAAGTTACCGATTATGCTTATAGGAAAGTCAAGGCTGCCAAGGGCATTTAAAAAGATTAATATGGCATCCCTTCCAGTTCATTATCGAGCTCAAAAATCCGCTTGAATGAACACTTTCCTCTTTAAAGAATGGTTCAAATCACAGTTTGTTCCTGCAGTTGAAAAACATTTGGAATCAAAAGGGTCGCCCGTAAAGGCAATCTTTCTTCTAGATAATGCTCCGTCACATCCAAATAAAAAAGAACTTAAGGTAGGAAATACAAAAGCAGTTTTCTTCCCACCTAACGTTACATCACTTATTCAATGGATCAACGTGTAATTGAGTCTATTAAAAAAAAAAGATACCTTCGGAAGCTACTAGTAGCATTACAAAATGAAGATATTAATGTAAACCTTATTGACTCAATAAAAGCTATCAATATTAAGGATGTGGCGTACATGGTTGCCTCAGCATGGTCAGAAATGCCTGCTTCAATTTTAAAGAAAGCATGGCGAAAGCTAATCGCTCCTATACAGCACGAAACAAATGAAAAGGAATCATCTGAAGTGATTGACGAAATGCCGTCAACAGAACTCTCCGCATTAAACTTCGCCAAAATTTTTGAAGCTGTTCAAGGCTGTAGTGATATTACAGAAGTAGATGTTGAAGAGTGGTTTAAAATTGATAACGACTTGGGCATCGAAATGTTATCTGACGAAGACATCATCGAGACTATCATTGATGCGCATCAAGACCTCACGGAAGATTCGGATGATTCAGATTCACCAATAAACTCACGAGTTTCCCATAACAATGGAACGAATGATTTAGCAGTGGCTCTTCGTTATGTTGAACAACAATCAACCTCCACGTCAATTGATTTAATGTTAATAAAGAAATGGCAGGACTTCGCAGCCAAAAATCGGTATTCAAGTTTAAACAAAAAAAAGTAACCAATTTCTTTAAAGAATAGTAATGCAATTGTATGTACACTAGTACAATATGAATTTTTAATTTTCTTAATGTACTCGGTTAAATATAATTTTTAATAGTAGTATAGTATGTACAGTAATTATTTTTGCTTTAATTTGTTTAAATACGTTTATAATGCATAATTTTCCTTATAATGTAGAGTATCTAACAGAGCTATAAGAGAAATGCTATGGATTTAACATTTTTTAAATCACTCCTGTTTAAACCGGATTTTCTCTTAACCTTCGTACCCGTGGTCCCAATTAAGCTGGTTAAGCGGGGTTCTACTGTATTGTGATATTAATAATATAAAGTGATATACAGACCAAAGTAATATTTATTTTATGTGAAAAATACTATTAATTTTTTGTGATATTTCACTGGTTTTCAAAAGCGATAAGACAGACTAAAGGGATAATTATGCTGTGATATTTTATAATAGAAGAATATGTATAAAGTGAAAGACAGACTAAAGTAATTTTTATATTATGTGAAATATGTTTTAATTTTTTGTGATAGACAGATTTTGGTTTTGAAAAGCGATTGACAGACTAAAAGGATATATTTTAATACAATATAATTATGCTGTGATATTTTATAGTAGAAGAATATGTGTAACATAGTTGCCAACTCTTCTGTGTTTTATTCCTGTTCTCCCGGTAAGTTGTCCATTCTCCCGGTTTTCATCTGCATTTATTTACTTTCTTTCAAGGTCAAGATAGTTGAGTTTCATCTTATTCTACATTTTATTTTCATCATATTCTCATCTTATTCTACATTTATTTTCATCTTATTCTACTAAAGCAATAACACTCTTATTTTTAATAGTGTGAGTAAAAATAAATATTTTACTAAACGAAATAATTTTCATATAAATAGTGTAATTTCAATTTGTATATTATGCATTGCTAGAAGTACATGAGCATCTATTCCATCCATCTCTATCCTCTAATTATTGCACAATAAGTGGACTAAACTAGCACTTTTCATATTTTGATTATTTTTAAAGAAATGTTTTGAATAATTAACCAACTATTATGGAAGTAAGATAATTCTTATAGTTAATATTCTCAAGCAAGACTTTGATTCTAGCACATTTTTCCTGGTTTTTAAAGATTTGATGTTTTTCATGATATATATTAAATAGTATAATCACATATGCACACAATGTGCAAATTTCAATTCTAATATTTTTTTGGCCATGATTTTTTCAAAATAAGTAGGCTTTTGAATCACCTGAATTCAGTAAATTTCAATATTTCTATTTATTATTTTGTAAACATATTTCCTACTGTCTTTTAGTCTGTTATTTTTCAGCTTAATCTAAGTCATCCCACCTGAATTGTTTTAATTTCTGTATCATATTTTCATTTGTGGTCTTATTGAAGACTTCGATGCATTAACAATTAACAGATATGTTTGATATACAAATATTTTGATTTATTTCAAATCTGTTAATTATAGTCATAGGGAATTTATACTGAAGTTTTATTTGTTCATTTTTATTTGTCTTTTTTATTACTTCGATACATTAACAAGTCTGTTAATTATAGTCATAGGGAATTCATACTGAAGTTTTATTTGTTCGTTTTCATTTTTTTTATTACTTCGATACATTAACAATTAACAGATATGTTTAATATACAAATATTTTGCTTTGCTTCAAATCTGTTATAATCATAAGGAATTCATACTGAAGTTTTATTTGTTGGATAGCTGTGCTTACTATATACATAGATTAAGTATAGTTGTCAGGGATTTACTTTTTGTCTTTGTACGCTAAAAAAATCTTCTTGTTTTTCACATTTGGAGATTGGCAGCTATGAGTGTAAAGCAATAGACTAAAGATCTATTTTTTACATAATCTACTTATACTGTGATATTTTATAATAGAAGAATATGTATACAGTGATATACAGAAGTAATTTTTATATTATGTGAAAGGTGTTTAAATTTGTGATATTTTACTGGTTTTCTAAAGCGATAAGACAGTTTAAAAAATATATATTTATAATACAATATAATTATGCTGTAATATTTTATAATAGAGATGTGTAAAGTGATAGACAGACTAAAGTAATTTTTGTGATATTTTATTGGTTTCAAAGGCGATAGACAGACTAAAGGGATATATTTTTTATACAATATGATTGTGCTGTGATATTTTATAATAGAAGAATATATGTAAAGTTATATATACATCGGATTTTCTGTGATATTTTATTGGTTTTCAAAAGTGATAGACAGACTAGAGAAATATGTTTTATACAATTTATTTATAGTGTGATATTCTATAATAGAAGAATATGTGTAAAGTGATAGACAGACTAAAGTAATATTTATATTATGTGAAATATGTTTTAATTTTTGTGATATTTTACTGGTTCTCAACAGCGATAAGACAGACTAAAAAGATATAATTATACTGTGATATTTTATAATAGAAGAATATGTGTAAAGTGATAGACAGACTAAAGTAATATTTATTTTATGTGAAAAATGCTTTTAATTTTTGTGATATTTTACTGGTTTTTAAAGTCCATAGATAGTCTAGCAAACTATATTCTTAATGCAATATAATTATGTTTGATATTTTATGTACGGAAATATATGTAAAGCGATAGACAAAATTTTTGGAATATTTAACTGGTTTTTAAAGCTGTAGATAGACCAGAGATATATTCTTTATACAATCTACTTACACTGTGATATTTTTTAATCTTATATAATAAAACAAGATAGTTCAAATAAACTAATATATAAATTTTTAACTAATTATAAATTTTTAAACTGTAAAATCATGATTTTTCACCATTTTGTTAAATTAAATCTATTCCTTCTTTGCCACCACAGATTCGCAGACGATTGAGCAGTTTGGTAAACATTTAGTCTGGGAAAAAATGGAGCCAAATTGCACCAAGTGCATTTATATTTTTGAGTTTTGTACATTTGCAAATTTGAAAGATGTCATCCTATTCCCCCCCCCTCCTTTTTTTTTTTTTAAATTTGACTGGAATTGGAGGAAAATTCACTGAGATAGCAATAATTTTCAAATTTAAAGGCATTCTTTTGCAATTTTAAGTATTTTTAGTTATTTGTGCCATGAAAATGATTTTAATTCAAAACAGACAATTTGAAAATTGGCTGCTGTTATCTGTAATTTAAGTAGTGTGCACTTATTTATTGAAAATATAAAAATTACATTATTTTCAGAAAGTATGGCCAATATATAAATTGGTTCAATTGTGTTGAGACTGTAGAAATTAAGATTTAAATTCTGTCAATCGATAGATTTTAATGTAGAGTCCCTGTAAGTGACAAGTTTGGATTTTGTGATGTAGGAGGGGGTGTCAAATCATAGCCATTGCACAGATGTACAT
Source organism: Amaurobius ferox (assembly GCA_951213105.1). Classification (NCBI taxonomy): domain Eukaryota; kingdom Metazoa; phylum Arthropoda; class Arachnida; order Araneae; family Amaurobiidae; genus Amaurobius; species Amaurobius ferox. The sequence goes on along the minus strand of OX578152.1, from coordinate 106,286,812 downwards.
GGATTGTATACAATTTTAACAGAAGAATATAAGCAGATAAGTTATTTTTTATATTTTCCTAGTTTTTAAAAGCGATAGACAGATTGTTTTATACAATCTTTGTTATTTTATGATAGAGGAATATGTGTAAAGTGATACACAGGCTAAAGTATATATATATATATATATATATATATATATATATATATATACACACACACAGTACAGGATTGTTTATCCAGCTTCCCAATATCCAGAACTATTCTGGTTTTTTATAATGACAAGCATTCTCTTGAGTCTTATCTGGTAATAAATTAAATTATTTTGTTCTTTATGGATGCGTTATTATAAATATCTCTTCAATTTTTCTACTTTAATTCACATATTTAACTTATATATATATATTGTTGATTTGGCTCTTTATCTTTATTATAGTCTATGTGATAGTAGATTAAAGTTATTTTACAGTTTGACAGAGAAAAAAGCCTATCAGCTAATTATTTGTATGCTCAAGTAGTTCCATATGATTTTGTCAGAAACAAGCTTAAAAGTATACTAGCAAATTATTAATGCAGTTAAACTATTTTAACCGAATCATAAATGCAGGGATGTGTCAACTGTATAAAAATCACTGTTTTGTTACTACCTTCTGTCAAGAAAAGTTAATATTTGTTAATATGAGACGTAATGATGGTACTGACACTGCCTAAAAAGACTGTGGTTTGGGCTTTAATTAGTCCACCACCCACATTTTTAGAATGTTTGTTCTCACATCCATATTATGTATGGTAATTTGTTTAGTTTGAAGAGCTTCAGTAAGTACAGTCTTTGATATATATTTGCCAACTTTATTGGATTTTGAGGATAATACTTGGTTCCCGATTCTTAATCAAAATATCCTGATTTTTGCTAAGTTTATTCGATTTTCTTGAGTTTAGGGATTTTTCAATAAATTCTCTGTTAAAAGGGGTTTATTCATACTTGCCATTGCTATTTTGTTTCCTCCAAATATGGACCTTGCACCTGTACGAAGTTGTGCCATTTTCACTTTGTTGATACTATCTATTACAAAACAAAGACAGTTGCGAACTCTCCTAAATTTTCACTCTTTTCGCTAGATTTCCTGAAAAATCTGAAAATCTTCCAAATTTTAGATTTGAATCAAATCTCTTTATATAGGGAAGTTTAGAAAATAATCCCCACAAATTCTTAAATTAAAAAAATTCCTTTTGCAGAAAGTGCTAGCAGTTTTGTATTGGTAATTTTTGATTGGCTTGGCTAAAAGTCAAAATATGTTTAGTGCCATATAAACCAAGGCATGGTAAAAATATACAGTCGTTTCTAAAAGGAGTGTGTAGTCATCTAGATAGAGAATTTCAGTGGTTGATGTCGCATGTTCCTGCATTTTAAAGTATGCAGAGGATTTTTTTAGTGATTGTCGATGCTTATTTATGTCTTTTTGTTGCTGGCTATGTTCGTGTATGTCATATTTTACGTGTTTGATTTAAAGTGTAAGGATTATTTCATGTGCACCAATTGCTTATTTGAGTTGCATAATTCTAGATTATTTAAGAAGGAATTCTAAAATCCCAGGAAATATAGTATTGAAAAACTCTTCATTTGCAGTTAGTATTAATTACACACAGGGTGTTTGTGTTTCACTTCGTACTTAAATTAAATAACAAGGAACAGAAGCCGTCATTAGGTAGACCATCTTTATTCTACACGCACACATATACAACAAGATTTACACTGTAACTACGCTCTACCTACTTCGTTCATTCCATACAATACATTACATACTATTTTGTTCGGTCGAAACAGTACAAATACCTTTTCTTCTTCGTGACGTCATGCGTTGTCATGGCAACTTACAAAGATAAGAAAATTACCATATATGGCGTGTAGACTTCTCATGGTTGGCACCAAACATACACGAGGCCTTGAACTCTTTGCTTGAACTAAGAGTTTAATTTTAAATGTTCAGGCATCAAGAATCCCGCTAGATTTCGAAAGAAAGTTCAACTGAATGGTCTACAAATAGTATAAATATAAAATTCAAAGTTCTAAACTCTCATCATTGGTTTTGGTTAGAGGCTCTGGATTGTCGATCGGGAGGGGCGAAATCTTCGTGAGGGGTCTTTTGAGAATACCATCTTTTGTACGTAGCGTGACAACTCTTACTAAATTATCCTTACCTGCGTGTGTATCAACTACTCTGCCAAGAAGTCATTTGGTAGGGGGTAGTCGATCATCTTTGATAAGAACAAGTTGTCCTTTGGCCACATTTTTGCGTTGTTTTAACCACTTCGGTCTTTGTTGCATTCTGCTTATGTATTCTAAATTCCATCTTTTCCAGAATTGTTGATTCAGTTGTTGCAGCAATTGCCACCTGTTTAATCTATTTTCCTTTATATCTAATACTTGGTTCAGGTATTGCTTTTAACGAATTTCCAATTAGAAAGTGTCCCGGTGTAAGTGGGTTGAAATCGTTAGGATTATCATGAATCGGCGTAATCGGTCTTGAGTTTAACGATGCTTCGATTTGAGTTAATACTGTGCTCAATTCTTCGAATGTAAGCAATCTTTTTCCTAAAATTCTCTTCAAGTGATATTTTGTGGATTTTACGCCCGCTTCCCATAAGCCTCCAAAGTGTGGCGATGACGGAGGGATGAAGTGCCACGTTACTTCATCTTCGGTAAGACATGTACTATTTCCTTGTTAATTTGATCAATCGACTTTTTAAAGTCGTCCTTAAGCATGGAATTTGCTCCCTTAAAATTTGTCCCTTGATCACTATACAAATCAGAACAAAGTCCGCGACGCGATGTGAATCGTCGGAACGCTGCTATGAAACTTTCGCTAGTCAGATCGGAAACGGCTTCTAGATGAATCGCTATTACGGCTAAACATATAAATACTGCTATATATCCCTTTTGTGATTTCGCGCTACGACCTTTTGAAATCTTAATTTCAATTGGGCCGTAGTAGTCCACTCCAGTATGAGAGAAAGGTCTAGATTCATTTATTCTAGGAGCTGGAAGATTTCCCATAAGCTGCTGAGACATTTTGGCTTTTTGTCGATGACATATGATACATTTATGTAAAATAAATTTTATCGTATTTCTAGCGTCCAATATCCAATATCTTTTTCTTAAAAGTCCCAATACTAATTGTGTTCCTCCATGCAACGTATCTAGATGAATTTTTTGGATTATAAGGGTGACTAAATGATTTTTTCTTGGCAAGATCGCAGGATGAATTTCTTCAAACGGTAAATTGGCATATTTTAACCGCCCTCCTACCCTTAATATACCTTCACCATCTAGGAATGGGTTGAGATTTAGAAGTCGACTCTTATGCGATAGTTCTTTTTTGTTCTCTAGTCGTTCTATCTCAGAAGTAAAGTATGATCTTTGTGTTAATTTTACAAGTTTCTTTAAAGTGTTTTTCAGTTCTCGCCCCATAAGATAAGATAAACTACGTTCAGCTTTTGAGTTCTTACAATTAGATGCAAATCTATAGCAATACCCAGTTATTCTTACTAGTTTAGACAAATTAGAGTATTTTGAAATCAAGTCAACATCTGCACTTGCATTTAATGTTATTAATGTACCAACCTTTCTTTTTTCTATGGTTGTAGGTGGAATATCAATGGATTTAGGCCAACAGTCTTCAGGCATTGTAAGCCATGCAGGTCCTTTCCACCATAATTTGTGTTTAATCAGTTCATCTGGTGTAAGTCCACGAGTCGCGCAATCGGCAGGATTTTCTTTTGATGGCGCGTACATCCAATTACAGTTTTTAAGTTTATCGTGAATTTCAACGACACGATTCGCTATGAAGGTTTTCCATGGCGTAGGATGTCCTCTCAACCAGGCTAAAACGATCTTTGAGTCTGTCCAAGAGTACGTATTTTCAATTTTTGCATGTATTGCTAATGAGATTTGATAAGCTAATCTTGCCCCTAACAGTGCTCCACAAAGTTCCAGTCTTGGCAGAGATACAGTTTTCACTGGAGCGACTTTAGTCTTTGCTGCAACAATGTGTGTAGAAATTGTTCTTTCAGAAATTATCCGAAGATAGACAACAGAAGCATATGCAGTACTCGAGGAATCACAAAATATGTGCATTTCGATATAATGATTTTCGGAATAACTGTAGTTTATCCAGCGTGGAATTTTAATATTTTCCATATCTGGTAATTGACTTATCCAGTCAATCCACTGTTGTCGAATTTCTACTGGTGGTTCTTCGTCCTAATTCAATCCAATCATCCACAATGACTGAAGCATAATTTTAGCTGTAATTAGAACTGGTGCTATCCATCCTAATGGATCGAATAGTTTACTTGTGTTCGATAAAATGGTTCTTTTCGTAATAGTAGATTGTTCCGTTGCCATAGAACTTAATTTGTAACCGAATTCGTCTGTTATTGGATGCCAATATAAACCAAGAGTTTTGATGCTTTGATCTGCTTCTATGGTTTTCAGCTTTGATATTTCTCGAAATTCCTCAGGTAATGATTCAAGCAATTCTTCTTTGTTAGACGCCCATTTTCTTAGAGGGAATCCTCCTAATTTTAAAAGATTAATTGTTTGCTTTTGTTTCTCCAATGCTTCAGAAATATCATCCGCTCCGGACATAAGATTATCTACGTAAAAATCGTCAATTGTAGATTCTGCTCCTAATGGAAAACTTCGCTTCTCATCGCGAGCTAATTGTTTCAAGGTTTTTATAGCAAGATAAGCTGAACAATCCAATCCAAACGTTACTGTTAGTAATCGGTAATCTTTTATTGCTTCTGACATAGAATTCCTCCAAACTATTCTTTGATAGTCTGTATGTTTATCTACAACACGTATTTGTCTGTACATTTTTTCTATATCAGCTGTGTATACGATTCGATAAAATCTCCATCTATGTAATATAGCTGTCATATCCTCTTGGAAGATTCGATCCTACTAATAATTTATCGTTTAATGATACACCTGTCGAAGTTTTTTGAGATGCGTCAAATACCACTCGAAGTTTCGTAGATGAACTACTTTCTTTGATCACTGCATGATGAGGAAGATAATTCGGTTTGTAACCATTTCCGTGAATTTTGAGATCCTTTGGGGTGTTTTGGATTTCTTCCATATGGTTTAGTTTGATATATTCATTTATACATGCTGAATATTCCGCACTAACTTTAGGATTTCTTGATAGTTTTCTTTCGTTTTGCTCAAATCGCGAAATCGCTATATCTCTTGATTCACCGAGTGTTGTTAAAGTGTCTTTAAATGGCAAATTTACTACATAACGTCCATTTTCCCTTCTGTGCATTTTCTCAAAAATATCTTCACTCATTTGTTCTTCAGCAGTGAGTGTTCGAGTTAGTGAAGTTTCTTCAATTTCCCAGAATTTTCGCAGCTAATCTTGTATTTCCGACATGCTGTGAAGATTCAGAATTTTAGTTGTTTGTTGTTTGGAATAGCTATCCTGAGAATTATTCAAGATTGATCCAGTCAAAATCCAACCTAATGAAGTATTTTGAGCAATCGGAGTACCTCTTGGTCCTTTTATGATACCATCCAATAAGACTTGCGAATATACATCTGTGCCAAGTATGATATCAATTTTTCCTGCTTTGCTAAAGTTTGGATCAGCAAGATTAATATTTCTTAAATGTTCCCAAGAATCAGATATTGAACATCGTGGTGGTGTATAATCTGTGAGATTTTTAAGCACTAAAGCATTAGTAGTCATCAATAATTCTTGCTTGAATCGGGATTTTATTCTAAATCTAACTTGATTGCGAGATATTCCAACTTTAGATTTTCCCATTCCAAGAATCTGAGCAACGACCGGATCTTTCTTAAGTCTAAGTTTTTGTACAGCAGATTCTGTTATGAAGGTCGATTGCGATCCTTGATCTAATAATGCCTTCACTGTTATTTCCATTCCCGAATAAGTGCGGTAGCTAATAAAATTTCACTGAATTTTGGAATGTCACGAAAAGAATGAGTGCAAGTTTGAGTAGTAGTTTCATTACAATTTTCACTTCTTAATATTTCTTTTGAACCAGATTCTGGATCTTTATGATCTCTGGCTTTGACCCCATTATCCTGATTATTATTAACAATTGCTCTGTGTAAAATACTGTGATGTCGTCGATCGCAAAATCGGCAATTTATTTTGCTAAGGCATTGGCGTGCAACATGTTTCGGAGATAAGCAATTAAAACATAAACCTTTATGCCTCACTGTTTCTAACTTTTTCAGATTGTTCATTTTCGTAAACATTTCACATTGTCCTAAAGCATGTTTTCCCGAGCATATTATACAGATCACATTTTTAGTTATAAGATATGTTCTTGTTCGGTTTTCTTTAGCTCCCGAAATTTCTTTTTCCTGGGCGCTTACTTTCTTTGAAGTAGCTTGATTATAATTTGAAATAGCTTCAAGTGTTCTGAAACGGGATTCAAGAAATGATTTCAACTCTTCAAATTTAGGTAAATCTGTTTTTGAGCTTAAACTTTGTTCCCATAACTGAAGCGATTCTATACTAAGTTTCTGTGTCGTTATATAGACCACAATATCATCCCACTGTTCTACCAGAACTCCTAAATTTTTTAATGTTGATAGACATTCTTGGGTGGTATACAATAAACCTTTAATACAATAAGCACTTTCCCTGGTTATCTTTGGTTGAGCAAAAAGTGCTTTTAATTGCGAATTGACCAACACTCTTTTGTTTTCGTACCGTTCAATTAGTGATTTCCATGCTATTTCATAGTTATCTTCGGTAATTGCAAAATGCTTAAGCAATTTCTCTGCTTCTCCAACTAAATGGATTTTCAAATAGTGGAGTTTTTGCACCTTAGATATCGACTCATTACTATGAATTATGGATACAAACATATCATGGAATGAAGTCCAATCTTCGTATTTACCAGAAAATTTAGGCAATTCTATTCTTGGTAATCTTACATCATTATTAAAGTTTTGACTTGGAGTTCGCATATCCTGCACTGCTTCATTGTTTGAAGCTAAACTAAATTTAGAAACAAGAAATTCTTGGATTTCTGACTTATTGTTGATAAAGAAATCTTCTACCGTTGAGTAAAAATCGTCCATAAAATAAGGATCGTCATTTCCAACTTCTTTGGATAAAATTATTTTACAGTGCGTAGTTTTGAACTCAATCCAGTATTCGGAAAAGTTGTTCAACCTTAAATTAAGGTACGATTCCGTTTTCCTATCTTTTGAATCCTTCTTATAATTTCTAATGAATCTTGTCATGGAATCATAGATTTCATGTTGTATTGTAATTAGTTCAGACATAGTTATTTCAACTTGGTTAAATTCAAGATACGTGTATCACAACTGCATTATAAATTTAACAACCATAGTTTTTAACTATACTGACCTTAAGCTTTGCGACTTCTGGAGCCTTCTAATTCCCATTTCGTTACCGAAATCCTTTAGGTGATTCAACTCTTGAATTCTTACTCCGACTCCGACGGACCATGTTTGTGTTTCACTTCCTACTTAAATTAAATAACAAGGAACAGAAGCCGTCATTAGGTAGACCATCTTTATTCTACACGCACACATATACAACAAGATTTACACTGTAACTACGCTCTACCTACATCGTTCATTCCATACAATACATTACATACTATTTTGTTCAGTTGAAACAGTACAAATATCTTTTCTTCTTCGTGACGTCATGCGTTGTCATGGCAACTTACAAAGATAAGAAAATTACCATATATGGCGTGTAGACTTCTCATGGTTGGCACCAAACAGGGAATATACAATTTTTTTCAGTCAAACATTAAGAAAGCACCTGCTGCACATGCTTGTGACAACTTTTTTTAGCAATCAATGTTTTTAAAATGAAATTAACAACAAAAAAATGCACAGGTGACCAGTTTACTTTTTTTAAAAAGTTCTTAATTTGTAGCAGCTGTTAACTACAAATCCTGCCTTCAGCTGCCAGTCCTGTCACTTTTTTTCAACATGCAATAACTTTCTTGCATTATCTGTAGACTGGGTAGTCATCTGCTCCACAAGTGCTTCATTCTCTGTGTGGCCTTTGTTAAGGTATTTCAATTTTTGGTGACATCTTCAACTAATCACACCATAAAAAAAATATTCTACAAAATGCCAAATTTGCCACTTACTACTAAGGTAATTTTCATTTTGTTAATTTTTAATCTACTTTTTTTATTAATATTTTAATTGCAGATTAGATTTGACTTTATATCTCTGTACCTAGTACTATATTTTATTAAGTAAAAGTCCTTTTTCTTCCATCAGCCTTACAAAATTTTAGATGTGCTTTAGGAATTTTCACATAACATGAAAATCTCCCTAATTTTCTTATTTTTCTGAACTTAACTAAAATTGTACCTTAATTTTTGAACCATTCTAAAATTTTGTGTTGATTTATTCCAAAAACCAATGTAACAAAACATTTTTTGTGTGTGTGTGTGGAATTTTATTTTTATTGGTGCTACACATACACATGCGGCAACACAAAATGAAAATTTTAAATTTATTGTTTAAAAATAAATTTGATGTTTTTTATTGAAAGATTAGTGTGAAGTTTCTCATTGATGCTTTTAGAAACCAATATGTTGCAGAATATATTATCGGTGAAAATGATAAACACTGTCATAGTTGTGTTTATGCGCTTTAGACAGTAAAAGCTTCTAAAGCAATCTCTTGCAAATCATGTACAAAAACTACTGATCTCCAAGTCTATTAGTGTATCTTAGACTTGCTCACACCAAGGTCAGTAGGCTAGCCCCTCTAAAATATTTTTCTATCATGCTGAAGGTATTTTCATTCTATTGAGAGTTAACACATTTTTTTTTAATAAAGAGCTTGCATTTTTCTGTCTGATAAAAAAAGAAGAAAAAATACCATTTATTCCCCTTCAGATATATTGTATCAGCATAAATTCAGGCAAGTATGTTGAATTTACTGCTTTCCTAAATAAGCTCAAAATTTATTTTATTGGTTTCCAAACCAAATCAGCTCAACTCAAAAGAGAATTAGCAATTTTTTGCTTCAAGATGTTACTTAAATGGGATTATTATGCTCAAAGCTATATCCAAAATAAGTTTTCTTTTTTTCCAATGCTCTTTGAGTTGACATACCCCTAAATAAATATGGTCTAATTATTAGTAGGCTTAAGTGTACGTGGCATTGTGCAATGGTAGTTAATGTTCAAGTCTGTTTATATAGTACCTTTAAAGTCTACGACAATTAGAGATATGCATTAGTGTAGAGCATATAACTTCTTTTAACTACAGTTGGCCTGGGAGTACAGAAATTATGTATCGATATATAAAATACCTCCGTAAGATTTTATTCTTGTAAATTAATATTTTGAGTGCCTGCAAATACTTAAAAATTTCATGAAAACGAAAATTTAAGGGTTTTCGAAAAGGAAGCAAATATTTTACTTGAATAATTTTGGCAACGGTCTAATTAACTTATGATGCTATCTCTTTGCCGAATTTTAATATGAAATGTTTATTTTTTGATTAGCCAAAAGTGGATCGAAATTAAAGAAAATGAAAATTTCACAAAAAAAAAATGAAAATATGATATGACCCATTTAAAAAAATCTAAATTTTCGTTTAATAGCTCAAAATGCGCAGCAGATGCAATTTTTGCCCTACCATGTTTAGCAACAAACTCAGTTTATAAAGTTTTTATTTATTAAAAGAAAACGTGAATTTTAGAGAAACTATTTTCATACAAAATACACTCTTGCAAAAAAAGAGATGTATTCACCTATAATAAAATTGAGCTACAGCCATGAAACTTGGCATGCACGTATCGTTTGAGGGGTCAGTGGTAGGCACTTTAATGAACATCAATACCGAATCCCACCTTCTGCCAGTCCTGTCCGAATACCCTTGATGCATGGAGGATTGCAAATGCATTTTTAAATGTCATAACAATGCCATTGAAGTGGACGTCGTTCTTCTCCTGACTGCATGATGCTTTTAAGCAGTTGTCAGTTTGGGGCATCTTGAGCTCTGATATTGTTACATGTGCCTTCTCTGGTCCACTTTTACCGACACTGTGCAACTGCCATATCACTCTGACCAAGTTAGCAATTGATATATCTGTTGGGCCAACTAGTTTCCCTAAGGCTTATAATGCGACCTCTCTCTAAATCCGACAAATGTTCATAGCACCATCAAGTACGTCTCAAAGGCATATTTGTGCACAATTTGCATGTGCAAAAGTAGAAAATCCTGTTCCAATTGTCCGTGAATTAGTACACCGGTCTTAAATGCATATGATGTGCCATTTTCGCACTCGTTGCATGAGTCCTATAACATTATCGACATTGACAATTTGCTTATTTGCATTACTCTTAAAATGACATTTGCATGCCAAGTCTCGCTGATATAGCTCTATTTTACTTATATACATATAATGTATAAGGAAAGTATTGTGATGAGGTCAAAAATTCGAATTCGAGTTTTTAACGGGAGAGCACGTTTCAAGCATCCTTGATCACGAATCGAACATTTTTCAGGTGGTGTTTGTGTGTGTCAGTGAGTCTGTGGAGATGATATTTCACCAATGAATGGAGCGATTCAAATGAAATTTGGTACAAAAATTACAATCCGTGAATACTGAAAGTCTATTGTTTTAAAAACACAATCGAATGTTCAGAACCCCCCTAGATTTTCGAAAAGAAAAAATCATGAAAAAATCAAAACCTTCAATAAAGTTATGCAAATAGACATTGCTTGTGTAATTTTTTCCTTAGGAAACGATTGACATAATCTTTAGAATACTAGCATGAACCGTTTTCAAGATATTGCACATTTTTTAAATAAATGTATAAAAAAATCCCATAAATTAAAAAAAAATATTAACTGTTGAGAAACATGTTCACTTTTCATATGTAATATCATGTGATAAATTTGGTGACATCATTCTCGTGGACCTAGCTCCTTCCATTTACAAGAAAAGATACTTTGAGTAAAAAGTATCCACTATAAGAATAACCTATTTTTTTTTTTACTGTAAAAGTAGTAAATTCATTGCATTATATAAGGAAAGTCATGTGTTGCCCACATCAGATTTCTTTTTAACAGAATTTTATTAGTAAAGACCATGTAATGTGCTGTATTTTTGTCCGATTACATTCAACATGTAAAACATTAATTTACTCCATATACCCAAATTTAGTGATTTTACTTTTAAGGGTTTCATGGTCAAACAGTGTGCACATCAGTAGAAATAGTACAATAATTATTTAATTACTAACTCACATCCTGTAAGACATTAATTTGTACCATATATCTAAATTGCAAATAATTTGGTTGAAATTCTGATGAGTAATCAAGAAACTTTATGTATTAATAAATGGGGAAATATGTTGTGTACATACAGTCTCTGTCCAATCATGTTCAACAACGAACTGGACCTGCAAAACATTTATCTTTACCACATATCAAGTTGTAATTAAAGAAATCTGTTAAGTTTTAGTGGTATTACTGGTGAATAAAAGGCAGAGCCATAGCCAGGCAGATATTTAGTAGTGATATGAAATTTCATATAAAATGTTGTTCAAATTTTGCATAAATTTCCTGAGATTTTTTATAAATAACTAGAAGCATACCTGTTCTTCGAACGGAGTATATAATATAAAGAAACTTAATTCGCAATCATGTGCAAATTCTGTTAAAATATTAAATTTATTGCTCCTAAAGAGAACTTTAAGAATATCTGTTCTCACTATGCAAAATTATCTTCACAGGCAGATTTGAAGAATAAAACATCCTGACCCCTTTTGTAAGCAAATTTACAAAAAAAAAAGGAATTTAATCAATATATGCAACCCCATACTACTTATATTGTTACAGATTAGAAAATGTGGCAGTGTGTTAGTAGAAGATTACCTGTATTACAATATGAGTCTCAAAAATCTTTGCCAAAATAAAAGAGATGATGTAATAAATTGAAAATATCAATAATCCCTGTACTCTTTATACCAGAAGGTCGTAATTGATTCCAATATATGCCAATATATATCAAAACATATGCCAATATACCTATACTACTTATATACTTGTAGATTAGAAGATATACCCGTGTATTTGTAGAAGATTACTCGTGCAACTGACAATATATGAGTTTAAACAATTTTTGTCATAATAAAACAATTACATAATAACTTGAAAATATCAATAATAATAACGTTTAAACCTGAAGACCGTAATTGATATTATCCAATCAAAAATGCTATAAGAAAAATCAAATCGAAAAAATAATTAAAATTAACAGACAGATTTAATTTAATTGTGTTTCTTAGCAACATAATATAAGATAGAATCTTCCTCATAAACTGCGAAATTAAATAACCATTTTGATTTCTTTATACTTTTCATTGTTTAGTAAATGCTTGTGAAAAATAAACCATGGAGATAGATTTCCCATTTAAATCATGTTTCAAACAATTCATGTTTTCAGAAGTGACTAATTAGCGCAAAAAATCTCCCATCAAACTCCGAGATTAAATTTTAATTCACTTTCAATAGATTTTCAAGCTTTTTGTTTGGATAAACCACGGAGATAGAGAGTAGAACGCCTAGGAAAAGATTTTGTTTTTCATTAATATCTCTACAACCCCTGGTCTTAGATACTCGAAACTTGGGCTAAATTTATGGGGAGTTATTTAAAGGCTATCCGCAAAATTTCATCAAATTCGGTTCAGCCGTTTTCCCATGATGATGAGACAAACGAAAATTTCGTTTTTTACTAATATCTCGAGAACCACTGATCGTAGAAACTCCAAACATGGACTAAATTTTAAGTTGGGCTATTTCCAGGCTACCCACAAAATTTCATCAAATTCGGTTCAGCCGTTCTCCCATGATGACTGGACAGGCTAACAGACAATATTTTCAATTTTATTTGTATAGACTTCATTTTAAAATTTTTTAATTTAGCTAAATTTGTTTTTATACTAATGATATATTTATTTACGTATTATTATTTACGTATCTAAAAAATATTTAAAAATTATGATAATAGTATTTAAGATACTTTTGCATTATTGTGGGGCTCACTGTTATACATTATAGAGTCAAAATCAACTGATAAGTAGGTAAGAGTTAATATTAAGTATTAACTGGTATTAACTTTCAGAATGTTTCTACAAATTATTAACAGCTTTATTACTTAGACTTCATATTTAATGCTTACATTAAAATCATTTGTAATTATTATATATTAATATGCATGTATAGAGAGTAGCTATATGGATATTAATAATCGGCTCTTAGCTTGCATATATAAATATGCAATTATTTGTTAATAATTTATAATAGTAACTATTATGGTTTATAAATGCTAATGATGTTTTTGGTGAGTCCCCCTTGAATTTCCCTCCAGCCCCTCTTCAATTTCGTCTCTGACTATGCCCTGATAAAAAAGGTATAGAAAATGTAATTTTTATCTGATCATGCTCAGGAACGAACTCGTCTTGTAAAACACTATTTAAAACCATACATCCAAATTTTAAAAAAAGTTTAAGGTAATATATCATCGGACAATGTGCACAGTAGTAAAGGGGAAACAGCATGTGCAATATGTAATTATTCAACGATGTTGATTAATGAATTCAGCCTGTAAAATATAAGTTTATACCACATATCCAAATTGCAGAAAATTTGGTTAAGTTTCAGAGGAGTTATAAATGAACAATATATATCAGCAAATAGGGGTACGAAGCAGCATGCACAGTGTTTGCCCATTCACATTCAGCAATGAGCTTGACCCGTAAAACATATTTTCACCACATATCCAAATTGTAAAAAAATCGCTTTGAGAAATTATCAGAGAGTGTGCAGTAAAGGGGGAGGGGGCTATACGAGTAATTCTTATCTGATTACATTCGGGAGCAAACTCAGCCTATAAAACATTAATTTACATTACACCATATAACTAATATATAGATATATATATATATAAGAAAAAATTTCTCTTCAATATTGCTTTAATGCAGTTGTAATCAAAATAGATTGGGGCACATGGTTCAGTAACCATCATGCAAAATTACAAACCATTTGTTACCACTGAACCGTTACTAGCCTTTCAGAAAATTTTACAGGCTTTTATCAGTTGTAGCTAGTGTTTCTTCTTTCTCTGTATACATATATATATATATATATTCCTTTTTTAACATCAAAATAGACAGTTTTTACTGGTACATGAATTCACATTTATTTCATTAATTAAAATACAAGGATTCTAGTTTTGAAATTCCAGAAGGGGAGGGATCCTGAAATATCCTTAATTTTTGTTTATGCTTGAGATATAGAATTTTGTGAAAGAGGGGGGAGGGCAACAATAGACAAAGATTTCTTAACAAACCCCTAATTTTTATTTGACCCAAAAATATTCTAGAATTTTAATTTGGGCGCTACCACTTCTAAAAAATGATGCACAAATTTTGCAATTCAAATTCGGAGCATTTTTAAAAATGCCTAAAAGAAACTCTGGGAATTTTATTTTAATTTTAAGTTTTATATTTTTACTATATGGTCAAAAATAAGCATAATGCTTATTTTAAACTATTATGAATATTTTAATTTTGTATATTTGGTTTAAAGCTTAAAGTTATGAATGCAATAATGGATCATAAAAACTAATGAGTTTAAAATTATTCACCATATGACTTATTGTTCTTCACCTTTTTTGAAGTACTGTGAAAATAAAAAAATAATATGTTGATTCATAGAAGGATGCAGCATGTAATTTTGATTTGTTATTGTTTATACAATTTGTTATGGAAGAAATAAAAAGAATTTTTAAAATCTGTTTTAATTTCATGTAATTTATTTCATATTGTGAAGCTATTTTTTATTTTTTTCCCCTAATTATATTGATATTTGAAATGTAATTTTTTTTTTATGATGCTCATATCTTGCTCAATTTATGGCTGCTTTAATAGATGGAGAAATAGCTGCGAACTCTCCCAGTAAATTGCCCAATTTCAGCTGCTTTTATTTACTTATTAATTTTCAAATTCTTTTATTTGCCTTCTTTCAAGGCTGAGATAGCCACAAAGTACCCTTTTGTATCCATTTTCATCTTCTAATTATTTTGCATAACAACAATAAAACTCTTATTTTTGTAGTACAAGTAAAAATGAATAAATATAATGAAATAATTTTTACATAAATTGTGTGATTGTGCAATTCAGTTTGTATACCTGTGCATTGCTGGGAGTTCATAAAGCATCTTTTTCATGCATCTCCATGCTCTGAATTATTGCCCAATATGCAGACCAGACTAGCTTATTTTCATATTTTAGTTAGAAGTATTTTGCATAATTAACAAAATATGAGAATTTAACTATTTTGAAAATAAAATTATTTTTACTTTCCCTAGAGGAAGTATTGTTTTCAACAAAATTTTCGGATTCAAGATTTTGAAACCAATGTATGTTTTGAGGACCTTCTGAACACGTTTCGACTATTTTTGGAGGGATGTATGTGTGTGTGGTTGATTTCTTGTGTACATGATAGCGGTCACAGATATTAATAGATTTTTATGAAACTTTATATCTGGCTTTGTTTTTTTAAAATGTAGAACTAGATAGAATTTTTTTAATATAGCAGCATAGGACAAAATTAGACATAATAATGTATAAAAGGATTTATTTATAGCTCAATGATCACAAGGCTTAAAGTACTAAAATGGATTTTGGTATGAGACAGTTGAGTTGAGCCAAACTCTAGTTAATTATATATGCAGCATTATGAATCTAAAGCACTTTTCTCATCTTTAAAACGTTTCATACTTTTTAATGATAAATTTGTATTTATCATAGTGAAGTTTATTCTAAAATTTATTTTATTGATAACATATTAATTAATATATATATACCACACACATATGCAGTTTTATTTGTTGAAAAGTTGTGCTTCATGCCATCGCCTTGAAAAGTTGTGCTCTTTGATAGCTTCATGCTGTCACGTGAGTCTTTCTGTTTTCCATATTTGGGGGGGTTGGCAGTTATGAAAGAAAGAACGTTTCCATCTCACAATTATATTGAACCTTATAGGTAGGTGTGGTCTAATACCTATAGGTTAGTAGAGCAGACTTCGTGGGTTCAAAACACATTTTGAACCCCCAATAATTTTGTTGAGAGTTCCTCGAACCTTTATATTTTTGTGCCTATTTAGTGAGGAAAATATAGACATATATGCATAAATTTTGTTTTTTTGTTAATAATTCAAGTTTTTTATTATTCATACCCTGTTACTATAAAGTCGCGTGCATAGAAATTTCCTCCCCAGACTGTTTATTGTATTCTGAATACAAGATTTTGACTCAGAAATGATTTAAAGAGAAATTTGTTGACTTTTTTAACATTGGTAAAAATACCAAAAAATAAATTTTACATTCATTGTTATTTTTATAAAGATAATTGAGTTGGAAATTCTTTCAGTATCTGTATATTATATTATAATGATGTTGCGCTTACAAAAGCAGAACGAATTAAATAAATAATTATCTAGAGAAAAAAAATTATATTTTGCTTCATTTTTGCATTTCAGATGTTTTATTGTACCAGATAATCTGACTGAATGAAATTTAAATTAGACTTAAATCCATTGCAAAATGAATTGGTCATTCGATGTTAAAATTCCCCCCCCCCCCCCCCCCCCATAACTTTTCAAGTCGCCACCCATGTTATAGATAATATGCAATTATTGTACTTATATGTGTGATATTTGGTTTGCAAAATAAACAATCTTAAGATACAGAATTATCATTTTTTTTTATAGATTTCCAATAATTATATATTGTAAATAGAATTAATCAGAAAGCTTAAAAACGTGTGCACAGCTTGCTTTTGGCTTGTAAATTTGCGAGTTAGATTGACTCTTACAACTCAAAAGTAGGAGTCAAACTTTTAAATTTGTCAGTAATTTTTGCCAACTTCTTAACATTTGTAATTTTAATTTAAAAATTGCTAAAAAAAAGCTGATATCTCACTATATATATATATATATATTAATTGCCAAGTGTCCTGTGTGACTGTCACGATTTTCTTAGGCACTTCCTTGATAGATAGAGACTTGCAATCTGGTACACGGGTTGATCATTCGAGAAAACCCTTTGGAAAAATCGAATTTTTCGAAAATGCTCTGTAGAGTGGGTGCTCCACACCAAAACGTTTGAAAAGTTAAATGATAGGAAAACATGCTTTGAGATGAGGTAGATTTCAAATTTGGTGTATGGGTAAGTTGTTTGAAAGGGAAAAAGTGTTCAATATCAGATTTCCAATATTTGCTACTGTAAGGTGTGCCTCGCAACAAAATATTCAATTTGCCGAATAAATGAGAAACGCCTCCTTTAAAATTTGGTACAGGGGTGCCAAAATTGAAATTTTTACTAAAATTAAAAAAAAAAGTGGTGTATTTTTCTCAAATTAGTTCTAGAACCATAGCTTGAAATAAAATCCATTGCTTTAAGGGGTCAGAAAATATAAACAATTTTATTAATGCATCCTCTCACAACTAGGATTGAATTCGAATTAGGCAATAAAATGTAGGCAATCCTTCAGGAAATTGGAATTTTTTTAAGCTTCCTTTTCGACTTAGACGACACCGGAGACCAGGCTCCTTGAATTGATACCATCTTTCAGGAAGCTGATTAATTTGCATAATACAGTATCCCTTTTGATTTAAGATGTTATGAGGGACAGAAATAAAAATTGACATTTCTCGTGAAAAATAATTAAATTTTCACATATTTAAGGCACCATGTGAATCGAAATATAAGGACCCCTCAAAGCATGTTCATTGTTCACCAGATATTAATTTAGACACTATATCCTTTCGCAGTTAGGCACCTTCTGAAAAATGTTTTTCTCTGGGGGTATACAGTGGTGCCTTTTTAAATATTTACATCTATTTAAAAAGGCTTAACTTGAGCAACTTAGCAAGAAGCAAATACGAAGAAAAATCTTAACTTTAATTTTTCATACATTCTTAGCGTCCAATAAGTAAACTGAATTTAGGCACTAAAATTATAACAGTATTTTATCTTCTGGTAGATTAAATAGTTTCCGCCACACTTCTTGTATACAGACGTGATTATTGCTTATGTATGTAAATTCAAAGCAGTGATTCTCCACTGAACCCATAATGATTCCCTTTGTTTTTACTTTTCCTACAATACATAACATGTAAAGTGGTGCCAGTCAAAAATTCGACTCCGATTTGGGTGAATTTAAACATTTTGATCATTCCTGAATACGAATCAATCAATTTTCAATTATGTCTCCCTGTAGACACGATATCTCACGATCAAATTAAGTGACTCAAACAAAGTTTTGTATAGTTATTTCAATCAATAAACATAAGTAAGTGGTTTATTGATTTTACTGATCAACACATTTTATACAATAGATTTTGCACAACGACTGGGAAAAAATTGTTACTCTAGGTCCAGATATGAATACATACTCAATTTTATTGAAAGGTAGTACGAATATGTTAAAATAAAACACATTGGTATTATTTTCTTCTTTTCCCTTTTACAGTGAAATTATTTGGAATTATTCTTAATCTTCAAAAATTGGAAAATCATAAATTTGTGAAAAGTTTGAAGCTAGAGAGTACTGTATTTATGTGGGTTGTTTCCGATAAACTTGTTGCTTGCGGTGGAATCCCTTGTAACTGTCCAACAATAGTCTGTAAAAAACACAAAAGCCTGTGAAAAAACATAAAATCTGCCAAAAAATATATTTTCTTACAAAATTCCCATTCAATCGTTAGATCCAGTAGCGGGTAAACTAGAGCTAATATTTTTATTTAACTTTGATTTTTATAATTAGAACAATACAATCTATAATTGACTATTTGGACGAAGAATATACACTCTTGTTGCAAAAAATATATATATACAGGGTGTCCCAAAAACATTGACCTCTGCTTTTATTCCTTAAATATTGATCTTAGACATATATATTAAATTACAAAGTTGCGTAAAAAAACGTACAGAATTTTATGAAATCGAAAAAAATTTTCAGGGGATTAAATTTGAAGAAATACAAAATTGAAATTTTTATACAACCCTCTTACAAAAACGTTTCCAATGAGTATAATAGTTTGAAAATCCAATGATAGAATAGAGAGAAGTTGCAACTCAAAAATCTTAATGCACCCATAAAAAATTTAGCTACAGCCATTAAACTTTGCATGCAAATGTCGTTTTAAGAGTTATGCAAATGATCAAACTATTAGTGCTAATGATGTTATAGAACTCATGCAGCGTTCATGGTGACAACGCATCCTTCAGCATTTGAAATGACCGGTGTTCTCACTCACGGTTAGCTGGAACTAGATATTCGACTTTGATGTTGCAAGTTGTGTACAATGTTGCTTTTGAAGCTTACTCAACGGTGCTACGAACAATTATTGTATTTAGAGAGAGGTCGCATCATAGGTCTAAGGGAAGGTGGTTGATCCAACAGACGTATAAATTGCCATCTTAGTCAGAGCGATATGTTAGTTGCTACACTGAGACGACTGGTGAAAAGGGAATAGGTGTCGACGTCCATTAAGACGCCTATCACTGACCCCTCAAGAGCTATTTGGCTTAGTGCGGGACTCGGTCAGCTTGGACAGTGTCCGATTGGAGGCATGTTGTCTAGCGACTAATCCCGCTTCTCTTTCCATTGTTGACCGCATATGCGTGGGGAGGTCTAGCCAGCATTCCGATCCTACATTTGCTGTTGAGTGGCAGCACGCGGTCATCACACGTGATGTGACAGTCTGGGGAGCCATCTCGTTGGACAGCCGATCTCTTTCAGTTATATTGCAAGCCAATCTGACGGCTCGCTTGTACATTGACGATATTCTGCAGTCAGTAGCGTCTCACGGTTTTATGTGGTCCAAACTAAATTTTATGAAAGGCCCCATCTGAACAATAAATGCAATAAAACGTCCGAAAATTGGTGATCCGAAAAATCACTTATCCGACAAAATTATTTATATTGTTTTTACTTCAAAAATAGATGCAGATTCATCACTCCAGTATTTTCACTTTAGGTTCTGGCATACAATTTTGCGCTCCTCCCAGGTCAACAATATTTGGAAAGCCTATAAAAATATTCCCAGGCCCCAAGTTGCTTTGTTCCAATGGATCACCTGGCTTTGGTTGTATAACCATAGTTTGTCTTATATAATACCTAAAGGTCCATTATTATAGCTCAGGCAGAAAGAAGAAATACTTATTATGCAAATGTTTTTAGGTTCTTAAGCTTTCCTGAAATCACAAAATACTTCGGAGAGACCAAAACAAATATAAAGTGCTACAGAGCCTAATTCACCAAATCGCATAGAAAGAGGGGGATACCGTGGGAATAATATGATCTAAATATGTTTCGATAAAAAAAAAGACTGGCCATTCCAACAAAGACAACTACAAACTGGTATGCAAATGACTAATGATAAAGTTTAGTATAAAATACAAGCAAACGTTGGATTAAAAATAATGCCCCAATGAGTAAAAAAATGCAAGAGAGATTGAATAAAAATTGTGTACAGAATTTTGAGGCCCAAACGATCGCTTGAGCTGCAGCCGATGCTGTCAAGCAGTCCAAGTTTCTTTTTCAAACAAGACAACTCTCGACCGCATACTGCACGACTTTCTCAACAATGTCTTCGAAGACCCATGGCCATTCAGGTCCCCCAGACCTATCACCAATAGAACATAACTGGAGCATATTGGACGGAAATTGCAGCATTCTCAGAATACCACTGAATTAGTTGGCCAATTGCCAGATTTTTAGCAGAATCTTCCACAGTGGGACATAATCAACTTAATTGGCTCTATGCCATACCGAATATGGGCTTGTATAGCTGCCAAGGCAGGATTTACCACTTACTAAAATGTCTTCTTGTTGCAACGATTTCTTAATAAAATGCTTTTGCTTCCAAATTCTGATCATTTGCATATATCCTCAAACTATACTTACATGTCGAGTTTCGCGGCTGTAGCTCAATTTTTTATGAGTACATATATTTTTTTGCAACAGAGTGTATTTTGACTGTTGAACATTCAGAGAGATTGGATAAAGTTATACTCAATCTTTTATTCCGATAATTAGAATAACATAAAAAAATCTGATGTGAGCAGCAGATTACTTTCCTTATATAATACAATGAATTTACTACTTTTACAGTAAAATAACAAGAAAGATCAATCATGCACAAAGCATTGATTATGAAACACCTTCCAACTTCAATGCAATTTTATTAAAACATCTCTAAAATGCGATGCATTCGTCTGCAATATTTTTTAAATAATCACAATACTACATTAATTTATTATATTTGAAAAATTAAAACTTCATTCAAATGACGGCATTGAAATATAAATTGCCTGGTTTAAACATCTCTAAAATGCGATACATTCCTCGATAATATTTTTAACATTATCATAATACTACAATAATTTATTATATTTGAAAACTTCATCGAAAACAAATAAACTTTTTCAAATGACGTCATCGAAATATAAATCGGCTGGCTCTTTAAATAAAAGCAGCATTTCATTCATAAACATTTCCCCATTCATTTCATTCATCACAATACTATAATAATTAATGTTATTTAAAACTTAAAATCATGGAGGTACAAGTAGTTTAACTCTATGCTCAAAACTTCATCAAAAAATCGTTTGCTTCTCTATAAAATCAATGATTGTTTCATGCCTATCAGCTATATTGCAGACTCCATGGGCTAAATAATTTTGCGTTAAAGAAATGCAGCAATTCTTATACAACTCATTCTACATCTTTTAGTATTTACATCCTCCATAAGTGAAAAGTAGGCTTCGTTGTAGAATTAATCAAAATTGGATGATCATTTAAACTCAACTATATTGTAATTGCTTTGTTTCAGGATGTAGATGCGCAGAATTTAAGCCAAAATAAAGCGGTTTTAGGACGGATGCAACACTAAATATGAATTAAAAAGAACTTTAAAAATCACGATTTTGACGCAAGATGGATGACATATTTTATTTTGAAGTGGGTCACATGATATCTTCATATAATGATCACGTGATCTCTTCATATAAAGGATGTAATTACTATTTTAATTTTTATTTAAAATACTACTGAATATATTTTGCTGAAATTTTTTTTATATATTTTATGGGATAATTTAAATATTTCTTAACATTTTTGAAGCAATTTGTGAATTTTAAATCCGCTTAAAAAATGTTTGAAAAATTAGGTCCCATAGGGTTCAATGTATTTCATATTTTGATCGAAAAGGTATAAAAGAATTACTGCAGCTTGTAGTCCGGTTTATACCGTATGTGCAGAATGTACTTTTCAAGTAGTTATTTTTAGTTTTAGTTCATTTTTGAACGATTTTATTATATAATTATGGTACTACATTGTAGTGGATATAGTAGTCTGCATTGTTAAATTAATAACAAAAAAAAAAAAAAAAAATAGCTGAAACTTTAAACTAGCAATTATAATGGGATATATAAATACAAGAAAGATCGTAAGCATTGATTATGAAACACTTTCCAACTGAAATGCAATTTCATTTAAAAATCTCTAAAATGTGATACATTCAGTGGTGACATCTTTCACATTATCACAGTACTATAGTAATTTATTATACTTAAATATTTAAAACTACATCGAAATATAAATCGTCTGATTCTCTATGCAAAATCAATGAATATTTCATTCATATAACTTGTATTCCAGACTCCAGAGCTAAATAATTTTGCGTTAAAAAAATTCAGCAATACTTCTATAACTCACCTTACAATCGCTTGAGATATTTGCATTCTGCATAAGTTAAAATTAGGCTTCGTTGTAGAAATAATAAAAATTTTAAATCATTTAAAATCACAACTATTGTAATTGCGTAGGTACGAAATTTAGATACACAGATAATATATGTGTGTGTGTGTATTCAAATTGGAATCGTGCCGCAGATCGGAACTCGAATTTTCGAAGGATCTGCACGTTTTGGGACTTCTTGAACACGAAAAAACTATTTTTAGGGAGACGTCTGTGAGGATATTGTATCCACTCTAACTGAAAAACTAATGTACCGAATTTCATAAAATTTGGCAGGTAAATTTTTTTGTGGGAAACCCTAATGTTCATTAGATTTTAGTACGATTCGTAATAAAAGAATCTACCTTCTTTGCGAAAAGAAGGCTTGCTACCTTCTTCCGGCAAAAATTGCCTTTATCCATTCTAGCTGAAAACTAATGGACCAAATTTAACAAAATTTGGTATATAAATCACTTGTAGGTTATTCTGGTACGATTCGGGGAAAGGGAATGGGCTGATTTTGTGAAAAGGTCTGCAAAAATCGTTAAATCTAAAAATAAAAGACTACGTGTGCTCAATTATATCAATTAAATGCTTATTTTATACGCGATTTTTGAAAACAAAAAGAATAAGACTAACCCCATTACTCTAGGACTAGCCGTTCTTGAGATATTTTAGTCTTTTCGCATTTTCGCTACCCCACCTTTGAAAATAAGTCCAACTATCGAGAACCAAATTTAAATTTAACATGCAAATTCAGTGTCATTTAAAATACTTATGGGTATTATTTTGTGCAGATAAACTCAAATTATTATTGAAGAGATAAAGAGAACGTGAATAGGAGTCTGCAGGGAAAGTCATGTGCTGCCTACATCAGAATTTTTAACAATCTTACAACAGTGATTCATAGAAGTGAACGGGGATTATTTGCAGGCCATTTCGAAAAAAATGTAGGATCTATATTTGAGAATCCACCAAATTTTTGTAGAATAAAATGTTCTACATATTTAAGCTGTATACCAAATTTCAACTCTCTAAGACGTAGAAAAGTGCATTAAAAATGCCATCAAATATAAGTATAAAATGACAGACAGACGACCATCAATCATGAAGAGTTATATTAAATTTAAAAAAATTTGAAAAATTTTTATCTACCATAATTATTTTAAAATGTGAAACTTTTATATAAAATAATTAAACTCTTGGAAAGATATTTATTATAAAATATATCTCTTTTTTCTTTCTGGAGGATATAGCAAGAGTCAGAATTTAATTGATTCAGAATTTGATTCAGAATTGGTCAGAATTTGTATGTCTCCCTATGTTAAATAATTTTTATTTAAAAAACTACCTAACATATTTTACTGAAATTTTTTTTATATATTTTATGGGATAATTTGAATATTTCCTTAAACTTTCGAAGCAATTTGTGAATTTTAAATTCGCTTAAAAAATGTTTGAAAAATTAGGTCCCATAGGGTTCAATGTATTTAATTTTTTCAACCCGGGTTCAATCCAAAACTAAATGGGTGATATTATTCTTTTATATTCCCATAGGTCCTACAGACCGTCTGAAAATCATACTAAAATTTCATTTTGATAAAGTCATTTTTACGGCAGTTATCGTGCTAACGCACAGAATGACAAACAGAATGAACAAGGTCATAAATACTTTTCAACTATGTTGTAAAGTGTTAAAAACAACCAAAATTACTTATTAACACTTTACAACATAGTTGAAAAGTGTTTATGACTTTGTTCATTCTGTCTGTCTGTCTGCCCGTTAGCACGATAACTGTCGTAAAAATGGCATCAACGAGATACATGAAATGTTTCCTAAAATAATGTGCTAACACTGAAATATGACAAATGAACTCAAATTTGAATTCAAAACGAACTAAATTGCTGTAATTAACGGATGAAGAAGTCTAAAACAGCGGTTTGACAAATTATATACTAAGACAAGGATATGATTTTCCGGGTGATTTCGTATAACAAATACATTCATCTTCTTTTTTACACAAAATTTACATATTTCATGTGTAAACTGATAATCTTTATTAATATTTTTACTCACAAATATATTGCATGAACATGGATTTTAATATAGTATTTTTTAACAATTACTTTTACAACACATTAAAGATTTTAAACGAAATATCCCGTTCAAAATTCATTAAATAGAGACTGTGCACTTTACTGTCAGTATTGTCTATTACAGGTTTGAAATAGGATATAACTAATGAGAAATATGTAAAAATAGAATTAAATAAGATTTATTTCTATAAAACTCTGCGTATTATCTTTATCAATTTGCAATTAAATTTCTATTTCTTTAAAAATTGGATGATTTAAAATTTCCTGCATATAAATGCTATGGTACTTATTCTGTCGAGTAAAAGTAAGCGTATACCATTCCGTTCCTAATAGTTCCTATACAAAAAGTATTTGAACTTTATAATTTTCTGAAAAATGTCATCGATTTGATTTTAAAATATTTAGATTGTATCATTTCATGCTCAATGCATGTAATTAATATTTTCATTTTATATGCTTAAAGAAAACCCCGTTTCTATATATTTAATGATATACATCTGCTGTTTAATTTTGTTTATTTGAAGTCTTTGTGAATTCATTTAATTTCTTTTATGGTACAGATATTACCGTAGAATGCAGTCAGTCGGCACTTTAAAATGCGACAGAAAATCGTGGAAAATAAAAGGGGGGGGGGGGTATTATCCAGAATTTTATGCTAAAAGAAACAAAGGCTATTTTTATCATTTTATTCGAAGACGAATATTTTTTTCTCCGAAATTTGTCCAATATTTATGGGAAAGGAGCTTCAAACTAAAAAGATTCCATTCACCGTTTGCTTTAAAATAAATAGGGCTAAATGTATTATTTAATGCGACTCTAAATTTTTGTTTTTACATAATTATTGATAAAATTACACTAGTTTCTTTTAACTTATGAATATCCCTTTCTTGAACAAAAACCATTTTTATTGAATCGAAACTACTCCGTTTTACTCATGATGAAGCACTTCAATTTGACGAATCAAGATATAAATGCCTTAGCAAAAACTTTATTAACAAATTTACCAACAAAAAAATTCTTAACAAACTACATTTGACGTGACTAATAATTATTATTGCAATGATTTGATAAAATATGCGTTTTCAAATTTAAATCAATTACTGTTTTTTCTTCAGATGATTTTGAAAGTTTCCTGACCTTCTCTCAAATCCAGATGATATATTTTTTCTAAAACATATAAAATTTTTGAACTAGACAAAAGCTATGCATTGCATTGCCTAGAAATAATATTTATTCTAATTTATACTGCGTTATTCATGCCTGTAAACTTCGAAATACAGTCAATATTTAAATGCTGACTGATTTGCCATATTAGAAATATATATTTATATCCTTCTCAAACCGATTCACATAACACACCTAACCGCTATTGGCTCTTCTCTGATCATCCACTATTTTTACTTTCCTTATATACATAATGTATAAGGAAAGTATTGTGACGGGGTCGAAAATTCGAAATCGAGTTTTCGACGGGAGAGCACGTTTCAAGCATCCCTGATCACGAATCAAACATTTTTGAAATGATGTCTTTCTCTGTGTGTGTGTGTGTGTGTGTCAGTGAGTCTATGGAGACGATAACTGACGAACGAATGGACCGATTCGAACCAAATTTGGTGCAAAAATCACAATCCGTAAACACTGGAAGCCTATTGTTTTTATACGTAATCGAATGTTCAGAACCCCCCTAAATTTTTTAAAAAAATTTTGAAAAAATCATCAAAAAATCATAACCACTAATAAAGTTACGCAAATAGACATTTCTTATGTAATTTTTCATTAGAAAACGATTGACATAAATTTTAGAACGCTAGCATGAACCGTTCTCGAGATATTGCACCTTTTTTAAAAAAATTATTAAAAAGTCATATAAAATGAAAAAAAATATTTCCTATTGAGAACCATGTTCACTTTTCATATATAATACATGTAATACCATGCGGTAAATTGGGTGACATCATTCTCGTGGATCTAGCTCGTTCCATTCATGAAAAAAGATACTTTGAGTAATACTTTTGTATTTGAACCCCAATAGTCATTTATCTGCTGTAAGAACAACTTATTTCTTCGTTCATAACGCTTGGCGAGATTTTGGCGACGAAGTTGGCGGAATGTCGCCAACTTGGCGACTTTTTGAAATGTTGCCAAATTAACGAAAATCTCGCCAAATGGATAAAAATGACGCTAAATCAATGAAAATGATTACTAATTGTCGAAAATTCAATATCTTGGAAAGAATATTAGTATCTGCTATAAGAAAAATCTATTTTTTTACTGTAAAAGTAGTAAATTCATTACATTATATAAGGAAAGTCAGGTGTTGCCCACATCAGATTTTTTTATACATAACCTTTGCTCATTCAATTATCTTTCAACATAGCATTCAGTAATCTTTGTATAAACTTCCCTTATGTTAAAATTTTAATAGCTTCCACTCTCATAAAAAAATTGCTATTTCTTTTCATATGTACGGAATTTATTTTCGTAAACTTCACATATACATTTACTGTTTTATTTCATTCTATATTGCTTGCGCACAGTTACTATTAGATAAATATTTAAATAGTTTCCGATCAACGTTTCTCAATAGTTTTTCTCGCTTCTGTCAGAGAATGGGTCTAGCAGTGACATCACTCGTCTTTCCTTCCCGGGACAACTTTTTCCCCAAACGAGACAACCTTATATATAAGATATTCTGCGGACCTTGGGCGCGACCTACCAGAAAGGTGTTAGGTAACTATTTGGACGGCCAGGAAGTGCCACCCAATTTAGACCGGAACCCAGTGGGGGAGGCATCCACAGGGACCGTACCCTCCTTCCCCTACCACCAACCTCTCGGAAGGACTTACGAATCCACATGTTTAACGCGATCGTACTCCGCGTGAACACGGCGGCAGTTTTGGCAGTGGCGGGAATCGAACCCGGGCCTACCGAGTGCAATTCCCGCGCGCTAACCACTGGGCTACTGCGCCCTCCTCGACAATCTCCATAACTTTCTTTTTATTCACCCAATTTAGACCAGAATCCAGTGGGGGAGGCATCCACAGGGACCGTACCCTCCTTCCCCTACCACCAACCTCGCGGAAGGACTTACGAACCCACATGTTTAACGTGATCGTACTCCGCCTGAACACGGCGGCAGTTTTGGCAGTGGCGGGAATCGAATCCGGGCCAACCGACTGCAATTCCCGCGCGCTAACCACTGGGCTACCGCGCCCTCCGCGACAATCTCCATAACTTTCATTTTATTCAAATTTAGACCGGAACCCAGTGGGAAGGCATCCACAGGGACCGTACCATCTTTCCCCTAACACCAACCTCTCGGAAGGACTTACGAACCCACATGTTTAACACGATCATACTCCGCGTGAACACGGCGAAAGTTTTGGCAGTGACGGGAATCGAACCCGGATATGCTAAGCTCTTAATTCCATGATTTAAAATTTCACGTAATTTTCTAACCCGTCTCCATGGAAATACGTGACGTCCCCGGCGGGAGAAAGATCGGACCTTCCGAGAATTATCCGAGAAATTTAAAATCATGACTTCTTTAAAATTCCGATCCTGCGGCCATTTTTAATTATTTCTTGACCAGATTGGGCTTGTAAGAAAGCCAGATCTTTGAGCTTTCTAAAAATGTAAATTATTAGTCGAAAATCTCGCTACTTTTCCGGATTCGAGGATTTAAAAACGAAAGTTCTTTTTTTGAGCCAAAAGTGACTTTTGTTTTAAAATCTTTAAAAAATATTAAAATTTGTTTCTGAAATTTGAAATTGATATATTTTTACTCGCAATTGTCTGCTCTTTCCGGTCGTGTGATTTGTTTTTTTCTACGACGTCTGGATGGTGGAGAAAAAAAAGACAAAAAGGGAAAAAACGGTCGAAATCGCATAAAACATTAAATAACAACAACAACAACAAAAAATTAAAATTTTAAATATTGGTTTTGACATGTCACCTTCTCACCCCCCGGGTCTCCGATTGCCAAATTCCGTAGCTCTCCGACGCGCGGTCACTGAATCTATAGTGTATAAGACAGATAGACAGACACACATTGCCTTTTATTATTTAAGAATATAAAAGTCTTGTAGTATGGGTATTTTAAGTTCATGAAATAAACATAGCACAATTAAATAAACAAACTTTGATGGCACAGATATGATTACATAATGCAGGGGCAGATGTCAACAAAATTTTAAATTCAACTTACCCTTTAGCAAACTTCCAAAAGCACATGAGAACATATATGCTTGTAGCGGCAACATCAAATTTATATCTTTAAAACACATCTTTTTATCAATATTTGTGCTAAATAATATTAAGAGATGATAAATTTAGATATATCCTACTAAAATTATGTACTAAATGATTGTATATTTCTGAAAATCGTATGTAATATGTGAACTAATATTTGACAAACATGGATGCCGTGCCGTGGAATCGCGGACGTGACGTCACATGAAACTTATTTAGTTATATTATCGGGCGTGACTACTACCACAACTCTATGTGGTTTTGGTGAAACTCTGCTACTTGGTTGACATATCTTACGAGCAGTTAGTCTCCCCAACGCACTCGTCCTAAAATATCACGTGATAAATACGTCAGGCGCGAATTTCAGTGACCGCAGATGAATGACGAAAGTTCTTTATTTGCTTTATGCAGAAATTTACAGTTCAATTAGTCTATGCGCGATTTTGATATTGAAAACGCACACACACACACACACACACATGTGAATCAAAGCATCTAAATAAGCTTCAATGAACTTTATTTATACAGCATGCATTGAAATGAAACTTACTACATATATTTAATAATGTTTTTGGGTATGGTATGCAGTAAAGCATTGACCTACATGCAATCATACACAACAAGTTTTAAAGCATATCGAGTTTTGCTGCACTTTCTTTTGAAAAAGTATACTCCACATTCTCTATGATTCTCCCCCCCCCCCCTCAAGTAACAATATATTTTAAATATAGTGACATGAAAACACGGTGACTGATCAGCAACATGTGGCCATGCAAACATGAGTATACTCACAACCTGCCAGCAAAGTGTTATTCACAAATGATTTATTTCGGCATTTCAAAGGAAGATTAATGGAAAACAGTATCAAACATGCACCGTATATATGCAACATATATATATATATATATATATATATATATATATATAGTATTCTATATATTGCAATGAAATAAACAAAAGCTTAAATAAGTCTATTTTTTGTTCGTGCAACTCTAAATAATATCGAAACATAGGCAGCATATTAAAAATCATGTCTATCTAAGTAAGATATCATCTAGATCTGGCAAATGAAATGAAGTTTAAATCAATTTAATAGCTCGAGTGAAATCACATAATTTCTCTTGTTCAGAGGTACTTATATTTCACAATTTTTTTTAAAAATAAATTATTGCATTAAAATAAAGTAAATAAATAGACATGAAAAGTACCTTGACTTCTTGTATTGTATCTGTACTTGCAGTAGAAGCAATACATGCCGATAGTATCCATTGGTTTTGTTGTATCAGTACAAGCGATTCAGAAGCAGGGGCGGACTGGAATAAAAATTCCTTCCGGGAAATCTGCCAAGGGGGCCCGAGCACCAAGCACTGAAACACTGAAAAAGCCTAGCCCTAGATAGTAGAGACCGTTGGAGGACTAGGATTTGAAATTCAATATGGAAAAAATTATTTTTTTCATTTTATGTCTAAAGTGAAAAATGAAGATTTCTGATATTCTTTATTATTCATAGAACAATTTATTTTACAATCGAAGCATTTTAGTATAAATTGATGAATCTTTACACAGATATTCAACAATATCTTCAAAACGAAACGAATTCAAGATATCTTTTTCACAGCACATTAACATTAAAGGCTCCAATCTTTCATCCGTCAAAGTTGATCTCAATCGCGTCTTGACAATCTTCAGTTTTCTAAAGGCTCTTTCACACAATACTTGTGTGAACGATAACGTTAACAAGTATTCG
Organism: Amaurobius ferox; assembly: GCA_951213105.1. Taxonomy (NCBI): domain Eukaryota; kingdom Metazoa; phylum Arthropoda; class Arachnida; order Araneae; family Amaurobiidae; genus Amaurobius; species Amaurobius ferox. The sequence continues at coordinate 106,255,871 of OX578152.1, read as the reverse complement.
TAAGCTTGAAATCGATTGGTGTAAGCCGAGGTGTTCAATGAATACCTATACAGAATTTTATAGCAGCATTTCAGGCAGTTTCTACATGATCCTTTGCAAGGACTAAACGGAGTTTGCGAGTCTTGTGCGAATTGATTCGCATCCAACTCTGAATGAATGTCCTCATCAATCTTATCAGAAAATTGAGATTTGTTATCCGAATCAGAATCGTAAAACTTACTAGGATCTTCAGCGTGTTTTTCAAGATCAGACTGTTGGAATTCTTCCTTCAGTGTTCTTGAAAGAAACCCAAAATCTCGGACGAAAGTTGACAACTCGGATCTTAGTTGGGTAGCTTTAAGACCAGTCAGTTGGGCAATCTTATTAAGACAGTTTTCAGGGATGCCAATTAGCTCAAGATCTTTAAAACGTCGTGGATCCATATATGCGGTGTCTTTTATAAGTTCTTGGTTGGTGGAAAACCTTTCATCAATACTCGTTTTGATTTGGTCAATAGCCGTACGGAAGACCTCACTTCTGAAGCGGGTAATACCCCGTTCGCACTGCCGATGTTAAGTCGACTTAAATTTAAGTCGACTTAACTCTTAAGTTGCATCTCCATATAGCGTTCGCACTGCTAAGTCCCATACTCTCGCACAAGGGGAATCTAAGAAAATAACGGTCGTCGCTTCTTCGAGATTACGATTGTTTATTTACGTTGCTTCTTTTGACTTTTTAATTTTTGCGTTGTTTCTCCAGTGTTTTGATTACTATATAGTGTTTTTTATTTTTTTAAAACGTAATTTTTGTTTTATTTACCTAAAATAGAAATAGAAGCGCTGATTACAAGCATAAATGCTCAGAAATGGAATTTCTCGAGGATTTCTGATTTGTTAATTAAGCAAAAAATAAAAATTAAGCAAATATTCAAATTTTTCATCTATAAAAGTTTTACTGCTGTTATTTTATGTACAAAAAGTTAATAGAATATTATACATTTAAGAAATAGATGCTACTATAGTTTTTAAAAGCAGCTTTCACAACAATATAAACAAAATGACGTATGAAAAAAAAGTTGAAATCACTGCTCTTAGAACTACTTGTTCTGTTTGTACATTATGCTCTTACTCAAAAAATTATTATCTTTATGTTAACGTTCCTTCTAATCATATAATGGAACAGTCTCATCCACAGTTATATTGGGGTAAAAATTCCTCTTAAGATAAATTTAAGTGGTATTTTTATTTCAAGTTGGTATTTGCTACTTATTTATTACTTACCAATCAGCAAACATATCACCTACAAATTTCTTAAAATATTCAGCAAATGGAAACTAATCAAATTGGTGTTTTAAACTTTCTAACAAAAATATTGCAAATGATTCAAAAAATATTTTATAATTATATGTTGTTAATCTACAGAAAGAAAAAAGCATTCTACTTTGGAATATTTCTCAAATATTTGAAAATCGACAGATTTAATTTATACATGGAATGTGATCCTAATATTTCATTAATTATTGCCTGAATGAAATTTATTTTCTATTTTGACGTTGTAGATAATACCAGTAATAGACCTTATCCTTCATAATGTATTTTTCAAATCTCATCACCAAATTTTGCTATAGTTTAATAGGACTGCTAAAGTCCTAAGATCAGGAAAGCATCTTTGTGAGCTGAGCGACTTTTCATTTTGTCTGGAGCTTTATCAGTCTTGTGGAACTTGATGTCTTCTGAACCAAATTTATTTATAACCTCTGCTTCCATTTCTAGCTATAAAAATCTTCTATTTTTTTTTCTTTTACATATCTGCTTATTTCTTCGCAGTGCAAAACAATACATTTTAGTTTTACAAAATGTAAACAAAACCTATTTGTAAAACATTTGCAACAATGATAAAGAAAACGGAACTTCCTCTCAAAAATTATGTTTGACAATTAGATGAGAGAGTATAAAAATGCCATAGGTAGTTGGGTGAAGTCATTGTAGGCAATACCACTCATGTCCTTAAGTACTTAGCTTCGGTTGTTGGAACAATTGCAGTTGTCATAGAAAATAGAAACTTTTTAAAAATGATGGCAGATAGTATGCACATTTTTTATCATTCCGTAAAAAAATGCATAGCTTAAATGTTACAGCGATAACTCATTCAGCGAATTACAGCGATAACTCATTCAAACTAACAACTTTTAAAGAGTTTATTTTTAACATGTATAGCAACCCTAAAACAAACCGTATTTTAAAAAATAAGTTTCTTTTTAGAAAAACTAGTCACTTTTTAAAACGCTAAGATGGACTACACAATTTGGCAATTGCCTAAAGACGAAGAGGCAAGCATTCAATTTTTCCAAAAAAATGGAATTCTTCATAAAGAAAAACGATGTTCAAAGGATCATCCGATGAAGTTATGCACAAGTGATTCACCACCAAAATGGCTATGCAGTTTACGATCATGCCGAGAAAAGAAAGGAATGCGTACACAAACCTGGTTTGATGGATCATGAAATTTACAATTTCGTGCCTGCTATACAAATTGATCTTTTTTTTATTGCATATAAAAATAAATGTCCACCAGAGCGAACATTTAGGCTTGTCGATGACTATGTCAACTTTAAAGTTCGGTGGTTTTGGTCTGGTACCCAGCTAACGGAAGAGTACCAAATGTTATTGCATCAATTGGTGCTTCAATGTATAACATATACACTGCATATTTGCAAACACTGTGTTAGACACCCTTTCACCAATGCTACCAACTAACCTAAAGCCAAATTAAACTTTTATGGCTAAGTGACATTTAAATAAAATGACCACTGTAAGGAAAAGAATACTGAAATGTTAACAAATGCAAATGGAAAATAGGCTCAATATCAATAGAAGATTCAGGAGGGGGGGGGGGGGGGAAGACCAGATTGGAAAGTTATGCATTTTAATGTTATCGAAAGCACATTTCCATCAAAATATCCAAACTGTAGTGATTTATTTCTTTGTATAAATAATTCTTAAAATATTATAACATATAAATATATAATATACTATAATTAATAACATAATAACAGTTCATTCACAATATTATAAAAACAGATTTATACAACCTGAACATAATCCATTCTTTTTTGTTTTATTATGCCATGACAAATAATCAAAATATGCATGCAAGATACAAATTTTTTACATACAATTACTTACTTGACACACTCTTAAAAATATGCTATTTCACTTCAACTACATCATAATCTAAATCATGCACATGCAAAACATCAAATCATGCACATGCAAAATATCACTTCCCGACCGTCCAAGAAGTTACCTTACACCTTTCTGGTAGGTCGGACGGTCTGGGTTTCAACAACATGCAAAACATCAAGATACTAAAATTATTACATGAAGCTACTTACATGCCACACTGTACATAAAATCACACATTTTTCAAATCTACAAGACGAGAAAAATATCCTTAAAGGAAAAGCAAAAAAAAACACTATGAAAATTGCTGACATTTTATATAAGCAGCATAATTCTCTAATAATTATTATCTTTGTATAACTGTAGTGGAAGAAACCGAACCATAGTTTAGAAATCTCATTGTACAATCCAAGCATTAAACTGAAATTAAAAGAAACACAGAAAGGGTACATAGAATAATACTACATTCATGAAATAAATGCAGGGCTGGCTGCACATTCCAATGAATAAACATTATACACTCTTGTTAGAAAACATACAGTTCTGTTAATTATTCAACAGAAACATGCAAAATTGTTAGAATCTATTAAAAACATGCCATTTCAATTCTTAAGTTCCAACTTAGTCTAAGTTATAAACATGCAAAATATCAAGATGCTAAAATTATTACATGAAACTACTTACGTAAAATCAAACATTCTTCAATTCTGTGAGATGAGAAAAATATCCTTGAAGATTTTCAGCCAAAAAACCACTAGAAAGATTGTTGACATTTTATAAGCAGCATAACTCTCTAGTGATTATTTAGCTTTATATGACTGTAGTGGAAGACACTGTAACTATACTTTATAAATCCCATTGTACAATCTAAACATTAAACTGAAATTAAAAGATACACAGAATAGGTACATAGAATAATACTCAATTCATGAAATAAATGCAAAGTTGCACATTGAAATCAACAAAAAAAATGCACTCTTGTTAGAAAACATGCAGTTCTGTTAATTATTTCCACGAAACATGCAAAATTGTTAGAATTCATGCAATCTATTAAAAACATGCTATTTCATTTCTAGAGCTCTAACTTAGACTAAGTTATAAACATGTAAAATATAAAGATGCTAAAATTATTACATGAAACTACTTACGTAAAATCAAACATTCTCCAATTCTGTGAGATGAGAAAAATATCCTTGAGATTTTCAGCCAAAAAACCACTAGAAAGATTGTTGATTAAGTGGAAGACACCGTAACTATACTTTATAAATTCCATTGTACAATCTAAATATTAAACTGAAATTAAAAGATACACAGAATGGGTATATAGAATAATACTCAATTCATGAAATAAAAGCAGGGGGGGGGGGGGGGTTGCACATTGAAATCAACAAACAAAATGCACTCTTGTTAGAAAGCATGCAGTTCTGTTAATTATTTCCACGAAACATGCAAAATTGTTAGAATTCATGCAATCTATTAAAAACATGCTATTTCAATTCTAGAGCTCTAACTTGGACTAAGTTATAAACATGTAAAATATAAAGATGCTAAAATTATTACATGAAACTACTTACGTAAAATCAAACATACTTCAGTTCTGTGAGATGAGAAAAATATCCTTGAAATTTTCAGCCAAAAAACCACTAGAAAGATTGTTGACATTTTATAAGCAACATAACTCTCTAGTGATTATTTAGCTTTATATGACTGTAGTGGAAGACACCGTAAATATACTTTATAAATCCCATTGTACAATCCAAACATTAAACTGAAATTAATAGATACACAGAATGGGTACATGGTATAATACTCAATTCAAGAAATAAATGCATGGTTACACATTGAAATCAACAAAACAAAATACACTCTTGTTAGAAAGCATACAGTTCTGTTAATTATTTCCCCGAAACATGCAAAATTGTTAGAATTCATGCAATCTATTAAAAACATGCTATTTCAATTCTTGAGCTCTATCTCTGACAAAGTTGTAAAGATGCAAAATATTAAGATGCTGAAATTATTACATGCAACTACTTACGTAAAATCAAACATTCTTCAATTCTGTGAGATGAGAAAAATATCCTTGAAGATTTTCAGCCAAAAAACCACTAGAAAGATTGTTGACATTTTATAAGCAACATAACTCTCTAGTGATTATTTAGCTTTATATGACTGTAGTGGAAGACACCGTAAGTATACTTTATAAATCCCATTGTACAATCCAAACATTAAACTGAAATTAAAAGATACACAGAATGGGTACATAGAATAATACTCAATTCATGAAATAAATGCAAGGTTGCACATTGAAATCAACAAACAAAATACACTCTCATTAAAAAACATAATGTATTATGTATTGCAAACATAAGTTTACAATACATATTAAATTAGGCAGTCAAGTTTGTACATTGACTAATATGTTTTAATCTCTTTATTAAAAGTACCAACTTATCGAGATCTTCATTGCATAATACGATACAGAAAACAAATCCACATTTTGATTTAATCTTAGAGCTTGGAAACATCTTTGGGCAAGTTTTAATGTCGGTACGAAACTACATGAGATAATTTACCATAGACAGTGACTAAATTTAAAAATAATAATCAATAATATTTAAAACTTACTTTGTGTCAAATTCCGTATTTTTTTTTTTTTTTGTATCTCATCGGTGGTCCTTTTGATGCAATAAAATATTTCCTTTACCTTAATTTCTCTTTCGAATTTTCATCTTTTTTAAGCTAGCACTGTCATCCATGTTGGACGCCATGACAGTTAAGTCGCGTAATGCAACTTAAGTAGCTTTCCGGAAGGAACTTAAACTAAGTCGCTTTGGAAGAAGTTAAGTTGCAAACGCCGCCATATTTGAGTCGCATTCGGGAGATAAGTCGACTTAACTTTCAGTGCGAACGGGGTATAACAGGATCTATTGGTCTAGAATCCTTAGCTAATTCTCCAGACTGTAATTTCTTCTTTGATACTCTTCTTTGACGTAACTCCGTCTCCATTTCTATCTCATCCACATCAATTTTCAAGAGGTAGTCGTTCATTTCCTTCACAAAAAGTGACACTTTTTTATACATTGTTTCAAAATCGGAACTCTTAAGTTTCTCCTTCGCAGATTCAACCATGTGCCAAGCCGATAGATAATCAATTCCTTGGGTCTGCAAGTATTCTGATGCTTGTCTCAAAACAGTGTAAATATTAAGAAGTAGGAAAGAGCTAATAAAACTGTTCCAAACTGGCACCATTTCTGTAAAAGAGCATCTACCTCAAATGTAGCTTTGGCATCGACTTTTGGCGATTCCCTGATGTTAAGCAAAACTTGAAGGAGAACGTAAAAATTCTCCACCTCAGGATTGTTAAAATCTCCTAAAATTTTCTCTAAAGCCGCTTGCTTCGACCACCAACGGGTCTCTCCTATCTTTTGCAGCCTCTTCAGCTTAGATGGACCAATTCCTTTTTCTCTTGCTACTTCGGTCCAAATAGTCATATGTTTGCTGGAATTCGAAATGAAAACAGAAGTAGATTGCAAAAGGCCAATGAAATTTTTGATGGGAAGAATATTTTGGACGACATCTGTTGTACACAGGTTTAGCACATGTGCGTAACACCAAATGTATACAGAGTTTGGAGAATCTTCTTTGATGAATTTTTGAACACCTCTGGATTCACCACGCAGATTTGCAGCTCCGTCAAATGATTCGCCTATGATATTTTCCATTTTTAACCCATACATCTCCAGCGCTTCTTTTAATAACTGGTACAAAGCCGAACCAGATGTGTCCGAACTTCTTTTAACCGCAAAAAGTTGTTCCTTCATATCTTCATCTAATACATAGCGCAAAATTATGGTCTTCTGGTCGGCTACAGACACATCTTGACTTCCACCCATCTGCACACTGTATTTGCGACCACCAATCTCATTGACGATAGTACTTTTCATGATGAACAGAATTCCGGCTATAATCTTGTTAACAGTGCTCTTTGACAACATCGTCACGAGACTTCCTCTTCGCAACTGGACGGTTTACCCTTTCGACGCAGCTTTTCACGTCTTTCGTCGCTAGCTTTTATTGCTTTAACAAGATGATTGCTCAAGGAAACGTCAAATTGTGCCAACAGTAGGATCAGTTCTAAGACGTTCCCATGTTCAAAACTCCTGTCTTCTAAAGTGCAGAGTGTTTCGTTGCGGTGTTCTCTGTAAGAAAATCCTTGCTTGCCAATGAATTTTATCACTTCAACAATTTTTTTAGTACCTCGAGAGATTCGAGTACTTGGTGCTTTCGAAGATCATCCATTTCTTTATTAATTAGGGATCCAATATCTTTCTTACATTCACAGCTGAGATATGCTGTAACAGCATTATTGTGAGATTTGCTGCATTCATGCTCTTCAATTGATTGATATATGTGGGAAAACCTTATAAAAACTTTCGTAAACGTTGAGTCAATATCAGAAAAAGCCAAACAGGCATTGCAATTACTTTTCGATCCTCCACTTTAACAGAAATCCAAAGACGATTCACATACTTGTTTTCTGAAAGCTTTCTTTCATACACTCTCTTTTCATAAAACGGTAAATGTGGCACGGCTTTAGTGCTAGGTTGGCTAATGTTGTTCATAAGTGACAATCTTTCATCGACAGGTGCACAGTTTGAGAGTCTTTGAAAACAAGCATTACCTTTTGTAGTCGAGGTGCTGGAAGAAACGTCACTTTCTGATGAAATTATAGTACGTGATATCCGCGAATTGTGTTCGTCGAAGCTGATAAGCAGAGAATCTTCAGGAATGATGGCGGCTCACGTACACGTTCCTTCCTGTCCAATTGAAAATAGCGAAGGCTGTAAAAAAATCACATTTTTTTTAGACATTTTTAGACAAATTATACATTTTTTCATTAAATATACTTACCCCAATGTCCGATTTATCTTCACTATTGTTGTCTGTATCGGGCCAATTGGCAGTATTGCCGGTACGGAAATTGAGGAAAGCATATATATATGTCAGTTAGGTGACTACAGTTGCTTCGATGGCATTATAATCCCCCTTTTCCAGGCGAAAATAACAGTATGCGCTCTTAACGACCACTACTGCCGCTCGTTGAGCAGTTCGTTCTTGCCGGTTGTTAAGGGCGCATACTGTTCCTTTGGCCTGAAGAAGGGGCTTAAAATGACATCGAACCAACTGTAGTCACCTAACTGATATATGCTTGCTTTCTTCAAGGCGGTCTTGTAAGTTGTTATATCTTTATCGACTTTATAAATCTTTTATTTAACTTTATCGGATTGTGCCCCCCCTGAGATTTTGAAAACTCGGCGCTTATGCTTCTCTGTTGTTGTTGAAACCCAGACCGTCCGACCTACCAGAAAGGTGTAAGGTAACTTCTTGGACGGTTGGGAAGTGCCACCCAATTTAGACCAGAACCCAGTGGGGGAGGCATCCACAGGGACCGTACCCTCCTTCCCCTACCACCAACCTCTCGGAAGGACTTTCGGACCCACATGTTTAACGTGATCGTACTCCGCATGAACACGGCTTATGTTTCTCTGTGTAAAATCATTGAATATTTCATCCATATCAGCTATATTGCAGACTCCATGAGCTAAATAATTCTGCGCTAAAGAAATGGAGCAATTCTAATACAACTCATTCTACATATTTTGCTGTTTACATTTTACATAAGTGAAAAATAGGCTTCGTTGTAGAAATAATCAAATTTGGATGATCATTTAAACTCAAATATATGATAATTGCGTTGTTTCAGTATGTAGATGCACAGAATTTAAGCAAAAATAAAGTGGTTTTAGGACGGATACAACACTCAATATGAATTAAAAAGAACTTTAAAAATCACGATTTTGAGACAAGATGGATGCCATATATCATTTTGAAGTAGGTCATGGGATCTTTTCATATCATGGTCACGTGATCGCTTCATATAAAAGGTGTAATTATTATTTTAATTTTCATTTAAAAAAACTACTGAATATATTTCGCTGAATTTTTTTTATATGTTTTATGGAACAATTTGAATATTATCTAAAATTTTCGAAGCAATTTGTGAATTTTAAATCCGCTTAAAAAATGTTTGAAAAATTAGGTCCCATAGGGTTCAATGTATTTCATTTTTTCAACCCGGGTTCAATAAAAAACTAATTGGGTGATATTATTTATTTATATTTCCATAGGTCCTACAGACCGTCTGAACAACATACTAAAACTTCATTTTGATTAAGTCATTTTTACGGCAGTTATCGTGCTAACGGACAGACAGACAGACAGAATCAACAAAGTCATAAACACTTTTCAACTTTGTTGTAAAGTGTTAAAAAAATGGCTACATTGACAAGAATGGTAATGGCGGACGGTGTCTACAAAGAGTACGGCGATAGCAACCGTTGCTAGGGAGAATGTGATGTCGGTGCAACTCATCTATTATTACGTATGTTATTTTAGCACTACGAGAATTCCGTCTCAATATATACAATTGGCAAGCGTCACATCTCATGAAAGAAAATTGAGAAAATCATGTGATACTGCAAAATGAATCAGAGACCAAAGAATTTTCTTTAGGATGAGGCTGAAGAGGAAAAAGAAATAGGTACATGGCCGTAAAAGGCAGAAGAAGAAGAAGAAAGACACTTCTCCATTCTCGACGTTGTTAGTTTTTACATGGCGGCATAGGTAATTAGAAATATTTTGTTATTGATTCGTTATGGAAGGTAATCATAACAACGATTTTAATTATAAATCACGTTTTTCACATTCGAAAAACAATTTTCCGAGTGCTGGCAAAGGTAATTGGTTGCTTCAAACTCCTATGGAACATCGACGCGATAATCCTGGAAGTAGTCGAGATGGTACATTATCTAGTACCGACAGTTGTTTACGTGAAACTCCCATGTTGCATGGACGAGATAATCGTGAAATAAGTCGAGGTAATGAATTGAATCGAGATAGATCTTTTAGTAGTATAAATAGTGAAAGAGGTTGGGATGGTGAATGGAATCCTTTTCATGAAAAGAATCACGAAAGAAGTCGTGATGGTGAATGGAATCGTGATAGACCTTTTTATGGTAAGAGTAATGAAGATTTTGGCGACATAGATATTAGAGAACAGTTTACCAAAGAACACCCTCAACAGTCTCTGCAACAAACGTCTAGTTTCTCGGCATATGATTACAATACTGCTGATCGACGTGCATTATCGATGCTATCTGCTTGCAAAGTAATAGCCGCTATAACTTCGCATCTGGATGTTAATCAAATGGATAGCATGCCTATAGCACAAAATAAGTTGTCTGTTAATCCTGATTCCTTAGCTAGGCCTATAACAAGTAGTATTGATATGGCCCAACCTTCAGGTTCAAGAATGAACCCTTTCATGGGTATGCCCGGAAATAATTCACCAGGCATGATGAAAATGGGTAATTATTGTCAGTATGGGATGATGAATCGACCAGATAATGTTATGGTAGGTCACAACAAAGAAGTTCTCCGACTAACTAAGTGTGTTTTGTATCCTCCAAGTCAAAATGCTCCTCCACCTACAACAAGAGAGAAACCTTTAGGCTGCAAAACTGTGTTTGTTGGGGGTTTGTCAGAAAAAATCTCTGAAGAAATGATTGGAGAAATTTTTGAAAGATGTGGTGAAATACATACAATTTTAATGAGCAAGGAGAATTTTTGTCACATTAGATTTACTAATGAATCATATGTTGAAAATGCAATGTACTTTTCTGGATATAGAATTAAAATAGAAGAGAATGATAGTTTTATTGGAGAGTTGCACGTAGATTATGCTAAAACAAGAGAGGATGAATATGAGTATGAAAGTCAACAACGAACTTTGCAGTTTGAAACTCGCCGTAAAGAGCGATTAGAACAAAAGTACTCTAGTACAGAGATACCTTCTCCTATGGTGCGTTTTTCATGTCATGACTCTGCAGTTCTATGTGAGAAGTTGCGAGTAGAAGAAACATTCCAACAAGCTGTATTAGTTTTAATAACATGGTTAGAAAGAGGCGAATGTACCAAACGAAATGCAAGTTCATTTTTTTCAATGATTCAAAGTACAAATAGCCATGTTAAGCGTTTGATGAATGAAAAATTGAAGTTTGAAGATGAACTGAAAAAAGCAAAACAGATCTTTCAGAAAAATATGCATTGCATCCTTTTACAGTTTAACAACATTGAAAAAGTTTTTAATGCTGCATGTCTACAAAAAGTGTGGGATCATTTCACAAAAGCCCAGAGAAAAAATATTGAAGTGTGGAAAAAGCAAACTGAAGAAACTAAAAATGCTCATGTGGAGTTAGTTTTAAAGGATCGTGTTGAAGATGAAATGGATCTCAGTGATGATGATAGCCAAATGGAAAATGTAACTAATGAGGTTCTTGATGGTTTTGATAAGGAAAAAAATCAATCAGATGAGGTTTGTAGACTGCGAGAAGAAAACGTATCTCTTCGTTGTCAATTAGACGCTGCTGAAAAGAAAGTAATGGCAGTGCAGTCGGAAAAAGTGCATGAATTGGATTTTAAAGAACGTCAGATACAAGCCTTGAGGCAAATTTTGGAAGGTTCTAAGAAAGACATCAAGGGTTTGAGCCAAACACGTTCATCTGATGAGGCACAGTTAGACGAAGTTTGTGTATATAAATCTATACGATTGGATAATGAAGAAGATGATAAAAAAGATGTCAAGAAAAATATAAAGTTGGATAATGAAAATTCGGAAGGTGTAGTGAGTACTAGCTCATGTACAAATATGAGTTTTAGTCAGAAAGAAGCTCGTTTAATTGGTCTAATATCAGCGTTCTTTACTGTTCATCCTTTTGGAGCAAACTTAGATTACATTTGCTCATATCTTCACCAGATTGACTCTGCTATTAACGTCAGTGATGTTGAAAATGTGATGAAGAATTTGTCATCTATGTTTAGAGAAGATTCTATTGGTGTTGGTGCTAGTTTAGAGAAAAAGTGGCATTTTTTGGGATTTCAGTCATAATTGTTGTACAAAAAACTGTTTTTTTATTTGTTGAAAATTTATTTCACTATATTTTAGTATTTATCAGCTGTTAACATTTTTCATGATTTGAACTATTAAAACTGAATTATTTTCATCTACATCAAACTGTATTGTGTGGTTTAAATTGTGTAAGCTGACAGAGATGTTTGCATTTTAAGCAAGTATGTAGTTTTTATTTTTTATTAGTCTTTAGCAGGATTAAAAATTGTCAGGCCTCAATAGCACCTTACCATTTTTCCTCATTTGCCAAAATGTTCTACTTGGGTCTGGTTCAATTTAAAATATATTTATTTTGTTTACTTTATAGGCTTGCCATATAAATCTCTTTTTATTAGCAGTCTCACCTTTGACCCACTGTGTGAATGTATCCAGTTTACAGTAAATCCAGATAATAGTCCCTCTAATGTACTGCTCATATTTTTTCTAAATACAAAATCGCTTCAAGTTAGTTTTTTCTCCCGTGTTTTGAAATAGACTCCGCCAGACCAAAGTGATGCATTCTACCTTTGCCTGAACTAGAATTTTGAATGTAAATGATGGTGGAATTCAACTTGAATAAAAGTGAATAATACTCGCAAAAAGGTTACAAAATAAGACTTTTGTGAATTCTAAAAATGTTGTATAACTTGCATAATTGCAGAATAAAAAACTTTGAAAATTTTAGAAAACATGATACTTAAAACATTTTGTAAATTTCAAACAATTTAAAAACATCAAAAACTCGATACTTCAACAAAATTTCAAAATAATGATACTTCGAAGAAAGATTGTACTGTAATGAAATTTAAAGAAAATGATACTTCGAAAAAAAAATTGCAGTGTAATGAAATTTAAAACAAACCCTGATATTTAGGAAAAAGTTTTTACTTTAGCAAAATTAAAAAAAAAAACTATACTTAGAAAACAGATTGTATTTTATACTTTAATAAAATTTTAAAAAACAATACTGAGAAAAAAAGGGGTATTAAGATAGAGACTAAAAAAAATTAAGAACTTTGCAAAAATTGTATTCATAAGAAAGCAATTTTCGAAAAACAGGAAAATACAAAACACAGGATAAATTAAACAAAATAGACTAACCTACAGGAAAAGCAACATCCATTCAACCATGTTTCACAGAACTACGCTCACTATACATTTGCTTGCAATTACCAGCAGCCATAAGGAAACTATAATCAACAAAAGTAAATCTGCAAAAATAAAGTAAAAATAAATATAGAAATAATGTGAAATATGCAACTACGTCTGAATATGCAAAAAATGTGGTTATTGTCCAACAAATGATGCGCTGCTATTTAAAAAAATTGTAGCAATCATAAAAGCAATATGAGAGGTTAACAGATTACAATGAAAAGTGAAATGCTTAGTAGCGTGCTTGGTGAGGACTTGGCAAGGGTGTGGGGGATTATTCTCAGTATTAACCCAGTTTTCAATGTGTGTTTGTTAGCAGAGCTGTGGAGTTGTTATCTCAAACTTTCAACTCCTTTTTTTCTAATATCTGACTGATATTAACATAAATAGTAATTATTTTTTATATCAATAATTTTTTAATTAATAAGCAATTAATGTGTTTTTAATTTATGGCATAAAAATTATTTAATATTAAAAAATTAAATATTCCAAAATAAAATTATTTTTAAAAAGTTTTATTTACGAGTCTGACTATGTACAGCCCTGTTGGTTAAATTGTTAGAAGGAAGAATAACTAGTTGATTAGACAGAATTTGCATTATACATCCAAATAAAAGTAAATAAGTTAGGTATCACAAATGAAGACTGGGTCTAAAATCTTCGTTGTTAAAACAAAATTGAAATTAATAGGTGTAAAATTTGACTAATGATTACTAATTTTGAATCCTGGTGTTAAGTAAATTTGTGAATAATTAAAATAAATATTTAATGCCAGATGTTTAGAATGAAAATAAAACTTAGGATATGTTTCCTAATATTAAAAGGGCCTAACAGATAATGAAGAAAATAGAAAACAAATTAAGATATATTACATGTTTTGCTTTATTGGCTTTGTTAAATATGCAATTTTTCTGAAGTTTTGAAAATGTGCATCTAAGTATGTTATAATTATATTTGTTTTGTGAAAAAAAAAAATATATATATATATATATAGTATACATACATACATACATACAGTAGACTCCCTCTAATCCACAGCTTGTGACCAGAGGTTATGCGAATTATAGAATTTTGTGGATTATATGTCATTGCTGCAGAGATTAATGTGTAAAAATGGGACATTGGTACATCCTGAGTTATTTAATTAAAAATTACTATAATACATTTAAAGCAAAATTAGCTAATTTTATAAATTTCACTGCTTTTATTAAGATTAGATATCCAAGCATAGATCTAATTGTCATTTATGGATTTTTGATTTAATATTTGTTTTTACAGCCTAGTTTTTTACAGTCTACAGAGTAGTCATTATTTCTTGCTCTGTAATAAAACTCTATTTCTGTATAAAGTCAAGGTATTTATATCCTAGAGCTAAGTCCTGCTCAAAAGCAACTTTTTCTCTATCATCAGAATTACCTTTTACAGGATTTATTACACTATTGAAATTTATTGTAAATGTAACTATTTACGTCCAAAATGTATTGTGGATTATAGGGTTGTGGATTAATGAGAGTTGACTGTATATATATATATATATATATAATCACAAATTTTTGAAAGTGTGTAAAAATGTGGGATTTTTGAGAATTGTACTTTTTTAGAAAGGATGCTAAAATTCATGATTTTTTCACTAGATGCCTGAGTGAAGTTAAAAACAGATTTAATGTTAAATAAATAGAATTTGAAATGAATGATTTTTGTATGTCTTGCATTTGTGCTCTAATATTATTTATTAAAGTTAGTTTTCATAAGTTTATTTTAGCTAGCAATCTTAAAAGGTATCGTGTCTATAGGTATTGAATCAAAAGAAATTGAATTAAAATAACCATCTTTGTCTTGTCTTTACAAGTGAAATAATACACTTATGCTGAATATTGGCACAATTAAATGCATAGTTTGTGTATTTTGTATATAAACACTGTTGTTTATAGCAGAAACTTTCTTAAAATTTTGATATATTTTCCTAAAAGCTTTTTTAAATTTTCTAAAATGTTTTAAAAATATGGTATGATCCCTAAGTTTGTATATTATTCTTACTTTGTTGTAATTACTTTCATTCATTTTCAGTGTTGTTTATAGTTAAAAAAAATTCTGAGTAGTAAATGATTGTTTTCTTTACTGTGTTTCTAACATTTGTTTTCTTTGGTAAATCTGGATAATAGTAATTTTTTATCTAAGTGCAAAATCGTCCAGAGTTTGCACATTCCCTCATGTTTTGAAATTGCCTCCTCCCGGCCAAAGTGACATATTCTTCCATGTTTAGAAATAGGCTTCCCTTACCCAAATGATGTATTCATTGACAATATGAAATTCAATATTGAATCTAAATAATTTTAATTTGAAATAGAAAGAAGTTTTAATGAAACACAAAAATACAACAAAATAAAGAATAAAATACTTAGGGAAATTTTGCGGACATGAAGAACATGATAATTTGTCAAACTTTGCATATATTTCACAAATTTAAGACTTTCAGATCACAAATTTCAAAACATTTGTGGTACTTTACTAATATTTTAGATATCCAATACTTCGAAAAATTTTAAGATTTGAAAAATTTCAAAACATTTATGGGATTTTGCTAATATTTTATATATTTTAGGATTTTAAAAATATTTCACAAATCTAGTACTTAGAAAAATTTAAGAACTTTAAAAAGTTTAAAAGAATGATTTTGGGGACTTTGCAAAAATTGTAAGCATGAGAGAGCAATTGTCTAAACACAGGAGGAGAATACAAAATAAAATGTCAAACATGAGATAAATTAAAAAAAAAAAAAAAAAAAAAAAACTAAAGGATTTCAAGTTGAAGCAATGTTGAAATTTGTCCTCTGTCCATTACTTGTAAGATAGTAATGATTCCTTTAATAAATTCATTCCATGCTTCTTCCCACAACCGAATGTCCTAACCTCCTGTTGAATATGTATTCGTACAAATATGAATGGAAGTGCTTTTTAACTTTGCAGGATTTGCTTTTCATTTTTATTGCCGACCAAGTTCCCTTAATTGAATTGGTATGCACACCTGTCTCGAGGTTCTTATATATATGTAACTGTGATTCACTTGAAGGTGCATGAAGCCTTTATGTTTAAGACAATCATCTTCCAACAGTCCAAAATTATCAAGGTCCCCTTCTTATACTTTTCAATCACTTTCAACAAACATTCACTCAACCTATTAGACAGACACCTTAGCAAAAAAACATTTATTCATCCCTCTTTCAATTTCTCCAAACACCCACTATCTTTCTACATGCTTTCCTCTTTCATACTTATTTTTATCAAACTTACTTTCATGTATTTCCACAATCACACCATTACCACTCACATATATGTCTTGGCAAAACTGTTTCCAGTCGAATACAGTTTTGTTCGAAACATTCAAATGATTCATTATAAACTTGTACTCACAACTGTCTGTACCAAACCACATTAAAGTCATAATTAAAATTTCAATCACACTCAACTTACTCTTCTTAAACTATGTACCCCTCCTTACGCTTCTAGAAATATCTTGCCGATTCACTCCAGATCTCTTTCGACACCTCCATTTATACTCATCAATTATTCGCTCTCTTTCACACACACAACTTCATTTCATCTCCACACTTAGAACATACATACTTATCACTCATAAGCCCTTTCATAAAACACTAATCAATAACTTCTTTCGTATTTTTATTTTCCATATTATAATAAAATTTTATCCTAGACTCATTTAAAATAACATCCATTCGACCATGTTTCACAGAACTACATTTGCCATTCATTTACTCACACTAACCAGCAGCCGTGAAGAAACTATATTTAACTATAAAAACAAATAATGAAATAGTCAATCAAATCAAATTTAAAATCATGTTATGAAATGCATCTGAAAATGCAAATAACATGTTTGTTGTTGAACAAATGCATTGTTACTTCAGAAAATGGTAGCAACCATAGAACTGTGTGCTTATTGGATATAATGCATATGAGAGGTTACCAGATTACAACAAAAAGCGATCGCAATTGTAACGCTTGGCGAGCTTAGATGTTTGGGGGATTATTCTCCTGATCAACCGTTTTCTTCATCTTTGTTCTTGATTTCTTATGTTTGTATTTCCGTGCTGCTTATGGAAGCTAATTTTGGATTCTATTTTATCTATTTTCATTCTCTTTTTCTAATAATTGTGTTAGTTTTTTTTTTGTCTTTGTACCTTATATTGCAGTTCCCTGACCAAATGTTGTGCCTCACCACTAACATTCCTGTATTTCACTTTATGTCAAATCGTAATGGCAACAAATATCATATTCTTTTATTTATACACCACCTGTAAACACATGAGACATTGCAGCCTCCCTCCAAAATTCATAAACAAAAATTCGTTTTCCTATTTTTCATTGAGCTGTTTATTATCAAACTCAACTTTTCTTTTCTTGCTCAATGTACTTAACGACACTTATGATATACACTTTGCTCTCTTGCTTGTGACTGACTTGAACCGAAGGCAGAATAGAATGGTTGAAGACCCGGACCATCTGATTCACCCAAAAGCAGCTACTTGGACGGCTGGAGGATAGAATGGTTGAAATTTTTCACTCGAGTTTCTTGGAAATGGAAACTAGAAGAAGCAACAAAAGGGAGAAGCAGTGGGGAGTGCTTTTTCTGTTCTCCAAATGCATGGCTATATGATTTTCTTCAAAGTGGCAACAATGAAGATGGGAAATGTGGTGAAGAATGAAAATTGGCACATATTTTCCTCACTCACTTATTGAACATATTATTGCTGGCTTCTATGAGTACAATCAAGGCCACAGAAAGAGGCATCGTAGGCTGCATATAATCTGCATGCAGCTAATTGGACCACAGTCTCTCACAGTATAGTATAATAAACATATTAGCAAAGCTAAACCTTGGTTATCCTATTAATGCATATGGACCACTTGTATTCCAGTAATGGGTCACTTGTATATTAGTAATGGACCACCTGGCCCATTACTGGTTCTGATTATTTTAAAGTAGAATGAATTGCATAGAAAGACCTATTAGAACTTAAATTACACACTAAACCTTCTAACTCTGAATATTTATTCCATTACTGGGCCACTTAGGCCCACTATTAGAACAATTTCAAGAATAATGATCCAAAAGTGGTCCTCCCCTCAAAATTAATAATCTGTTCATTTTATGTCTTATAAACATATTATATAAAATATAAAGTATACAATGAAATAGAAACATGACATTTTAATGCAAAATGAAATATACTTTTTGAGGAAAATAATATTGAACAAAGACATATGTCAACAGGAAGACACCCACAGTAAGAGTGAGCCATGACAATCCATTTATATGATCACTTAAGAAAAACACCCTTCCAGCTCAGACTAACAGGCTACGACGGAGATTGTGCCTTTGTCCAGTAATAGATAAGGGTTTTCACTAATCAGCTGCTGTTCTGTTATCTTCCAAGTTGTGTGACCTTGAAACTTATTTTTCAACTTTGAAAACTAGTGACCCACTACTGGTACATCTTATAAATATTGACTGCTTTTGAGATACAAAAAAATTCATTAATTTAATTTTATTAAAAAAATTGAAGTGCAAAGACATCAATAACTTGTTGTTATGATACGAGAAGATTTCAGGGTGTTTTTTTTAACACTTCCAACATAGTTGAAAAGTCTTTATGACTTTGGTCATTCTGTCTGTCTGTCCATTCGCATGATAACTGCCTTAAAAATGACTTTATCAAAATGAAATTTTAGTATGTTGTTCAAACAGTGAGTGAGACATACGGGAATGTAAATGAATAATATCACCCAATTCATTTTGGATTGAACATGGGTTGAGAAAGTGAAATATATAGGAAGTGAACCCTATGGGATCTAATTTTGCAAACATTTTTTAAGTGAAGTTAATATTCACAAATTGCTTTGAAAAATTTCGGAAATATTTAAATTATCCCATAAAATATATAAAAACAAATTCAGCAAAATATGTTGGGTAATTATTTAAATAAAAATAAAAATTATAATTACACCCGTATAATATGGAGAGATCACGCAACCCACTTCAAAATAAAATATGGCATCCATCTTTTTTCCCAGAGTAAAAATCAGGATTTTTAAAGTTCTTTTAAATTTATATTTAGTGTTACACCCATCATAAAACTGCTTTATTTTTGCGTATTTTCTATGCATCTATATTCTGCGTCAATGTAATTACAATATTTTTTAGTTTAAATGATTATCAAACTTTTATTATTTCTACAATGAAGCCTAATTTTAACATATGTAGAATGTAAACAAATCAAGCTGTAAGATGAGTTGTATAAGAATTGATGAATTTCTGTAATGCAAAATTATTTAGCTCAAGTTTGGAATATAGGTGATATGAATGAAATAGTTATTGATTTTATATAGAGAAGCAGTTGATTATAGAACATTGCCTTTTTTGATGAAGTTTTAGCATGGAGTTAGAAAGTACTTCTACCTCTGTGGTTTTAAGTTTTTAAGTAAAATAAATTATTGTAGTACTGTGATAATTTAAAAAATATCACCACTGAATGTATCACATTTTAGAGATGTTTAATTAAATTGCATTGCAGTTGGAAAGTGTTTCATAATCAATGGTTTATGCATGATTGACCTTTCTTGTTTTTAATTAAACTTAAAAATATGGTCTAAAAGGATATAAAAGAAAAATGATGGCATTTTGATTGCTAATTTATTTTTTGCAGCCTGATAGGTAGGTAAGTGGAGATTTAATACCACCCTAATCTAGTTGTTTTAACTTACAAATTAAGATATTTTACCAAAGTACGATTAATTTAAAACATATAACTAACTAATGCATAATAATATATAAGACAATTTTTTGAAATTTTTATATTGGTGCTAGAAAATGTACCCAGTGCTACCCTGGAATTAAGATGAGTGGCCATGACATAGCTATGTGTAAGTGCGAATAATTTAAAACATATTCTATGCAGACACTATGCATAATAATAGATAAATACAATAAGATAATTTTTGAATTTTTATATTAGTGCCAGAAAATTTATCATTAAGATGAGCAGTTGTGGCATAGCCGTGTGTGCTCTCATGTAACACTGTTTTATTTTATTTTTGTTATAAGCAAGCATATTTTTAAAACTGTGTTGTTGATTGTGATTTCTGGTGTAGCTTTTCATCAGAGATTTGTATCTTAAATCACAGGTAACAATGTTCTAAAAAATGTATAAGTCATTGCCAAGGATTTAAGATACAAACCTTTGATTACAATCACTCACACTGGAACTGTTGGTGAATTATCAAAAACCAAAGAACGCTTTAACAATATGGCACTTATAACAATAGAAATAAATTCTGCCAGTGGTGTTAAGATGGAAACTGTGGTGTCCTTCTTAACACCCGGGTGTCTTACTTTCTCGTGTCTTACTATCCCGGGTGTCTTACTTTCTCGAGAAATTATGTCTTCAATATATGAAAAGTATATGTTTTTTAAAAATTCACAAGAACTTGTCTATTTATAGTATGGATTGCATTCAAAATTTGTTGATTTTTCCGATGGTATCAAAATAGAAACTCTGATAATATTTTCGTTTGCTAAGGGACCGATTTGTGTGAAAATCATTCAAATTGTGCTAAAACATAAAATAATTCAGAAATTATAAATTTGAATTTAAAATCGAATTTAAAAAAAATCTTGCTAAGGTGCAACTTTCTGGGTCCTGAAGTACCTGTCTACCAAATTTTATGGCCGTGTATTGCTTAAGGCCCCTGTACACAATACAAGAAGTTGAATCAATAAATTGAACTGTCAACTTATTGTGCAAACTTGCATCGTGTAAAATGGGAAGTTGAACGGTGCAATTTCTTGCGCACAACTTCTTAAACGAATCTTTACAACTTGAAAGATCATACAATTTTTTGACTACAACTGACCAATTAGAATGCTCTTTGCATATGAATTTTCACAGACTTTCGTTTTGCTTGTGCATGAGTTGCATATTTGATTATTTTATTCAAGCATTTCTTATTGACTACGCATTTTTAAATTAAATAATTCGAATTTAGCGTACTTCATTTTTCTTTTTCTTTCAAGACTGTTTTACTTTCTTTCTGTCCAAAATTTAATTTTTCTTTAAAGACTATTTTACTTTCTTTCTGTCCAAAATTTAATTTTTCAAATTTTTTCCAATGAAATTTAACTTTGTTGGCAATTAGCGTTGTAAGATAATTAAGTATTTATTATTAAAAACTTCAACTATTTAGTATAAATATTAAATTTATGTTTTGTTTACAATACTCATTCATAGATGGCGCTATCGGCACTTGTAAATGCGTAATTTAAAATAAGAAACTTTTTCATATTAAGATGAATTTATGCCAAATTAATTAATTTTATTTAACAGACACTTATTTTCATGATATGATTTTCCTTATTATGTTTCAAAACAATTGCCATAACTATTAAAGTCAGGAATTTCTAACTGATATGTGACATCATAAATGTTCGAAAATAATACGTATTTATAAATTAAATGCATAGCACTTACACATAAGGAAAAAATCAGATGTGGGCAGCACATGACTTTCCTTATATAATGCATCGAATATACTATTTTTACAGTAAAAAAAATAGATTATTTTTATGGTAGTTATTTATATTCTTTCCAAGATATTGAATTTTCGTCAATAAGTCGTCATTTTCCATGTCGTCATCATCTATCACTCGTCATTGATTTAGCATCATTTTTATCCTTTTCGCGAGTTTTTCGTTAATTTAGCAACATTTAAAAAAGTCGCCAAGTTGGCGACATTCCACCAAATTCGTCGCCTAAATCTCGCCAAGCGTTATGGACGAAGAAATAAGTTATTCTTACAGCAGATAAATAACTATTGGCGTTCAAATACAAAAGTATTACTCAGAGTATCTTTTTTCATGAATGGAACGAGCTAGATCCACGAGAATGTCACCCAATTTATCGCATGGTATTACATATGAAAATAAACATGTTTCTCAATAGGAAATATATATTTTTTTATTTTATATTACATTTTGATATTTTTTTTGAAAAATGTGCAATATCTCGAGAACGGTTCATGTTAGCGTTCTAAAATTTATGTCAATCGTTTTCTAATGAAAAATTAAATAAATGTCTATTTGCGCAACTATATTAGTGGTTTTGATTTTTTGACGATTTTTTCAAAATTTCACTAAAAAATTTAGGGGGGGTTCTGAACGTTCGATTGCGTATAAAAACAATAGGCTTCCAGTGTTTACGGATTGTGATTTTTGTACCAAATTTCGTTCGAATCGGTCCATTCGTTCGTCAGTTATCGTCTCCACAGACTCACTGACACACACACACATGCTTTCACACACACACACACAGACACCACTTCAAAAATGTTTGATTCGTGATCAGGGATGCTTGAAACGTGCTCTCCCGTCGAAAACTCTAATTCGAATTTTCGACCCCGTCACAATACTTTCCTTATACATTATGTATATAAGGAAAGTAAAAACAGAAGCAATATATTTATAAAAATAAAAAAAAAATGCATTTACAAATATATAACAGAGTAATTAAAAATATTAAACAATAAGATCGTTTGAGAGCAAGCCAACTACGGACAAATAACAAGAAAGTTGCATATTCAATAAGTGAACCATGTAGAGTTAGTTCTCAGGAATGAAATGAACAGTTTGTTCAATAAATCGCCTCATATAAATTGACAAGTTATATCAGCAGAACTTGAACAGTCAATTTATTGATTCAACTTCTTGTATCGTGTACAGGAGCCTTTAGATTTTCTGCTGCAAATGAACAGGCAGGCATCCTTTATTATTATGGATATGAATAGCTTAATTTACAAAAATTAGTTATGTGGAGAAAGCTCAAGACAAAAATTTTTTTATCGAAATAATTGAAAAAAATTTAATGTGGGCAACACATGACTTTCCTTATATAATGTAATAAATTTACTACTTTTACAGTAAAAAAAATAGGTTTTTCTTATAGTAGATACTTATATTCTTTCAAAGATATTGACTTTTCGACAATTAGTCGTCATTTTCATTGGTTTAGCGTCATTTTTATCCATTTGGCGAGATTTTCGTTAATTTGGCAACATTTCAAAATGTCGCCAAGTTGGCGACATTCCGCCAAATTCGTCGCCAAAATCTCGCCAAGCGTTGTGGACGAAGATATAAGTTATTCCTACAGCAGATAAATGACTATCGGCGTTCAAATACAAAAGTATTACTCAAAGTATCTTTTTTCATGAATGGAACGAGCTAGATCCACGAGAATGATGTCACCCAATGTATCGCATGGTATTACATATGAAAAGTCAACATGTTTCTCAATAGGAAATATATATTTTTTTATTTTATATGACTTTTTGATAATTTTTTTGAAAAGTGTGCAATATCTCGAGAACGGTTCATGTTAGCGTTCTAAAATTTATGATAATCGTTTTCTAATGAAAAATTACATAAGAAATGTCTACTTGCGTAACTTTATTAGCGGTTTTGATTTTTTGACGATTTTTTCAAAATTTCACGCGAAAATTTAGGGGGGGGGGGAGTTCTGAATATTCGATTGCGTATAAAAACAATAGGCTTCCAGTATTTACGGATTGTGATTTTTGTACAAAATTTCGTTCGAATCCGTCCATTCCTTCGTCAGTTATTGTCTCCACAGACTCACTGACACACACACACAGACATCACTTCAAAAATGTTTGATTCGTGATCAGGGATGCTTGAAACGTGCTCTCCCGTCGAAAACTCGAATTCGAATTTTCGACCCCGTCACAATACCTTCCTTATACAGTATGTATATAAGGAAAGTAATAACAAGAGCTGAGAATAGAGCACTAAATTTACAACTGTTAAGTGATACAGATTTAAAAAGTGTAAAGAGTGATCGGTATTAATAGCTAATTCGAATAATCAACAAATGGAATAAATTTGTTCAATAAACTAAATGCTTGAATAATTAATCTTTATTAACTTTTCATCTAAGATGTGTATTATACTGACATTGTATAAAATCAGCCACCTTTTTTAGAGAAGTAGTACATCTTTCCAGCTTTTACTTGCATACTTTCCAGCTACCAAAAATATTAGCAATCAAAATACCACTCTTTTTTTTTTTATCACAGTCTTTTAGACCAGTTGTTTTTAAACGTTTTTGGTCGTGGAACCTGTTTGAAATTTAATTTGATGGCGGAACCCCAAAACATGAAGTCCATTGCGGTCCAAATTATGCATTTAAATTTAAAGTGTTTTTGTTAATATTTAAGAGAATGTATATGGAGCTATCATGTTGTGGAATACATGGACTACTATCACAGAACCCTTTTTGTTCTGCAAAACACACTTTAAAAAACACTGATTTAGACCATACTTTTAAGTTCAATTAAAAAAAAAAAACCTTATGATAACTGTTATGTCTTATGTCATAATACTCACTTAATGAAGAATGTCTTTGCACTTGAAATGTTTTTTTAATAAAATAATATAAATTATATTTTAGTGTCTCTCTGAAGTAGGCAATATTTATACAGTATTTTTTCGGAAATCAATGCATTTAAGTAGTAAAAACTTGATATATAGAATTTTCACAGAGATATAATTTTTTTCCTGATGTACTGTCTCTGAAACCAAAGTCATGGAAAAGTAGCTTGTGTGCAATTAAAAATTTTTTTGACATTTTATATCTCAGAAACTATGTGGCATAGAGAGGGGAAAAAAATCACATGGATTAATAAATTGGTGGTAGTAACAAGTAAAAAGAAAAAATTAAAAATGATAATCTGAGTTGGTGGGTTCATGACCTGGGTGAACCTCTCTTTATAAATATTTCTATATAAAATAAATAATAAATCTATATAAAAAAACTGTTGACTTTATGAAAAATTGGGCTCGATTGGAAAAATTGGTAAATCTGGGAAATATACACCCAGTGGCATATTTTGAAATTGAATTGGGAAAGGGGGGGGGGGGGGTAGTTTTAAATATAAATTTCAAATGCGTCTAAGTTAGAGGTTTGCACGGGCTCAGACCGGACCCGTAGATTTGGATCCTACCTGGTCCATGGGCCTGACTCGGACCATATTTTATTAAAATTGGGCCGGGTAAAAAAAATTAAAAAGCCCAAAATAAATCAAAATTGAAATAGAAAATTTTGAAATTACATTTGAAGCAAAATTTTCATTATGTAGATAAGTCTCCTTATTTCATATTAAGTAATAAAAGTTTGCTCTGTACGGAGAACGCAGATGGGTAAATTAGAACAGCATACAGAAAAATTATAATTTCAGACAAAAAATTGAAGATATATGTTTTTGCCGATATTTCGAAGTCAGTATAAAACATTGCTTTTCGCAACATTCAAGTTGTTTCCAAAATAAATATACTACGCCTATGTATTACCAGATGTGATGTGTTATAGCATCATGTGGGGTCTATAAAGTGAATAGGAAAGAAATACATTCCAAATTTAATTTTTGAGGAAATGAGTTTTCGGTTATTATTATTGGTCAAGCGCGAGTTGCAATTTGTTATATTTTTAAGCTTATCGTAGAAAAGTTTAATCTTTTTTTGTACTGTGATTGCTTGACTGGTGATGAAAATATGAAATCCAATAGGTATAGTTTACTTTACACCAATATGAATTGAAAAGCAAAATGGATAACAAGTATAGGAGAGGACGTCTGCTTGATGTGCCTGATAAACCAAGACGGGAAGCTGTGGCTGTTTTTCGCCTGCTAACTGGGCATGACTGCCTTGCTGTACATTTGCACCGTATTGGTATTTTTACTGAGGCTGCTTGCCCGCTATGTAACGGCGATGAAGCTATAGACAAACACTACTGCACGTGCACCACTGTTGAGCAGTGTTTCTTTCAGGCATTCCTTCGGGGTTGCGAAACCCTCCCGTATCCCCCCCCCCCCCCCCCCCCGAAATATTTTATGTTAACGTAGTTTCTATTTATGAGACACAGCATTTATATATATTTATATAGAGCAAATAGAAAACTTGCCCCCTCTAAAATTTTATTTGCCCCCTCCCTCCCCCGACCAAAAAGTCCTGAAAGAAACACTGCTGTTGAGCCCTCCATGGTGCTACTGAGGCTTCCAGATATTGGGAGGCGAGAGAACTATTAGGGCGATAACCTTCTGTTATTTTTTGAACTCTTGTTTCTCATGGGTTTGTTACTTTTGTATTTTGTTCATCTACCCCAGCCATAGGGAATAAAATGAAAAGTTTACTTTACAATTTAACACTGATATTATATTTTCAATTTCTTCTGTAATTTTAATTTCAATTATTATATTCCGAATGTTTCTAAATTATCAAAATTGAATACATTCTATTCTTAAATTAAAACACAGTTACTTTCCGGCAACAAATGTTGAATGAAAATTTATTTGAGCAAACTGCTATAATTTAAAATTAATATATGGATAAGATGAATTATTGCCTTTGAATTTATTTATATTTGTATTTTAAACATCCTGCACTTTTAATTTAAAATTATTACATTTTAAAAATATTCATAACTATCATAATTAAAGAAAATAATACTTATGTATGCTTATATAGAAAGTTTAGTAGCATTGAAATGTTTGTAAAAACACTAACAATTTTGACATATGACATGTTTGTTTTGCTACCACTGCAGTCGAAAATATCTGGTGCGAATGAGCTGTAGCAAGAGGGTCATTACATTGTTCACCGATAACTTAAATGGGTGAATAAATCATTTTTAACACTTTACAACATAGTTGAAAAGTGTTTATGACTTTGTTCATTCTGTCTGTCTGTCCGTTCGCACGATAACTGCCGTAAGAATGACTTTATCAAAATGAAATTTTAGTATGTTATTGAGACGGTCTGTTGGACATATGGGAATGTAAATGAATAATGCCACCCAATTAGTTTTGGATTGAACCCGGGTTGAACAAATGAAATATATCGAACCCTTTGGGACTTGATTTTTTAAACATTTTTAAGCGAATTTAAAATTCACAAATTGCTTCGAAAATTTTAGGAATTATTCAAATTATCCCATAAAATGTATAGAGAAAAAATTCAGCAAAATATGTTCGGTGGTTTTTAAAATAAGAATTAAAGTAATAATGACACCCATATTATATGAGGAAGTCACGTGACCCACTTCAAAATGAAATATGACATCCATCCTTTTTCCCAGAGTTTTTTGCAATTCTTTTACATTTATATTTAGTGTTGCATCCGCCCTAAAACCGCTATATTTTTGCTTTTTTTTCTGTGCATCCATATTCTGAGCCAATGCAATTACAATATTTTTGAGTTTAAATGATCATCAAACTTTTATTATTTCTACAACGATGTCAAACTATAATGAATGTAAAATGTAAACAAGTGATTGTAAAATGAGTTGTATAAGAATTGTTGAATTAACTGTGGAGTCTGGAATAAAAGTTTATGAATGAAATATTCACTGTTTTTACATAGAGCCAGGTGATTTATATTTCGATGACGTCAGTTGAATAAAGTTTGAATGAAGTTTTAAGCATGGAGTTAGAAAGTACTTTTGCTTCCATGGTTTTAATTTTCTAAGTAAAATAAATTATTGTAGTTTTGTGATAATTAAAAAAAAAAAAATCGCCGCTGAATGTACCGTATTTTAGAGATGTTTAAATAAAATTACAGTTGGAAAGTGTTTTATAATCAATGCTTTATACATGATTGATCTTTATTGTCTATATCGTGTCGTATTATCGTGATTCTATGTGCAATTTTGATCCCGTTCAGACCCTTAGTTATGGTTGTCGTCTTGTTCTCGACTCACTACATGTTAAACTTTTATATGATTTTCTGAATATTTAGTACTTGCTTTATTTTGTTTCTGACTACATTTCTATTGGTTTATGAACCGTTTTCCTTTTATTGTATTCCTTGTATTTTATAATTAAATTATATTTTAAATGTTCCGTATTTAAAAATGTAAAATAATATGGAAATTTTGTCTGCTATTATGGCCTGTATTTAAGCACATGTTCGCCGCTTATTTTCACTTCGCCACTGATGAATTGCATAGTACTGCCCGAAAGTTCTGTGGTTGTGTAATTTTAAAAGTGGATTTTAATAAAATACTTTTAATTATGGCCTATTTTTTGGTTGTCTTTCTTTTTTAACTGACAGAATAATACTTCTGGATTGTAAAACACATAACATGGAAATCAATACTTCAAATGGCAGCCCACAAGGCTCATGTCTTGGTCCTTTACTTTGGTTAATTTTAGCAAACTCAATAAAAAAAATCTGATGTGGGCAACACATGACTTTCCTTATATAATGCAATGAATTTACTACTTTTACAGTAAAAACAATGATATTGAATTTTCGTCAATGAGTCGTCATTTTCATTGATTTAGCCTCATTTTTATCCATTTGGCGAGTTTTTCGTTAATTTTGCAACATTTAAACAAGTCGCCAAGTTGGCGACAGTCTACTAAATTCGTCGCCAAAATCTCGCCAGGCGTTATGGATGGAGAAATAAGTTATTCTTACAGTAGATAAATGACTATTGGCGTTCAAATACAAAAGCATTACTCAAAGTACCTTTTTTTATGAATGGAACGAGCTAGATCCACGAGAATGATGTCACCCAATTTATCGCATGACATATGAAAAGTGAACATGTTTCTCAATAGGATAATGCTAATAAAGAAAAAAGGTTATGTTTTCGCTATGACTTATCTAATATTTAGAAACATTTCATTGGCTTAAAGCAGTGGAGCTTGCTGATTTATTAATAATATTATGAAATTTTGATACGGGATTATGGAATTGGGAGTTAATAATTGGACTTGTTATTTCACAGTAATTAAACATGTTACTTCTAATGCACTTGGACATTCTATTTCTATCGAAATTGAAAATGCTACTTCTAGTGTAATTGACTTTCTAGTGTAACTGATTTTGTAATTGACTTCCAGTATAATTGGACATAACATTTCCATTTTAGACATACATAAAACTTTCATAGTAATTGGACATGCAGTTTCCAGTGTAATTGGATGTGTAATTGTGAAATCATCTTCCAAAGTAATTAGATTAGCAATTCTTATATATAAAGAAGATTTGGCATTCAAGTAATTAAATATAATAATGACTAAAAATTCATTTATGTAACAATTTCCAAAAATTCACGTAACATGATATGCAGTTTTATAAAACAAAAATTAGATGAACTATAATTGAAAATGCCTGTTACAAAATCATCAACTGGTCAGTTGAGAGTACAGGATATTTTATTTCAAATGATCTAGAACTGAAATCTTTCTAAACTACGATGCACCCTTAATTTCTCGTAAACGATTATTCTTTACCCAAGCGTTTTTCGGTGCAATAGATAAATTTCTAGATTAGAGTTATATCACTAAATAACAGCCGTCTCAAGTCTTCGTACGAATTTAACGGTCTGGGTCTTCAACTATATAACAGCATATTTCGAACTGGGATTTCCAGAATGTATACTGCTGCAATGTTTTTTCTTGTTACTAATTTTGTATTTCTTTACACTATACTATTGCAATTGCCTTAAATCTCTTTTTCTCTCTTATGTCTCCATGCTGGAAAACAGTCTTAGCGGCCAAAAATTGTCTTTATAGGAAAGTTCTGGTCAATTGACCGTAATAACGAATTTGGCGATATGTTGCCAACTTGGAAACTTCTCGAGTTTGAGAAGGCAAGATTAGGCAATAATTTTCTGAAATAAAAAAAATTTCTGAGAACTTTCTCTATGGTATATAAAGATGCTCACTGTTCAGAGAAGAGCGATGCTATGTGATGAGAAAACATTTTCTGAACTGGGAATTCTTCAATGTT
This sequence comes from Amaurobius ferox, assembly GCA_951213105.1. Classification (NCBI taxonomy): domain Eukaryota; kingdom Metazoa; phylum Arthropoda; class Arachnida; order Araneae; family Amaurobiidae; genus Amaurobius; species Amaurobius ferox. Next base: position 106,225,667 of record OX578152.1, on the reverse strand, counting down.
TTAAAAATACGTTTATATTGTTCGTGAATTTTTTATGCATTTGACTGATGTTTCATAGTAGATGAAAGTTGTTTTTGACTGTTTTAGATAACAGATCGTGCAAGTGTATTTGTTTGCTTTGTCTTTTTTCAAAAAGAGGGCGAAAATTATCTTTATTCACAAATTGGGCAAGGACAGTCGTTATCTTGCCCAATATAATTATAACGACTGCTCTTGCCCAATTCGTGAATAAAGATAATTTTCGCTCTCATTTTGAAAAAACTTTTCTTTTAGTTAGCTGTAATAGCCTTCGTTCGATCTTGCTATATGAATCCCTTTTTATTTATTTATATCGTTCTTCTATTTGTAATTTTGACCCTGTTCAGGTCCTAAGTTATGTTTGGCAACTCGTTCTCGATTCCCTGCATGTTAAGCCTTTGCATAGCTACATTAATTTTTAATTTTTGTGTTAAAAAATCGTATATCTTTAAACCTTTTTTGAAGCATTTGCTTTTGAACTTTATAAATTATAATCTGGCTCATAATCCCCCTTTTTGTGTAACTGTCAATTCCATGATATGCAAATTTTACTTGACAGTGTTGAATTGTATTTAGGCACGTTGGCATCGTTTCTAATTGTATTGCCACTGTGGATGAACATGTAATTTGGCTATTGTTTTTACGTCTGTAGGATGATTTTAAAATAAAATGACTATTGGATCTGTGAGATTTGTCATTTATTAGTAATTGGTATCAATCAAACTTAGTATCTGCCACAATTTTACCTAATACGTCAATCATAAACTTTATTGGTTTCCAGAAGAATACACTCAGACTGTTTGTAGTTTCAGAAGATCAAGTTAAAAGCCTCAGACCACATCAATTGGGGGCGTTCCTAAAATTTGCAATAACGTTTTCAAATCCTTCAAAATATTTTGCATTCTTTCGAAATATCTATCTAATTACCATAAATTGACGCCATCGATTGGGGGCGTTCCTAAAATTTGCAATAACGTTTTCAAATCCTTCAAAATATTTTGCATTCTTTCGAAATATCTATCTAATTACCATAAATAAATATAGAAACACAAACATAATATTTATTATCTTTACACCAGTTGTATCAGATATCTAAAGACATTGAAATTACTGTGCAAACATAAAATGCTCTCTGATAAAATATCGAAAAGGAAGATTGCATTTTGCAAATGAAGGAAAAAGTTAATATTTTCACTATCAAGCTATGTACAAAAACTTCTCATTAGCTAAAAGCATCCACACAATTGAAGTTGACTGTTGAATTAATAATTTTAAAAAATCGATATGTCAGTAACAGCGTATATAGCATATTTGCCTTTTCATATGAAAAGAGCAATTGGAAATATTGATTCAGCAAAACCTGTTTAATCAATGCAAGATAAAAAATTAATAATTTGTATAGAATGAAACTTTCAAAGCAGTTGAACACGCAATTTTAAAGAATACTTGGCCACATATCTTGCAAGGTAGTTAGACTTGCAACTTTCGAAGTGGTTGGACTTGAAATTTACAAAGAAGTTGGCCTTGAAACTTGAATATAATTGAATATTCTATATTAAAATTAAGTGAAAATGCCACTTCTAGTGTAATTGGACATACTTTTTCTAGTAACATTGGACATGCTACTTCTATTGTAATTGGACATGCTACTTCTATTGTAATTGGACATACTACTTCTAGCGCACTTGGACATACTACTCTTACTGTACTTGGACATACTACTTCTAGTATATGGGATATCCATTACAGCTATAATACAACATTCAAAGTAAATGGATATGCAATTTCCCATGTAATTGGGCATACATATCCTTGTGTCATTGTACAAGCAACTTACAATGTAATTGGATTTGCAAAATTTTATTTTAAGAAATTTGAACTTTCGACTGATTAATGATGCAGCATTTATATAACAATGACAATAAAAGTCCAGATTTTATAAAAATAAATTTAAATAAACTTTAATTGGAGAATACTTATTTAATAGACTTTCGACCATTATATAGTACAGGTGTAAAAAAAATTGGAATGATAGGTATGTTGCAAAATTGCATACATACAACAAGGAAAGACTGTAAATTACTATAGTTTGGGATGCGATTTAAATACTTTAAGTTGAAGTATTGGATAATGTTTCAATGAAACTTTCAGAAGATAATAGCTAATTAGTTATAGAACTCTCTAATTTAGTCACTGAATATGGATGGCTAATTTATTTGAATTCTAATATATAGTTTTGAAATATTCTAAATATACAAAACTGACTAATGAAAATTGTTTGATAAACCGGGTTTGAGTTTAAAGGGTACTAAGTTCAAACTGACCGAACATGAGTAAATAATAATTCCACTGACTTTTAGTGAAGTGATTGAAGGTGAAACAACTTTGATTGAAGGTGAAAAGAAGAAATAGAACTGTTGAAGGTCAAACTAGTTAAATGCAGTGAAATAAGAATTCTTCGGAAGATTAACATCTTCATATTTAGAAAATCAACAAAGGAACGGTCTGAGATATTACGAATCATGCCAGTTCTCTAAGCATCAGATTGATCGAAATTATTTTGAGACTTATCAGAAAATAGTTAATGTCACGTGTGAAGCCCGATAATTGAATTTATTTGCATTGTACCAACTACATTTGTATGATGTTATAAAAATGCATACGAATTATCCGACAGTGTAATATTAGTTTTTCCTGTATTCACAACAATGATCTCAAGAGTATTTAATAAAACGCGAAATACAAGTGACATTTTTCCTAAATATAAAGATACTGTTCATCTAATAAAACCTTTCAGAAGAATATTGAGGCTGTTTTTAGTTTTTGGCATTGATATCGGCAACACTAAAAACTCTATTTTCAGATTAAGAATGCTTTCTATCATCAGTAAGCTTGTCATTGCTTGTTGGATATACATCTTCATATTTAAATTTCCAGTTTTGTGGCGTCAACATATCACGAAAGCGTTCGTTACCATCATGCTTAGAGACATAAATTCATTCGCTTTGTGGTGTTTTCTTATCAGACACAAAACAAAAGTAACGGCTTCAATTCTTGAAGCATTGAAAATAGGAAAATCGTTTGAAGTTGTGCTATCGACTCGACTTATTACCGTATGCATTGCTTGGGTGCTTCTTGTCCAGTTTTGTTCCTGTATACTAATGTTCATTCCCTATGATCCTAAGGGCAAACATAATATGTTAAAACTAGCATCATTCGGAATGCTAAATCTGCAAGGTAGAACACTAGTCTTTGGATTGTATCTCTGGTATACTGTGATTTACGCATTTATGTATACCTTTCCATGCATTTTTGTTTCCGTTTACATTGTCCTCTGCAAACACATGCATGACATACTTGTCTGTTACACAAACAGAACACATAATCTCAAACTTTTGTCAACCGTCGTTGATTTGGAACTACTTGAAGATTGCAATCGCAGATACAATTCTATCATTTTGGTCCTTCAGAAATTGGACGCTACCATGTCTTTTCCCGTTATCTTTATCTGTAACAGTAACGTACTGGTCATTTTGTCTACTTTGTTGACGTTTCTGGGTTCCCTGGATGAGACAATAAGCCAAATGGGAATTTGCGTCTTTTTATTTGTTCATAGCTTCCTAACTTTCTCCCTGATAATGCTTGTACCATCCATGGTGAATGAATCCGATCACTGTGCAAAGCACAGCAACATCCAAGTTTTACAGCAGATGTTGGCAACAGGAAGATGTTCAAAAATGGAAGTAGCAGTCACTTTCTTGAACATGAGCAGTGGTTCTTCATTCTCTTTTTCAGCTTGGGGATTTTTTAGTCTCACCAAGAATACGTACATAAATGCTGTTGGAGTCATTCTTACATATTCCCTACTTGTAATAAACTTGAATTCAAACTAAAGAAGCAATGATCGTGTTTTCATTACAAACAGCATCCATTGACCGCTTTTGCGTTTACTATACGCTCATCAGCATTAAATAGCCGATGATAACATGAAAACTTGCCACAATATTGCGAACTTTTTCCGAGACTGGTTTATGCATCCGTACCACTCAGTCGATTTAATATTTCTTCAAAATGGATCTCAGATTGCACTCCGCTATAAAAGCCAAGTTCATACTCACAAAACTCGACTTTAGGGAGTGTTCTCAAACGCCTCTTATAGGCGGATTCTGCGAGTATTAATAGGGCCTTTGAAACCTTGTGTAACTTTGTTTCATTTTAAAGACATATGAGACCGGCTACTTGGCAGGACTAAATTTGTTGGTCTCCGTAGAAGTTCGTATCTCATATCGTGATCTAATGGTCATGGGTGAATTGTGAATTGTACTCTGTAAAGTAAGTAGTTGTAATGCTGCAAAATAAAATAAAATGCTACTGCTCTCGCTATGCTGGGAAAACTCAACATACCATCATTTTTTTTCATCATGTTTTCAACATACCACCATTTTTACTTTCCCTGCAATACATTGTATAGGGAAAGTATTGGAATCATGTCGAAAATCGCAACTCGAGTTTTCGACGGATCTACACGTTTCGAGACCTCTAGAATACGAAAACACCATTTTTAGCGTGACGTCTGTGTGTGTGCCTGTGTGTCTGTGTGTCTGTCTGTCTGTCTGTGCAGATTTTGTATCCACTCTAACTAAAAAACTAATGAACCGAATTTCATAAAATTTGGTAGGTAAGTCACTTGTGGGCGAATTTGGTGCTGATTAGTTTTGAGTACGATTCGGGATAGAAGAACTCGCCTTTTTCTTGCAAAATGGCCCGCAAAAATCGTCAAAATCTAAAATAAAAATCTACGTATGCCAAATATATCCATTAAATGATTAAATGCTTGTTTTACACGTAATTTTTAACGAAGAAAAGAATAAGACCAACCCCATTACACTCTAGGTCTAGCTGTTCTTGAGATATTTTAGTTTTTTCGTATGTTCTCTACGCCACCTTTGAAAATAAGTCCAGTTACCGAATGAGAACAAAAATTGAATTAAAAGTGAATTAAATTTAATTAAAATAAATAGAACGTGTATATAAGTCTGCAGGGAAAGTCATGTGCTGCCCACATCAGATTTTTTCAACTGTGACATGATACTTGGGGAATTGGCATTTAAATAGAGTTAAAACACCATATAAAAAACGAAATTCAATGAAAAACTGCAAAATCAATGTAATTTAGAAGATAAATTTTGTAACAGATTGATATAATGTATAAAAACAAAAACGATTTCAACCAATAAAGATTTCAAAAGTATTTAGATTAAAATCTCCTAGATTAATTTAAGTAGAGCATTTGGAGGTTACAAAATTTGAAAAAACGGTTTAACCGCAAAATTAGCTGTTGAAAAACGGTTTATTTCAAAAGCAGAGAACTTTGTGTTTTAGGATTTTTCAGAGAGTCAAAACGATTGATGTAGATAAACAGCATGTATTTGCGCTTGTGTTATTTTCATCTAAAAAGTTACGAAACAAATGAAAGATGATCGCCTGATAAGATCCTGAGATATTTCCGACATATTTTCTTTATGTGCTGCATATGCACTCTGATAGGAGGTAATCCAGCTGAAACACCAATAACTGTTTCTTCTGGGTGATTGTTATTGGCAAAAATACTGAAATACCATTGTTCTTAAAAAAAAAAAAAAATAATAATAATAATTTTTTTTAAAGTCAATTTCTCAAGATCAATAGATGGAGCTTAGATAAAGACTGATATGGATCTAGCATCAAATTCTGGAGGAGGTAGGGAGGTTCACTATAGATTTCCATATCCGGTTCTTTTTCCATTTCCAGTTCAAAATTTTTCCTTTCCTTGAAAGATCCGTTTTTTAAGATTGGCTATTTGGTGATAACTGATATGGATTCAGCATCAAATTTTAGGGAAAGTAAGGGGTGTTCAGGAATCATTTTTATTTTCGATTTCCCCCTGACTTCCGGTTCTAAAAATTTCCCTTGCAAAATCAATTTTTTGGGATTGGTTACGGATAAAGCTTAGATGATGATTGATGCAGTATCAAATTTCGAAGGGGTTAGAGGGCTACACTAAGAATTTCAACTCCCAGTTGTGGGGATGTCACTTCATTTAAAGAAATTACATTTTCCTTACAATATCTATTTTTTTTAGGATGAGATTAGATGATTACTGATATGGATTCAGTATCAAATTCCAGATGAGGTAGGGAACTTCTTACTCCTCTGGAATTTGCTTTTCTAAGGATTTTTACTTGCGGTTTTTCACCTTACGGTTCACCACCTGGGAACACCGCGTGCTGTTGGCACATTTCGGGCGCGGTAGCCCGGTGGTTTGCGCGCTGGATTTGCACGTTGCCACAACTGCCGCCGCGTTCATGCGGAGTACGATCACGTTAAACATGAGGGTCCGTAAGTCCTTCCGAGAGGTTGGTGAAAGGAGAAGGAGGGTACTGTCCCTGTGGGTGCCTCCCCCACTGGGTTCCGGTCTAAATTGTGTGGCACTTCCCGGCCGTCCAAACGGTTACCTTACATCTTTCTGGTAGGTCGGACGGTCAACAACAACAACAACCTTACGGTTCAAAACATTTCTTTGAAACGTATATTTCGATTGGCTATAGATACAGCTTAGGTGATGACGGATATGAATTTAGCATCGAATTTCAGAGAGGACCAGATTTGGGGATTCACTAAGGATTTTTACATTCAATTCGTTTCCCAATTTTGGATAGATATTTTTCATTTTTCTTCAAACATTTATTTCTCAGAATTGGTTATTGATAGAGTTTAGATAATGACTGATATGGATTCAGCATCAAATTTCTGAGGAGTGAGAAGAATTCATTAAGTCAATTCCGCTTCTCGTTCTTCAGATGTCACTTACAGATTAAAGAAATTTATAATTTTCTTTACAGTACCTATTTTTCAGGATTGGCTATAGGAATTGCTCAGATGATGAATGATATGGATTCAGCATCGAATTTTGGAGGGAGTAGGGGTCATTTATACTTCTAGTTCCGGAGACGTCACTTTTAAGGTTTTCAAAATTTCGTATATTCCTTCGAGAATTAGAGGGTCTTTCGCACATTCGATCGCGTTTAAAATAAATAAAGTTCCAATATTCAACGGTTTTTTCCTGTATTATTATTATTTTATACTAAATTTCATTCAAAACACTCCGTTCTGGTGATATTGCATCCACAGACTACATATTCGAGTGAGGTATCAAAACAGTTGACGCATTGAGACAAAAAGAAAAATACCTTTTAAAAATTTTTTTTTTAAGACCTAGAGGTAGAGAGAGCGGTACAAAATACCAGGTATTCGTTTTTTCCCCCTGAAATTTGAAAATTATCAGTTGCTTTTTTCCAAGAGAAATAATATACAGGAAAAATTATGCAGATACTCCAGATTGATTCGAAAAGAGTAGGAGAAGTTATAAAATTTGGAAAGGGGAGAAGGACGAAAATTAAATGAAAACTATAAAAGTATTTGAGTGTAGTATAAAAAATCTGATGTGGGCAGCACATGATTTTCCTTATATAATGCAATGAATTTACTACTTTTACAGTTAAAAAAATGTTATTCTTATAGTAGATACTTATATTCTTTCCAAAATATTGAATTTTCTCCTATGAGTCGTCATTTTCATTGATTTAGCGTCATTTTTATCGACTTGGCGAGATTTTCATTAATTTAGCAACATTTAGAAAAGTCGCCAAGTTGGCGACATTCCACCAAATTCGTTGCCAAAATATCGCCGTTATGGACGGAGAAATAAGTTATTCTTATAGCAGATAAATGAGTATTGGCGTTCAAATACAAAAGTATTACTCAAAGTATCTTTTCTCATGAATGGAATGAGCTAGATACACGAGAATGATGTCACCAAATATATCGCATTATATTACATATGAAAAGTGAACATGTTTCTCAACAGTTAATATATTTTTTTTAATTTATGGGATTTTTTGATAAATTTATTTGAAAAATGTGCAATATCTCGAGAACGGTTCATGCTAGCGTTCTAAAGTTTATGCCAATCGTTTTCTAAGGAAAAATTACATAAGAAATGTCTATTTGCGTAACTTTATTAAAGGTTTTGATTTTTTGAGGATTTTTTCAAAATTTCACTCGCAAACTTAGGGGGGTTTTGAACATTCGATAGCGTTTAAAAACAATAGGCTTCCAGTATTCACAGATTCTGGTTTTTGTACCAAATTTCATTCGAATCGCTCCATTCGTTCGTGAGTTATCGTCTCCACAGATTCACTGACACACACACACACACACACATACACACACACGTGATCAAGGATGCTTGAAACGTGCTCTCCCGTCGAAAACTCGAATTCGAATTTTCCATCATATACATAATGTATAAGGAAAGTATTGTGACGGGGTCGAAAATTCGAATTCGAGTTTTCGACTAGAGAGTCCGTTTCAAGCTTCCCTGATCACGAATCAAACATTTTTGAGGTGATATCTCTGTGTGTGTGTGTTAAAGTTTGTGTGTGTGTGAGAGTTTGTGTGTGCGTGTGAAAGTATGTGTGTGTGTGTGTGTGTGTCAGTGAGTCTGTGGAGATGATATCTCACGAACGAATAGAGCGATTCGAATGAAATTTGGTACAAAAATCACAATTCGTGAATACTGGAAGCCTATTGAAACGTAATCGAATGTTCAAAACCTTCCTAAATTGTCGAGTGAAATTTTGAAAAAATCATCAAAAAATCAAAACCTTTAATAAAGTTACGCAAATAGACATTTCTAATGTAATTTTTCCTTAGAAAACGAATGACATAAACTTTAGAACGCTAGCATGAACCGTTCTCGAGATGTTGCACATTTAAAAAATAATTTTATCAAAAAATCCCATAAATTAAAAAATATATATTAGCTGTTGAGAAGCATGTTCACTTTTCATATGTAATATCATGCGATAAATTGGGTGACATCATTCTCATGGATCTAGCTCGTTCCATTCATGAGAAAATATACTTTTAGTAGTACTTTTGTATTTGAACGTCAATTGCGATCTATCTGCTATAAGAATAACTTATTTCTCCGTCCATAACGCTTGGACGAGATTTTGGCACCGAATTTGGTGGAATGTCGCCAACTTAGCGACTTTTTTAAATGTTGCCAAATTAACGAAAATCTCGTCAAATGGATAAAAATGACACTAAGTCAATGAAAATGACGACTAATTGACGAAAATTCAATTTCTTGGAAAGAATATAAATAGCTACTGTAAGGAAAACCTATTACTTTCCTTATATACATAATGTATAATGAAAGTATTGTGACGGGGTCGAAAATTCGAATTCGAGTTTTCGACGGGAGAGCACTTTTCAAGCATCCCTGATCACGAATCAAACATTTTTTAAGTGATGTCTGTGTGTGTGTGTGTGTCAGTGAGTCTGTGGAGACGATAACTCACGAACGAATGGAGCAATTCGAATGAAATTTGGTACAAAAATCACAATCCGTAAACACTGGAAGCCTATTGTTTTTATACGGAATCGAATGTTCAGAACTCCCCTAAATTTTCGCGTGAAATTTTGAAAAAATCTTCAAAAAACCGAAATCGCTAATAAAGTTGCGCAAATAGACATTTATTATGTAATTTTTTATTAGAAAACGATTTACATAAATTTTAAAACGATAACATGAACCGTTCTTGAGATATTGCGCATTTCTCAAAAAAATTATCAAAAACTCATATAAAATAAAAAAAAATATTTCCTATTGAGAAACATGTTCACTTTTCATATGTAATACCATGCGATAAATTGGGTGACATCATTCTCTTGGATCTAGTTCGTTCCATTCATGAAAAAATATACTTTGAGTAATACTTTTGTATTTGAACGCCAATAGTCATTTATCTGCTGTAAGAATAACTTATTTCTTCGTCCATAACGCTTGGCGAGATTTTGGCGACGAATTTGGCGGTATGTCGCCAACTTGGCGCCTTTTTGAAATGTTGCCAAATTAACGGAAATCTCGCCAAATGAGTAAAAATGACGCTAAATCAATGAAAATGACGACTAATTGTCGAAAATTCAATATCTTGGAAAGAATATAAGTATCTACTATAAGAAAAACCTATTTTTTTATTGTAAAAGTAGTAAATTCATTACATTATATAAGGAAAGTCATGTGTTGCCCACATCAGATTTTTTTTATTGTAAAAATAGTAAATGCATAGCATAAGAAAAGTCAAGTGTTGCCTACATCGGATTTTTCAATGTTGCACTCATTGAGAAGGTGGGCGGTTAAAAAAAAAATATTTTTTTGATTTTAAAAAAGTAATGAACGGAAAAATCTTAAACTTTTTCAGAGACATATCATTCAAACTTAAAAAAAAAGATAAATAACACCGATGCTTATTCATTTTTTTTTTCAATTTTGGAGAAAATAATAAACGGAAAGAAAAATACCTAAAAATATATATAGTCCTATATAAACCCCATCCAAGCACCGGAATATAACACGGACGCTTCAGGTTGATTAGGAAAAGAGAGAAGTGGGTTATAAAATGTTGAAGTTGAAAATTAAAGAAAAAAAAAAGAATTGAAATATTCAGGTGGGATATAAAAATTAATTGAATCGAGGCTGAGACTAAAACTGAAGGTTTTCAATTTTGTTGTCAATGGACTGGGAAACTGATAACGTATTTTTAAATTGAAATTGGTTATAGGGAACCCTCAGTTACAGTGGGTCCTGCGAGGTTCGCTGTAACGGGGTTTGTCTGTAATTTCAAATTTAAGAGAAATATCGGAATATTTGGAAGACCCTCTTTGATGTGGGACCGCTTATTAGTAAATTTGGCCTTGGTAGATAAAGAAAGAAAAAATAGTTTTAGTCTGTATAAAAAGTCATGTGCTATCAGGACCGCTTTTGACTATAGGGCACCGGCGCAGACTTTGTGGGTACGAGACACTTTTTGAACTCCCAGTAATTTTGTTGTGGGTTCCTCAAACCCTTAATAATTTTGTAATGTACTCATGCGTAAAATGTACGCATATATACATAAATTTTGTTTTTCGTTATCAGTTCTTCACGTTTTTCATTATCCATTCCTTATTTACTATATATAAAGTGCGCATGGAAATTTACCCCTCAGACTGTTTATTGTATTCTGAATACGAGATTTTTAACTCAGAAATGATTCAAAGATAAATTTGTTGACATTTTTAACATTGGTAAGAATACCTGAAAATAAAGTTTACGTTTTTCAGTTACTTTTATATAAATAATTGAGTTGGATATTCACACAGTATCTGCATATTGTGTTGAAGACCCAGACCTCATCCAAAGGACTCGAGTAACTGCTTGGACGGCCGGATCTGCATATTGTGTGTAATATGTAATGTTGCGTTTACCAGAGCAAAATAAATAAAATAAATAATTATCTAGACAAATGAATATTTTTCTGTACTTTACTATAATTTGCTTCACTTAAGATTTTAGACGTCTTATTGTGGCAGATAATCTGACTGACTGAAATTTAAATTAGACTTAAATCCTTTGAAAAATGCATGGGTCAATCGATTTTAAATTTCGCCCCCCCCCCCATGGTGGGTGCCCCCGAAAACTCTGGGAGCCTATTTTTCATCCTCAATGTATCTTTTATCTTGCATAATAAAATATGTTATTCTGTCTATCGTCGTCGTCATCTGTAGAGGAATAACTGATAGTGTATTTTAAAATGAAATTGAAAATTCGAACCCTCGGTTACAGTAGGTCATGCAAGGGTTCGCTGTATCGGGGTTTGGCTGTAATTTCAAGAGCGTGAAAGATTCGGTAGACCTTCTCTAATCTGGGGATTCTGAGCGACCACTTAGTCAGCTTATTGGTAAATTTGACCTTGGTAGATTCAGAAAAAGAAATGAGTTTTAATTTGTAGGGAAAGTCATGTGCTGTCAGGACCGCTTTTGTGTTGTCAAGACCGCTTTTGTGTTGTCAAGACCGCTTTTGATGGAGGGACCTAAGGTTCGTAGAAGATTTTTTTTATTTAATTCTATTATAATACTCTATTAACTTTGCTGGAAGACCAGTTTTCGTCCTCGATGTATCTTTTATCTTGCATAATAAAATTTGTTTTTACTTTCCTTATATACATAATGTACAAGGAAAGTATTGTGACGGGGTCGAAAATTCGAATTCGAGTTTTCAACGGGAGAGCACGTTTCAAGCATCCCTGATCACGAATCGAACATTTTTGAAGTGATGTCTGTGTGTGTGTGTGTCAATGAGTCTGTGGAGACGATATATCACGAACGAATGGATCGATTCGAATGAAATTTGGTACAAAAGTCACAATCCGTGAATACTGGAAGCCTATTGTTTTAAAACACAATCGAATGTTCAGAACCCCTTAAATTTTTGAGTGAAATTTTGAAAAAATTATCAAACAATCAAAACCCTTAATAAAGTTATGCAAATAGACATTTCTTATGTAATTTTTCCTTAGAAAACGATTGACATAAACTTTAGAACGCTAATATGAACCGTTCTCGAGATATTGCACATTTTTTGTCTGTCGTCTTCGCCTGTAGCGAAAAAAAAATTGAAGCTTCGGACAGCGGCGAAATTTGCTACGCAGAAGTTTTCCGTCCCCATAATGCGCATTTTGGCGAGATTTTAAAAAATTCGAATTTATTTTAAAAGTTGTGAATTTTTAAAATCTAAAATCACGATTTTTTCCATTTTCTCAAATCAAATCTAATCTTTCTTTGCCGCAGCAGACGACAGATGATTATTTCATCTGCGTTTCAGCTGCTCACACACTAAGTGCATTTATTATTTTGGTTTCATGACCACATTGCGAATTTAAAAGATAATGTCCCAATTTAAAAAAAAAAAATGGTATTATATTATCAGTATGAGTATTGCGCTAAAAGTTCACTTAAATTGGATAGAAATTTGCTGAGATAGTAATGTTTTTTTTTTTATTTTGTTTCGGTGTTAAAAGAACGTTTTTGCGACTTCAAGTATTTTCATTTATTTGTGTTTTGGTTCAAAACAGGCGATTTGGAAATTGAGTGATGTTATCTGTATTTGGATTATTGCATCGTTGGATTATCGACGTTGCATGGGTCCTAAATAAGCAGCGGGCGTTTATTTAGGACCCATGCAACGTCGGATAATTCGACAAATTTTATGTTGGAGGGCTAGAATTTCCTTTTGCCTTAGGGCCACGGCAAGGGGTAAGGATGTGCTGTGTTGCACTAATCAGACTTTTTATTCTGCTTATTTCATGCGAGTAATGTGAACGAGCCGGAGAAGATGATAAATGAATCAGTTCTTCTCACACTCTCACACAGAAGTACTCTCATCCCAATGAAGAAATCATCCATCTGCGAGAATTGATTGTAGTTGGCGAGTAGTTGGCGAAAATCTCGAGAAATTTATGAATAAAGCTCAGTGGAAGATTCGAGCGCGGAAAGATGATGAATGCGCCTCAACAGATATAATACAAGGAGGTGAGAATCGGGAGAAACAGGAACAGGTGTGGACAAAGTGCAGAGGAGTTGAGGTGTTGGTCTCCTGCGCTTGATTGATTCACCGGAGGAAGTGCGTGCAAGAATTTTCATTGTCTCTGGCATTGATGGTCTAGAATTTAAGACTCTCAAGATATTTGTTTGGGAGATGTGTGGTGCGTGGACTGCATGTCCTGTCTATAGAGGTAGAACCATGTGCTTAGAGAAGCAGCCTTTTTGGGGTGGCAAGAGCACATATCCCGATTAGTCCCGTATTTCCTTAAAAGCGGAAGATGCTTCGGGTGGTATTTTCTAGGGGCGGTAAAATTTAACCTAAAAACCAAGCGCCAAAAAAGTGGTGTTTAAAGGATAAATATTCATATTTGGTATGTTTTTCAATTCAAAACATTGGAAGAAGGCCTGTATAGTCCTGCCCAATTTATATCCATGCCCATACAGATGGTCTGGAATGTGATTAATTTCCAGATCAAGTTTTACACGATGATTAAAACACTGTTTTAGACGTTGCGCTAGGACTGGATCGCAATACGAACTGTAAATACTATTAGGAAAAGTTTAAAATATTACTACATTATTGCCAGTTTACCATATTAATGTAAAGCTTTGTTTTTACAATCTAAAATTAAATTCAACACTTTTTTTTTTGTTCTATTAATCAAAATTGCTATATATTATGGGGTACGCACACAGAATCCGAACTAAACCGTGAAATAAAAATAAATTTTAGGGGGCGGCAAAATTTTCCTGTGCTTCTAATGTCAGTGTAGTTAAATTCGGCACTGATCCTGATATTATCGCGTGAATCCCGATTGGCATCATGTCTAGATCAATTTTATTTCAAACTGTTTTAGTCGCCAGATTTTTTTTGAAATTTAATTTGATGACGGAATCCCAAAATAAGAGAAAGGCCATTATAGTCCAAACAGGGCCCGACTTAGACGAACTGGGGCCCGGGGAAGCAGACATTACTTCGGGGTCCCCTTTCACTTCTCAATATATATGAAATGAACAAAAATGTATTTCCAAGACATAATTGCATTCCTGAAAAATCTGATGTGGGCAACACATGACTTTCCTTATATAATGAAATGAATTTACTACTTTTACAGTAAAACAAATAGATTTTTCTTCTAGTAGATACTAATATCCTTTCCAAGATATTGAATTTTCGACAATGAGTCGTCATTTTCATTGATTTATCGTCATTTTTATCCATTTGGCGAGATTTTCGTTAATTTGGCAACATTTCAAAAAGTCGCCAAGTTGGCGACATTCCGCCAATTTCGTCGCCAAAATCTCGCCAAGCGTTATGGACGAAGAAATAAGTTATATATATATATATATATATATATATATATATATGTATAACTTATTAGATATTGAATTTTCGACATATATTATATAACTATTATTATATATTTATATATTATATAACTTATTAGATATTGAATTTTCCACAATTAGTCGTCATTATCATTGAATTAGCGTCATTTTTATCCATTTGGCGAGATTTTCGTTGATTTGGCAACATTTCAAAAAGTCGCCAAGTTGGCGATATTCCGCCAAATTCGTCGCCAAAATCTCGCCAAGCGTTATGGACGAAGAAATAAGTTATTCTTACAGCAGATAAATTGGCGTTCAAATGCAAAAGTATTACTCAAAGTATCTTTTTTCATGAATGGAACGAGCTAGATCCACGAGAATGATGTCACCCAATTTATCGCATGGTATTATATATGAAAAGTGAACATGTTTCTCAATAGGATATATTATTTTTTCTATTTTATATGACTTTTTGATAATTCTTTTGAAAAATGTGCAATATCTCGAGAACGGTTCATGTTAGCGTTCTAAAATTTATGTCAATCGTTTTCTAATGAAAAATTACATAAGAAGTGTCTATTTGCGTAACTTTATTATTGGTTTTGATTTTTTGACGATTTTTTCAAAATTTCATTCGAAAATTTAGGGGTGTTCTGAACATTCGATTACGTATAAAAACAATAGGCTTCCAGTGTTTACAGATTGTGATTTTTGTACCAAATTTGGTTCGAATCGGTCCATTCGTTCGTCAGTTATCGTCTCTACAGACCCACTGACACACACACACACACACACACACACACACACACACACAGACATCACTTCAAAAATGTTTGATTCGTGATCAGGGATGCTTGAAACGTGCTCTCCCGTCGAAAACTCGAATTCGAATTTTCGACCCCGTCACAATATTTTCCTTATACATTATGTATATAAGGAAAGTAAAAAAGGAATACAAAATATAGTTCTTGCACATTTTAATGGAATTTAAATTATTGGCAACTTTTTTATCATAGCCAAGATGCCAACATGCTAAATTAGTGCGGTTAATCTCTATATATCCCAAAATGTATCTCTTCACTGGGTGCCATACATTTTTTTTGAGGAAGCAGCTGTTAATTTCTCGATATTGTAATTGTTTAATGTGGGACCCCTCTGATGCGGGGGCAGTAACCCCGCATTTTTCTGCTACAGTGCCTAGACGTTTTCTTCTAGACACTGCACCTCTGCATTAGTCAGGCTATAGGTCCAAATTATTCATACAATTTTTAAGCTTTTTCGTCAATTTTTAAGAAAATTTACACGAAACCTTCATAAAAGTCCAGAACAATTCCTCAATTGGGAAAAAGTCAACTAAAAATTGACTTCAGGTTTTGGAAATTTTATTCTTAAGGACACCCTATTTATATTCCCGTAATAAAATGATCACTTAAAATGTGATTCACCAGAATTTCTGGTCATCGTGAGGAAACGTTTAAATATGCATGCAATATGTAATATTTACGTCATAATAAAAACGATTTTAATGTAAAAAATCTGATGTGGTCAGCACATGACTTTACTTATGTAATGCAATGAATTTACTACTTTTACAGTAAAAAAAATAGATTATTTTTATAGTAGTTATTTATATTCTTTCAAGATATTGAATTGCCGTCAATGAGTCGTCATTTTTCATGTCGTCATCATCAATGAGTCGTCATTGATTTAGCGTCATTTTTATCTATTTGGCGAGTTTTTCGTTAATTTAGCAGCATTTAAAAAGTCGCCAAGTTGGCGGCATTCCACCAAATTCGTCGCCAAAATCTCGCCAAACGTTATGAAGAAATAAGTTATTCTTACAGCAGATAAATGACTATTGGCGTTCAAATACAAAAGTATTACTCAAAGTACCTTTTTCCATGAGTGGAACGAGCTCGATCCACGAGAATGATGCCACCCAATTTATCGCATGGTATTACATATGAAAAGTGAACATGTTTCTCGATAGGAAATATTTATTTTTTACTTTATATGACTTTTTGATATTTTTTTTGAAAAATGTGCAATATCTCGAGAACGGATCATGTTAGCGTTCTAAAATTTATGTCAATCGTTTTCTAATGAAAAATCACATAAGAAATGTCTATTTGCGTAACTTTATTAGAGGTTTTGATTTTTTGACGATTTTTTCAAAATTTTACTCGAAAATTTAGGGGGATTCTGAACATTCGATTGCGTATAAAAACAATAGGCTTCCAGTGTTTACAGATTGTGATTTTTGTACCAAATTTCGCTCAAATCGATCCATTCGTTCATTAGTTATCGTCTCCACAGTCTCACTGACACACACACACACACACACACACACACACACACACACATACACACACACATACTTTCACACACACACATACACACGCATATTTTCACACACACACACATAGACATCGCTTTAAAAATGTGTGATTCGTGATCAGGGATGCTTGAAACGTGCTCTTCCGTCGAAAACTCGATTTCGAATTTTCGACCCCGTCACAATATTTTCCTTATACATTATGTATATAAGGAAAGTAAAAATATTTATCGTAATAACACTTTTTTGATTAATAAATTTTGTACCGTCACTCAGACCCATTCACATTTTATTTTAAAGCATCTAGAATACTCTAGCGGAACCCCAAAGATTCTGCGGAACACTGCCCTAGAACGTCCTATAAAAATCTTGATGAGAAATTCGTTAATTTTCGTTATCTTTGCTATTGCAGCCTTCCAGGATTTGTACATAGTTGTACTGACATGGTTGTGTTTAATTTTTTGTTTAACAGAACATTTATGAATAGAAAATGTCATCACATGAACTGAAACACACACGTGAACATTTATGAATAAATAATGTTTACCACCTGACTCATGTTCACCACAGGAGTCATTGGTAAATAGTAAGAAGGATATTTCTGTAACTTCAAAGGGGTTATAAAGGGTGGGGTGCTAATTTGCAGGACCGAGCGGCAGGATCATCACATCTCTCCAACGTTTCCCGGCCGTCCAAATGTCTGTTCGAGTTCTTAGGATGAGTCGGACGGTCTGGGTCTTCAACATCTCTCCAACGGCTCGAGCTAGGAATCTGAAAATTTTTTAAGATGTGTCTCGTGGGTCATAGATTAATATTAAAAAAAATCGGCAGTGTTTCCAGTCCGATGGAGTTGAAATGATTTTGCATGAATGGCGTATTCTAAAACAAAACTCCAGTAAAGTTTAATAAATTTATTCGTTGTTTTCAGTCTCGAATGCAACAGGTAAGTGTTACGAAACGAATCCTCGGGAATTGTGGGTGTATACGCAGGATACAAGAACGGGTCCAAGTTTCTGGATAACTTAAGTTTATTCACAAGCACAAAGTAAACAGGAACAGTATACAATCAAACAGCACTTAAAAGCTCCAGTCATTTCACAGAATAAGCGATATTATTATCAAAATGTTGAGTCTCAAAAGTCATTTCACAAACAGCCGCTACTATTCTCAAAACATAGACAAAAAATCACAGTCCAATTTAGCTCGTGTCACGTCCATTTGTCATCTCCACTGCAATGGAGGAGTGAGTCCTTTTAATAGTCTCTCCATCGAAACTTCTGGAAATATATATATCATTTTTTTATCGTATGCACGTCTCCGACCTCTCGGTCATAAGTCTACGAGCAGCCCAATACAAAGAAGAATGGTAGAAATAGCCACGAAAAGCCTTGTCAGTAACACATAAAGGAAAACAGTCCAGAACAGCAGGGCAAATGTTGAGGTGCTCTCCAGTCATGGGAACGCCATGGTCGCAAAGAGGGCAGACATCTGTATCTGTCAGTCCCATTCGATAAGGTGACTCTGCAAGTAATCATGACCCATGGTCTAAAGCAAGCCACGCCAACTGCTCTATGCAAAGAACTGGGTATTCTTGCCGACTTATTTAACAGGGAGTTCCACTTTTTTCCGGAAGGTCTCTTCCCGTTTAGACTAAATCGGTTAGCTTAAATAGAGTGGGATATATATTGCTTTATATGCCGCACAGGCAAGGGAGCATCATTTGAGATCCATTCTTAGCCAATAAATCTGCCCGCTCATTTCCATATATCCCGCAGTGGCTTGGAATCCACTGCAGGGCAAGGCGGTTCTTGATGTTCAGCAGCTTATCTATTTTTTCCATACAATTCTTGGAAATCTCACATTCCCAGAGATTGAAAAATGTTAAGGTCATAATTGCTGCCTGGAATCAACAAAAAAGACGATATTTTTCTTTTCACACTGCTCTATTTTGTCTAAGGCTAAACAAATGGCGGCTATTTTGCCATCAAAGTTGTCAAAGAATATCTATATCTCAAAGAATAATAGTTCTATCGAGAAGTTTCTGAAACATTCAGGAGGCCGCCAAACTGGCGATAAATAGCCAAATATGGCAACCATTCTTCTAATTGGGAAACCCTGGCAACCCTGGGCTCACGTCATGATGCTGACGTCATGGACAGTGTTTTCTTCGTCTGGCCTTCGAGACAGGCAAGAAGAGGCACCAAAGGGAATATTGCGCGTTCGCAACAATAGTAGCTAAAGTAAGATACATAATTAAAAAACTAATCTTTTAAAAAAGTCATGAGCCAATATCAAATCTATACAGATTTGACTAAGCGCAATAGATTTTGCAGGTTCTGATGGAAGTTTTAAGTTTCAAAGTGTTTGCTTCGAGTACGTTTTCTCAAATTTTTAAATTCGTCCGTAGGGTCGCTGCAATCACTTTTATTCGATTGGGTCGTGTCCCTTTACTATAGATCGACCCGTACATTTGTGAACCTTTCCTTGCAAATTTATTGAGGGGTGCTTAAGGAATTTCCTAGGAAGTTTCAATCCTGTATATATTGAATCGGAATACAATGAATGTCTCATAAGAAAATGAAGAACCTGTTTCTAAGTAATAATGCTGCGAACGTGTTGTATTTCCCTCACTGGAGACTTTTTTTTAGAATCAGGCGGAGAAAACACCCGTACAGGCATTCTTTCCCATGACGTAAGTCTACGGTTGCCACACGTCGAAGTTAGAAGAAGAGACACCAGATTTGGCGATTTATCTCCAATTTAGCGATTTTATGAAGCTTCGAGTAACACCTCGAAATGAACAATATTCTACGTGATATGAGAGCTTCCCAGAAGTTTCTATAGAAAGGAGTCCTCCCTCAGTCGAAGAGCAGTTGACGTGATATAATCTATATTAAAGGGATTTTTGTGAATGTTTGGCGAATAGTATCGGTTGTTTTGTGAAATTGGTGGGACATTTAGTACTGTTTTACTGTGTATTGTTCCTGTTTGCACTGTGGTTGTGAATAAAAGTGTTAATTATCTTGAACTTTGGACTTATTCTTATATCCTGAGCACACACCCATGATTTCAGAGGATACATTTGTAAGAATAATATGGTTTAATAGAATTTCTTTCAAACATATTTAAGAGAGCAGTTTATAATCATTGTTATAAATGGTGCGACGGAGATTCATTTATTCTTATAAAAAAATTGCAAATGTATTGATATACTGTAGACTCGCTATATTACGTACGACGCCAAGATATAGCGATCCCTTCGATATAACGACCTTTAGTAAATGCCAGGAGCAATGTTATTTCCATAAGAACAATGTTATTTTTTAATTGTTATAGCGATCACAATAGAGCTATTTTATTTCGTTATAACAAACCACCATTTTGTATAGGAACTGCTGAAAATTGATCAAAACTTTACTGCAATTTCCACTTTTTAATGCCCAATAAATGTTTTTTTTTTGTGAATAGGTATGATTTTTACTTCTACTCTATAAATTTTCCCTACTACCCCTTTTACATTCGTTATAACTTCCATTCGATACAGAGATCAATTCTCGTGCCGTGTCGCTATATCGCGGTTTTAGAATAGTTTAATTTTTCAATTACTAATAATTATTAATAACCATGAATAATGAGCGATTATTAGTAATTAATATTTTTTACAGGACATTGCGCTCCCCCATTCTTAGTGAAAACGCTACCGATGCAGACATCACCTCGTTTTCAGTACAGCTGCACGTTCTCGCATCGAAATACGTTATTTTAGTGAGAGAATCTCATTAAAGTTTCGTGCAAAACTTTGCGAATCGGGGAAAGGGGGAGGGGGGGGGGCTTGATCGATACATCGAATGAAGAGGTGAAAGGGTGGGGTTGGGGGGGGGAGAGGGGATTAACTGAATCGCAGTTGGGATGTGAGATGAAATATTTGCGCATGCAATTGTATTGGCGATTCAATTTCTTTTCACACAGCATGTCAATACTCTTCTGCTGCGGGAGTCCATGATCAGGGGAAATTGTTTATAAATATGCGAATTCTTTGGCGCTAGAATACAAAACTAGTACATAAAATATCTTCTCTTGTGAATGGAACGAACTAGATCTAAGAGAATGATGTTAACAGATTTGCTGCATACTATTGCATGTAAAAAGTGAACAGATTGGATGGTATACATACTAGCTACTTTTTTTTAAATTTTATGTAAATTTTTTTGATAAATTTATTTGAAAAACGAGCAATCCACCCTGGTGGTATGCATCTGAAACAAAATACGTTAGTTACTTTTACTATGTTCGTAATCGTTTAGCTCATAAAATTTATGTCAGAACGTAGGGAATGATTAGGCAAATTACTTTCACCAGGTTTTATTTGTCGAAATGGCAGTGTTTAGAAACAGTTTTAAAAAACACGCTTTTGATGTAAATAGCATCTATGATTTATCTCCAGCTGATAACTGAGCGTTACGAAACATGTAAAGATTTTGGACGCGAAAAGAAACATTAAAAGGTTCATACCAAATAGGTAGAGTAGATATAGAATACTTTCTGGACTAGAAACAGTTTAAAAAACTGATTTTTTCCATTTGTGTAAAAAAAGAAAAGAAAAAAAAATTAAAAAACTGCGTGTATATTTGTTTACCACGCATAGCGTTCTTATTTCCAGATATAAGATTAGCCCAGTGTACAGCTAAACATCACACATTGTACAAGTATCAATTTTCTGATTTGCAAATAAAATACTAAAATTTATCCTACCTAAAGACGTAAATGATTAATTCGTTTCTAAGAGAAATAGTTCTCAGGATGCACAATAGATGGCGCTGCCTATAGCCATGTTTATTAGAGTCAGTCTAACGTTTACGGAAAGACTGCGCCATCTATTGCTCATCCCACGAACAATTTTTCTTTGTAACAAATTGATCATTTACGTTTTTTTCGAGTAGGAGTTTTAGTATTTTAGTTGTGGATAAAAAATATCATGTTTCAACACAAATTAGGTTCAGATTGTATGTCAGATTCAACATTCTCAAGTTTATTAACAAATAATATAATGTTCTATGCGGCTATAAAGTTTTTTGCAATGTTTAGAAATGTTTAGAAACAGTTTTAGTATTGTTTCAGTTACGTTTGTGCAATTTCAATGACTGAACAAATGAAAAAAATCGTATTTTTTCTTTGTCTAAAATGATCCTTATTTGTTAAAATATATAACGTTCCTTATATACGTAGTATAATGTATAAGGAAAGTCTTGTGACTGGGTCGAAAATTGGAGGAGCACGTTTAAGCATCCCTGAATACGAATCAAACACTTTTGAGATGATGTCTGTGTGTAACAGTATGTGTGTGTGTGTGTGTGTCAGTGAGTCTGGAGACGATAACTGACGAACAAATGGACCGATTCGAACGAAATTTGGTACAAAAATCACAATCCGTAAACACTGGAAGCCCATTGTTTTCATACGCAGTCGAACCTTCAGAACCCGCTGAATTTTCGAGTGAAATTTTGAGAAAATCATCAAAAAATCAAAACCTTTAATAAAGTTACGCAAATAGGTATTTCTTATGTAATTTTTCCTTAGAAAACGATTTACATAAATTTAGAACGCTAGCATGAACCGTTTTCGAGATATTATGCATTTTTAGAATAAATGTATCAAAAAATCACATAAAATAAAAAAATATTAACTATTGTAAAATATGTTCAATTTTCATATGTAATATCATGCGATAAATTTGGTACATCATTCTCGTGGATATAGCTCGTTCCATTCATAAGAAAATATACTTTGGGTAATATTTTTGTATTTGAACACCAATAGCCATTTATCTGCGATAAGAATTACTTATTTCTCCGTTCACAACTCTTGCAGAGATTTTAGCGACGAATTTGGTGAAATATTACCAACTTGGCGACTTTTTAAAACGTTGCCAAATTAACGAAAATGTCGCCAAATTGATAAAATTGACGCCATATGTGAAGTAATGTTTTGCAAATTCGGATTTCCGTCATATGACGGCCATACCTTCTAGTATGAAGTTCTCTTATATGTGTTTGTTTGTAACACTTGGTGATGCATTTGGCGAATAATTTAGCAAAGCATCGCCTACTTGGCGATACTTCGCCCCAGATTGACAAAAACATCGTCAAAATTGCAAAAATGACGCCTAATTGATGAATTAATATTAAAATATTTTAATATATGGACTATATCGCTTATTGAGTATGCTGTCAATATTGATAATTGTTTATTTCGAGTTGCGCGAAATATAAGTTATTTGGATACTTTGAAATAGTTGCACATGTTGTCATCCGGAAAATCTCCAAATGTATAATTTAACCATAAGAACACAGTACCGTGGATCTTATACATTATTTTTTGACTGTAAAAGTAGTAAATTCATTGCATTATACAATTAAAGTCATGTGCTGCCCACAGCAGATTTCCATTTTCCATATGCCAGATAAATAGTTCACCTGTTTTTGACAGGATCCTCTGCTTTATTTTCAGTGTCAATATTTACCTGTACCTTTATTTCATTGCCCATATATCTTCAATTTAACCTGGTATATGAAAGACTTAATAGCATATTGTTTTTTCAATAAAATGACTGTGCTTTCTCTGATGTTTTGTTAAAGACAATCATTTCGATGTATCCTTGAACACGAATAGAACGTTTTTGAGGTGATGTGTGTGTGTGTGTGTAGATGATATCTCACGAATGAATGGAGCGATTTGAACAAACTTTGGTACAAAAATTACAATCAGTGAATAGTGGAAGCCTATTGATTTAAAACGCAATCGGATGTTCGGAAGACCCCCCCCCCCCCAAATATTCGAATGAAAGTTTGAAAAAAATCATCAAAAAATCAAAACCTTCAATAAAGTTATATAAATAATCATTTCTTATGTAATTTTTCAATAGAAACCAATTAACTTTAGAACGCTTCCATGAACCGTTCTCGAGATATTGCGCGTTTTCAAAATACATTTATATAAAAAATATACATAAAATGAAAAAAAGTAGTAATTTTTGTCCAATATGTTGTTCCCTTTCCATATGCAATACTATGCGACACATCGGTTAACACCATTATCGTGGATCTAGTTGGTTCCATTCTTGAGAGAAGATACTTTTTAGTGATAGTTTTATATTTTGACTCCATATAGCATTAGCTTGTAGTCATTTATTTGGGGGACGGGATATTCATTAAATGCCAGTTGCATTTTGATGAGGATTTTGACCGTGAGTATAAATAAGCCATTATGTTTGGGACTTGACTAAACGCCCAATTTCAAATTACGTGATGCTAATTCAGTGGCAACAACATTGTGATATCGATATGGATTTATTTATGCGTACATTAGCGCTTTACGTAGGATGATCAGATGGTCTATTGCTTTCACCAAATACATAGTATAATGTTTACGTGGTATAATGTAAGGTGTGTCGAAAACCCAGACCACTCGACTGACCTGAGATCTTACAGTAGCAGTTTGATTGGTCGGGAACGGGAATGTAAGGTGTGTGTATGTGTGGAAAGTATTGTGACAGGGTCAAAAATTTGAATTCGAGTTTTCGACGGAAGAGCATGTTTCAAGCATATCTCTGAACTCGAATTGAACATTTTTGGGGTGATGTGTGTGTGTGTGTGTGTGTGTGTGTGTGTGTGTGTGTGTGTGTGTGTGTGTGTGTGTGTGTGTGAGTGAGTGAGTGAGGGAGAGAGAAAGAGAGAGATAGAAAGAGAGAAAGAGAGAAAGAAGGAAAGAGAGAATGAAAAGAGAGAGAGAAATAGAGAGAGAAAGAGAGAGAGAAATAGAGAGAGAAATAGAGAGAGAAAGAGAGAGAGAAAGAGAGAGAAAGATAAAAAGATACAAAAAAAATAGAGAGAGAAAGAGAAATAGACAGAGAGAGAGAGAGCGATAGAGAAAAAGAGAAATAGATAGAGAGAAAAAAGTGATAGATAGAGAGATAAAGAGAGAAAAGGATAAAAAAAAGAGATCGAAAGAAAGAAACAAAAAGAGATCGATAGAAAGAGAGAAGAAAAAGAGATCGATAGAGAGACAAAGAGAGAAAAAAGAAAGATAGAGAAAGAGAGAAAAAGAGAGAAAAAGAGAGAGATAGAGAGAGAAAAGTGAGATTGAGAGAGAAAAGAGAGATAAATAGATAGAGAAAGAGAAAAAGAGAAAGCAAAAGAGAGAAAGAGAGAAAAAGGAGAGAAAAAGATAGAGAGAAAGGTAGAGAAAAGAGAGAGAGAGAAAGATCGAAAAAAGAGAGGGAGAAAGATAGAGAAAAGAGATAGAGAAAGATAGAGAAAAGAGATAGAGAAAGATAGAGAAAAGAGATAGAGAAAGATAGAGAACGAGAGAGAGAACGAGAGAGAGAACGAGAGAGAGAGAGAACGAGAGAGAGAGAACGAGAGAGAGAGATCGAGAGAGAGAGATCGAGAGAGAGAGATTAAGAGAGACACGATGTCTTATAAAGGAATAGAGCATTATGAACGAAATTTGGTACACATATTACAATCGGAAAAATACCGAAAACCTATTGTTTTAAAACGCAATCGAATGTTTATAAGACACCCAAATTTTTGAATGAAATGTCGAAAATATCATTAAAAATAAGAACCGTCAATAATGTTACACAAATAATCCTTTTTATGTAATTGTTAATATGAAAATGAATGGCACAAACTTTAAAACGCTAGCATGAACCATTTTCGAGATGTTGCACTCTTTTCTAATAGATGTATAAAAATATTACATAAAATTAAAAAAAAGTATTAATTATCAGGAAATATGTTTACTTTTCCTGTAATATTATGCAATAGAGTTGTTAACATCATTCTCGTGGATCTAGTTCGTTCCATTCACGAGAGAAGATACTAATGTGAGGGTTTTGTATCTTTTCGCCTAACAATTCGCCAACAGTCATTTATACAAAGAAGAGCTTTTCTCTTCATCTGTGTGTAACTCCTGGTAATAAATCTGGCAAATTTGGCGGTTCATTTAGCAAAATGTCGCCAACTTATTGATTTGTCACCCTAGATTAACGAAATATAATAAAAATAGTAGGAAAGCGAAGCTGAATATTAAACTCTTCTTGAACTTTTGGTCATTCTTATTAGATGCAATAAAGTGAAGCTGAATAATGTATTCTTTTCAAATTTTCATATAACAATGGTTATTCACATCCCATATAATAGCAAGTTTGAACACTTTGAAAAAGTTTTAAAATTTAATTAAAAAAATTCCTATTAAATATTTGGAAAAAGGCCTTCGACGTTGTTGTTGATGTTGTTGAAACCCAGACCGTCCGACCTACCAGAAAGGTGTAAGGTAACTGTTTGGACGGTCGGGAAGTGCCACCCAATTTGGACCGGAACCCAGTGGGGGAGGCATCCACAGGGACCGTACCCTCCTTCCCCTACCACCAACCTCTCGGAAGGACTTTCGGACCCACATGTTTAACGTGATCGTACTCCGCATGAACACGGCGGCAGTTTTGGCAGTGGCTGGAATCGAACCCGGACCTACCGAGTGCAACTCCAGCGCGCTAACCAATGGGCTACCGCGCCCAAGGCCTTCGACGTGTATTAGTTCAGGTACAGTTGCTACCAAGCGATGAACTTCAGATCTGTAAGTATGGTAGACGGGGCCTAATTAATCCAATGTGGGACCCAGATCCTGGTGTTAATTGGGGGCCTCTATACACTCACGGCATACCAAATACATGCAAAAAAACAATACTAAGCAAATTTAGAAGTTTAGGATCACTGTATCGAAGGCATTTTAGCCCATGTAGAACTTTTTATTTAAAAGTAAAACTTTAAAAGATGCATAATATTTAAAATTATTAATATATTTTCAATGTTTAAAATAAGAACTAACATTATCAGCTTATGTTATTAAAATAATTAAATCAATAATTATTTCGGATTAAAATGTTTTAACACGTACAAATTTAGAAGCCCAGCGCCGCGGCCCCTAAATTTTCGAGAGAAAATTTAGGGACCGCGGCGCTGGGCGGCCCCTAGATTTTCGAGGCCCCTAGACTTTCAGATTCAAACTGCCCCTAGATTCAAACCGCGGCCCCTAGATTTTCGAGAGAAAATATAGGGGCCGCGGTGGTAGATATCGTACGGCAAAATTTAGGGGCCCTGGTGGTAGATATCGTGCGGCACCGCGGACAGACAGACAGACAGATTTATTCTTTTATTAATACAGATGAGAAAGCCGTATTTAAGACATTTCTTGTTTTAAGCAGCACGGTGATGGTGATCACGAGTCATTTCTCAGAGTTGCTACGCTTTTCACGGACCGGCAGAAATTGTTTCGCGGGCCGGCTTCTTGAGAAACATTGCTCTAAAATCACTTGCACGAAATCCGGCGTCTGTGGCCCTTCGATAAGGCACGTAAGGTGCCAGACCGCAATAAAGGGTTTATCGGGAAAACCTGCCGGACTTCAAGACACCCACCCGCCCTACCTAACTCCAATAAATAACTCCATTTCCTGAGAATGGTTTATCAGGGTGGAACAGCCGACCGAAGAGTGAAGGATATTCGTTCAGAGATTCTTCTCTTTATTCTCGATGCTCTTTTTAAATACTTTGCCCCTTTCATTTCCCATCCTAAGGGAAAAAATATATATATATTTTCTCGTCGGAAAATATTTTCGGCCGGAATGGAAATTTATAGACATCTTCAAGTGTGCTGAGTACGCAATTTAAAATCCTCAGTTAAAGGAGTGTTGTTCTCATGTCGAAAACGCTTTTCGACCTAGTTGAAGATCGATATATTTTCAAGGGAGTTAGGATTATGTAAAATCAGTTTCACTTCCCTCGCTAAAGATAAATATTATTTTTCTGTTGGACACATCAATTTGATGATCGAGATGTTTTCAAGGGAGTTGATTATGTAAAATCAGTTTTACTCCTTCGCTAAAGATAAATATTATTTTCCGTCGAAAACACTTTTCGACCAAGTTGAAGATCGAGATATTTATAAGGGACTGTGTAAAATCAGTTTTATTTCACGCACACGCACACACATACACACACACACACACACGCCACGCTAAAAATGGTATTTTTCGTGTTCTAAAGATCTCAAGCCGTGTAGATGCGTCGAAAACTCAAGATGCGATGTTCTCACTATTCTAATAGTTTCCCTATACATTACTATGTATTATAGGAAAAATAACTCTACTTTCCCCATACATTACCATGCATTGTGGGGAAAGTAACACTACTTTCCCTATACATTACCATCTATTGCAGAGAAAGTAATCAGAATAAATTTTCTGCATCAGGCGACAATTTAACCAAATTGAAAATTTTTCAAAGACTAAAATAAGCTAAGAGAAACCAAAAGATTCTTAGACATGACAGGACATTTTATAGCCTTATGTGTAAATTATGCGCACATTGGTAGAGCTTACTACAAAAGAAAATCTAATGTGTGTCATCACATGATTTTTTCCTACATAATGCATTGACTTTACATCTTTCACAGCATCACACACGAAATAATGGTGTACCTGATCCACACATTTCATTGTCTTCATGGCATTGAATTAACATTACGAATACAAAAATCTGATGTGAGCAGCCACAGACTCAGATTTTTTTCTGTTTGTTTCTTCAATTTCTTTAAATTGAGCTTAATTGCACAAAATAACATGCTTCATTATTTTAAATCACACCGAATTTGCACTTTTAATTCTATTTTCGTTTACACTTAGTAACTGGACTTATTTTCAAAGGCGGCGTAGAAAAAATGCGAAGAACTAAAATATCGTAAGAACGCCTAGTCCTAGAGTAATGGGGTTGGTTCTTTTCTTTTCATTGTGAAAAGTTACGTATAAAACAAGCATTTAATCGATGCATTTGAGCATACGTAGTCCTTTATTTTACATTTTAATGGTTTTTTGCGGGTCATTTTACAAAAAAAAAAAAAAAATAATAATAAAAAAGCAGGTACTTTTTATCCCGAATCGTATTAAAATCTAATCAACACCAAGGTAACCCATGTGACTTATTTATAAAGTTTTATGAAATTTGGTCAATTAGTTTTGAGTTAGAGTGGATATATACATTGCATAGACAAACAGATACACACACGCACAAAGACACACACACACACACACACACGCATAGCGACACATACATATGCACTGAGACACACACTCACAGAGAAACACACACAGACGTCATGCTAAAAATAATATTTTCGTGTTCAAGAAGTCCCAAAATGTGCAGATCTGTCGAAAACACGAGTTGCAATTTTCGACACGATTCCAATACTTTCCCTATATATTACCCTGTATTGTAGAAAAAGTAAAATGATGACTCTATTTTTTAATGCGGAATATCCTAGGGCGCGGGGTAGAGTAAATTTTGAAAAAAAATATGACTTAGATGAAACGGAAGCATGTAACGAAAATGACATATTATTATTACTAATAAGTAACAGAAAACCAATGTTATAATTTGAGGTCTGTGTCACTTGACCTTGGAGACAAGGTCGATGACCTTGGCGCGATTTGAATTGGGCGAAATATTGGCGATATACTCCTTGACTTTTGGCGAATTTTTGAAACTTCCTGAATATTGTAAATCGGCCAAGAACTTCACGAGTCATTCCTCTACAGAGAGTATGGTATATAAGTCATCGCTCAGCTGGGTTGTTGAAGCGATACGAGTAAAAGTGTCTGCCGAACTCAATACAGAACCCCAAAGTGTAAAATTTCTTCTAATTATATATACCTTTTAAGCTGTAATATAAAACAATATATATAGAAAAGTGTAAAAAAAACTTAAATTTTAGATCTGCGACATCTGTGCATCAATATCTGCGCTATACGTCAGCATGCGCTTATCGCTTGCACTGACTTCACGCTCGCCCGGTGGAGTAACTGCAAAAGTTACATTTAAACGTTTCTTCGTCGATAACTTCGTTGTGAGCGGCTCGATTCGGTCGGCAAAAGACCGTATTTTATCGAAACTGTATGATTTAAAGATAAAAAAATTTCAAACCCAAAACCCAACCTTCTAAATATCGAAACTTTTAACTAGGTACATTGTACTATTGCCACACAGACATCAATATTTTTCTTTCGAAATATCTGCGAAAAGAGTGATGTTTAACATCAAACTATAACGAATACTACTACTCACAGTACTACTCACAATACTACTCACAATTTTTAACAGTACTACTCACAGTTTTACTCACAGTATCAGTAGTACTCATACATAGAACAGTACTCATAATTTTTATTTATTTAATTATTTATTTTTACTATATATATATATATATATATATATATATCGATCCCCCTTTGCAGGCATTGGCGTCCATGGATGCCAATGTCTGCAAAGGAGGATCGAACTGTTTGGGATAGGGTATGTCAAATACCTGTCTTTTTGAGAGGTTCTTCGTTTGGGATGGACGCTGTCCCACCCGTAAGCAAAAGGTTAAAATTTAAATGCGACTTGGTCACTGACATTTGCTACACAGATGTTACTTAGACGCTCTCATTCTGAACTTTACGACACATTAACGAATATTATTCTCCTTAGAATATTTCTACTAAGTGTTCTACTAAGTGACTAAGAGTTCTACTAAGAGTTCTACTTAGTGACTATTTAGAATATTTCTACTACCGTAATAATTGCTACTATTTTCTACCAAGAGAATCTTTCGCAACCCGGTATAATGGCTGGCAGGGCCCGGAGGTAGAGAAACAATAGCCAAGAGTGCCCAAATCATGTAAAGCCGCTGAAAATTCGAGTTCCAATTATCGACGTCATTCCAATATTATTCCCTACACACCATGTATTATAGTGAAAGTAAAAAAAAATCTGATGTAGGCAGCATACGTTTTTCCCTATATAATGCAATGGATTTACTTCTTTTATAGTTACAAAATGGTGTATAAAATCGGAGGCACAACACTTTTAACATTTGTACATTGGAGCTTTTCCCGATGACAACATGTAAAACTATTTCGAAGTAACGGACAAACGTATATTACGCGCAACTTTAAAATGACAGTTATCAATATTGATAGCATCCGCAATAAGAAATGTCGTCCGTAAATTAAAGTATTTTAATAATTATTTCGTTAAGCAGGCGTTGTTTTCGTTAATTTAGCACCATTTTTGCAATTTTGACGATATGTTCATCAATCTGAGGCGAGATATAGCCATGATGGTAATATTTTACTGAATGAGTCAACAAATGGATCGCTAAGCGTTACAGACAGGCGAAGAGAAGAGTATTTATTATATATCCATATATACTAATTGCCAAGTGTTCGTCTATCCGTCTGTCCGTCTGTCTGTCTGTCTGGCTGTCACGCTTTTTTTAGACACTTCCCGAATAGATAGGGACTTGCAATTTGGTACACGGCTCCGTCGTTCGATAAACCCACCTGGAAAAATCGAATTTTTCGAAAACGTTCTCTAGAGGGGGTGTTCCACACCAAAACGTTCGAAAAGGGAAATGATAGGAAAGCATGCTTTACAATAAGATAAGAGACTTCAAATTTGGTGTATGGGTAAATCGTTCGAAAGGAAGAAAGTGTGCAATTTCAGATTTCCAATATTTTCAACTTAAGGAGGTGCTGCAAATCAAAATGTTTGATATACCGAATAAATGAGAAAAGGCTCCTTTAAAATTTGATAGAGGCTTGAAATTTGGTATATGGGCTAATCATTTGACGAAAACACCCAAGACGAATATAGTTCTTCAAAAATGTTCGTTTAAGGGGGTGCTCCAGAGTAAAACGTTTGAAAAGTGAATTGATAAAAAACCATGTTTCGGAATAAGATAGAAATATCAAATTTGGTGTAAGCGTAGATAGTTTGGAAGAAAGTGTACAATTTCAGTTTACCAATATTTTCTACTTTAGGGGCTGCCGCACACCAAAATGTTCGATTTTCGGAATAAAGGAGAAACGCCCCTTTTTAAAACGTGATAGAGGCTTGATATTTGGTATATGGGCCAATCATGTGATAGAAATCACAAAAAGAATAGAATTTTTCAAAAATGTATATTTAAGGGGGGTGGGTACTTCACAGAAAAGCATTGAAAGGTGAAATGCTGGAAAAGCATGCTCCGCGATGCGATAGAGACTCCAAATTTGGTGTACGGGTAAAAAGTTGGAAAGGAAGAAAGTGTGCAATTTCAGTTTTCCAACATTTGCTATTGTAGGGAGTGCCGCTCACTAAAATGTTCGATTTGCCGAACAAATGAAAAACAACGCCTCCTTTACATTGTGATAGCGGCTTGAAATTTAGTATATGGGCTAACCATTTGACAAAAAATCCAAAGATGAATACGATTTGACAAAAATGTTCATTAACAGGGTGCTACACAGAAAACCGTTCGAAAGGTGAAGTGATAG
This sequence comes from Amaurobius ferox, assembly GCA_951213105.1. Lineage (NCBI taxonomy): Eukaryota > Metazoa > Arthropoda > Arachnida > Araneae > Amaurobiidae > Amaurobius > Amaurobius ferox. The sequence continues at coordinate 106,193,106 of OX578152.1, read as the reverse complement.
AAAAAACATGCTTTTCGATAGGATAGAGACTTCAAATTAGTGTACGGGTATATGGTTTGAAAGGAAGAAAGTGTAAAATTTCAAATTTCCAATATTTGCTACTTTAAGGGGTGCCGCACTCTAATATGTTCGATTTTCCGAATCAATGAGGCACGTTTCCTTTCAAATGTGACAGAGGTTTGATATTTGGTATATGGGCCAATCATCTGATAAAAACCAAAAGACAAACAGAGTTTTTCACAAATGTTCATTTATGGGTGTGCTTCACAGAAAAAAAGTTCGAAAGAAGAAATAATAAAATAGGGGTGCCTCGGGATGAGATAGACTTTAATGTGGTGTACGGATAGATAATTCGAAAGGAAGAAATGCGCAAATTAAGTTTCCCAATATTTTCTTCTTTAGGGGGTTTTGCACACCAAAATATTCGATTTGTCGAATAAATGTGAAACGCGAATTATTAAAAAATTTACATTATTCAGGGGTTGCTTATTGCGAGACCGTGGATTTTCAACTGGTATTCGGCTAGTAAATAACTATTTGCAAATTGTTGGACTCCAAAATACAAAACTGTTACTTATTGTATACTGTTATTTATTTGAAAAATGTGCAATATCTCGAGAACAGTTCATGCTAGCGTTTTAAAGTTTGTGTCATTCATTTTTTAATGAAAAATTACTTAAATGATTATTTATGTAACATTATTAAAAGTTTTGATTTATTAATTTTGTTTTCAATATTTTATTCGAAATTTTAGGGGTTCTTTCGAACATTTGATTGCGTTTAAAATTAATTGGGTTCCAGTATTTACAGATTATAATTTCGTTCCTGAGATATCTTATCCACGGACTCCGAACACACATAGACATCACCTTAAAATCTTTCGATTCGATTTTAGGTATGCTTTAAACGTGCTATTTATTCCGTTGAAAACTTGAATATTAATTTTCAATCCTGTCATAATACTTTCCACATGCATTTATACCACGTATATAGGGAAAGTAATATACGGATCGATAGACATTTTGCAACAAGCACCGATAGATGGCGCTGTGTTGGTTTTCATTCAGGGATGCTCTTTTTGAACATCTTAATTCTCAGACGAGACGTAAATAGAGGAAAAAGGAAAGAGGGATTGGAAAATTATTCATAGATTTCTGTCAGTTGCAGACTGTTGGATTCGTTTAGGGAACACTAATACTTCACCCCCCCCTCCTTCCATCCTCCCTTTGATATTTTCTGATCCCGACAGTTACAGTTAGGAGTCCTCATCCCGATAAGTAATTAAACTTCTAAACAGTTGGTCTCTTTTCGTCTTTGACAGCTGATATGCTCTTTTAGAAACCGGATATTGTTAAGACAGAAAGTTTATTTATACATTTACTTTTAATTCTCGGCGAGTTCCTGACGCATCTGCAGAAGACAGGATGACGCATTTGAGGCATCATTTTAATATATGCGATATATGAATGCGTTATCGGAGGTGTGTTATTCAGGTACTTTGTTCAAAGTTTGGGCGATTTCTACATTCCTGTGTACTTACCATAGTATAATGTATAGGAAAAGTACTGTGACGGGGTTGAAAATTAGGATTCGACAGAAGAGCACGTTTCAATCATCCCGGAAATTGAATCGAACGTTTTTGAAGCGATGTAGTGTGCATGGGCGCCGATAGGGGAGGGCAAGAGGGGGTACTTCCCCCCTGGACGTCCAAGGTCACAAAGGTATCAGGCTAGTGGATGTTGAAGACCCAGACCACACGACCAACCCAAAGGTTAACGGTAGCAGAATGTGTGGCCGGAGGCTAGTTGATGTTGTCAATCTTATCGAGTTTGCCCTACTGAAGTCAGTGGTTTGCACCCAAATGGTTTGTTTAAAGTACCTTGGTTTGCACCCTCCTGGAAAATGTTCATGGTCGTGTGTGTCAATGTGTATATGTGTGTATGTGTGTCAAGTGTGTGTGTGTGCTAGTGTATGTGTGTGTGTGTGTTAGTGCATGTGTGTGTATATATATTGTATATATAGTATTAGTGTGTTATATATTGTATATATATAGTGTGTTATATATTGGAAATATATTAGTGTATATATATTATTACTAGATAATGAATGGTACAAATATCAGAGCACCAGCATGTATCGTTTTCGAGATTTTGCACGATTTTCGAATAAATTTTTGAAAAAAAAAATATCATTGAAAAATCAGGATTTTTAATACTGCTAAATAAATAATAATTTTATACGCAATTTTTTTATTTAGCGAACGAATGATGCAAAAACTCTAGAACGCTAACATGAACCGTTTTGGAGATAGTGTGCGGTTTTCAAATAAATAAAAAAAAAAAAATTACATAAAATTTCAAAAGTTGTAAGTATCATTCAATATGCTCACTTTCCATGTGCAATATCATGTAACAAATCTGTTAATAGCATTCTCGTGGATCTAGTTTGTTTCATTTACGAGAGAAGATACATTTTCTGTAACAGTTTTGTATTTTGACATTCAAGAATCCGCCAGCAGTCGCTTTTTTATGGACTATTTATTAAATTTCCAATTTATGATGAGGATTTTGGACTTGAGTGTGAATAAATCACTCCATCTGGCTCATAAGCTACCCAAAGCTCCCGATTTCAATTTATGTTTTATGATTTCGATGCCAAAAATATTGCGTTGTGGATCTCGTACATCAAAATTTCAAAGTGAAAAAAGTGAAGTCATTGCATTATGAAGGGAAAGTCATGTGCTACCTACATCGGATTATTTTACTTTGAACCGATCTGCTGTTACGGGTAAAGATATGTGGAGTTTAAGTATTACAATAATTATCAGAATGAAAAAAAAAATTAGTATCTGTTTTAAAATGCGTGCTCAAGTTATTATTTTATTTCGTAAACATACTTTTAATTCTTTTTTCAAGTTGGCAGCAGTTTAGTAACATCGTGATATTTTGGTTATCTATGTTAATATGAATGAATTATTTTGATACCATTAACATCCATATTGCTTTGTTCAAATCGTTAATATTCCTCTTACACTATATATTGTACCATCATTCTCTATTATCATCATTAGTTTTGCTATCTTTATCCTATTATCGTACCATCCTCATCCCATTTTGCCATCCTTATCCTATTATCGTACCATGATTATCCTATTTCGAATTATCCTGTTTTGCCATAGGAAGTAATGCTATCAAAATCTTAACTTTCGCGTTGTAATCATGAGAATTACTAAAAGTTATACCTAGTTATCTTTTTTCACATAATATAGTTCACACTCATACACAGACATGTTTTCAAAAGTGATCGAGATGGATTCAGAAAGTATTAAAGCATTCGTATTCTTAAATCTTAAATTCGAAAACTTTCTGGAAAACATTACCTTTCTGTACAATAGTATTATACAAGATGTTTATGAAGGTACTTTCCTATGATGGCAAATAGTGTGTATACTTAATTTTTGACGAAAGTGTAAAGCGTTTTTATTCTCTTTTGCATACTTGTTTCGTATAGTCATACGAATTTTTGGAATACCGGAAGTGGAAATCCTCAGTGACTCTCTCTGGAATTCAATGGTGAATCCACAGTAGCCATAATCTAAGTCATCTTTAAAGCCAATCCTGAGGATGTTTCATGGACATTTTTTGGACCAGAAGTAAAAAAAAAAACCCGGATGTTGAAATTTTTAGTGACCTTTCCCCCTCCCCCCTTCTTCGTCTTCTTTGGAATTTAATGCTAAATTCATATCAGTCATCATCCAAGTTCTTTCAATAGCCAATCTTGAATAGATGTTTCAAGAAATATGAAACAATTTGAACCGGAAATGGAAAAAGAAACAGAAGAGGGAAATCTTTAGTGAACTCCCCGTTCTCCTTCGGATTTTGATGTTGATTGAATTTTAATCAATCCTTGTCTGAACATTTGTAGTAGATATTGAGAAATAGATGTCTCAAGAAAAATAAATTTGTATAAAGAACAATAGTATGGCAAAATTTTTACTAAATATAATTATATTAATCAGCAAATTCCTAGTTTTGTGCCGTACACTTTATATTAACCTGATTCCGCCAAGAAACACATTTTTTTGTACAAGTCCTTCATGTGATTGCCAAGCCTGTTAGGATTTCCTTGCTTCAAAACTTCTCGCTTATCAAACTCCTTCAGCTCTGTTAGGATTTCCTTGCTTCAAAACATCTCGCTTATCAAACTCCTTCAGCTCTGTTAGGATTTCCTTGCTTCAAAACTTCTCGCTTATCAAACTCCTTCAGCTCTGTTAGGATTTCCTTGCTTCAAAACTTCTCGCTTATCAAACTCCTTCAGCTCTGTTAGGATTTCCTTGCTTCAAAACTTCTCGCTTATCAAACTCCTTCAGCTCTGTTAGGATTTCCTTGCTTCAAAACTTCTCGCTTATCAAACTCCTTCAGCTCTGTTAGGATTTCCTTGCTTCAAAACTTCTCGCTTATCAAACTCCTTCAGCTCTGTTAGGATTTCCTTGCTTCAAAACTTCTCGCTTATCAAACTCCTTCAGCTCTGTTAGGATTTCCTTGCTTCAAAACTTCTCGCTTATCAAACTCCTTCAGCTCTGTTAGGATTTCCTTGCTTCAAAACTTCTCGCTTATCAAACTCCTTCAGCTCTGTTAGGATTTCCTTGCTTCAAAACTTCTCGCTTATCAAACTCCTTCAGCTCTCTCTGCTACATTTTATCGTTAAGCCGCAGCCCTGGCTTTGCGATGCCTCGAAACTTTATGTCCCAATACGAATTTATTTTTTGAAATATTCTCTTATTTACACGTTCACAAGAGTTTTTCTCAGTGGGGGCAACGTATAATGTTTAAAGATGACAGTAGTACTTTGTACGAAGTGGGACCTAAGTATGGAAGCATCTACTTAAGAAAAATATACACATTTCTTAATAATGTCCTTAAATTCTATATTATAAGAAAGATATCTATATTGAAAGAAAACTCGTATTTTTTGTTATGCCTTATCTGCTACTTTTCTATGTAATACTAGGGGGTTCTGCCCCCTACTCGCTATGCTTCGCTAAACCCCATCGTGAGGCTTCGTCTTCTACTCGCTGAGCTATCAGAGCTCGCTTCATACCTATCTCTCCTAAAAATTCTGCTTTCAAAAATCTCTTTTTCTATCCCTACCTATTTTCCGCAGGAGGTAAAAACAGGGATTTTTCTTAGCCTAGGGAATCCAAAAACTGAATTCCTTGATCCTGAGCTCGTATCGTGAGCTATTTCATGCCAAACTAAAGTTTAAATCGATTTATGGTTTATTTCATCGTGTTACTCTATTATTTCTCTATAAATGTACCAAAATTTATATTTTTGTACGTTTTTGCGGTACAAGACAGAGAAATGGCCAGAAGTGTCTAAAATATTTCACTTCAGAAGTGCATAAAAAGTAAAATATCTCAAAAACTACATTGAAATAAAAAAAAATCTGATGTGGGCAACACATGATTTTCCTTATATAATGCAATGAATTAACTACTTTTACAGTAAAAAAAAAAAAACTGATGTGGGCAACACATGACTTTCCTTATATAATGCAATGAATTTACTACTTTTGCAGTAAAAAAATAGTTTTTTTTTATAGTAGATACTTATATTTTTTCCAAGATATTGAATTTTCGACAAATAGTCGTCATTTTCATTGATTTAGTGTCATTTATATCCATTTGGCGAGATTTTTGTTAATTTGGCTACATTTAAAAAAGTCGCCAAGTTGGCGATATTCCGCCAAATTCGTCGCCAAAATCTTGCCAAGCGTTATGGACGGAGAAATAAGTTACTCTTATAGCAGATAAATGACTATTGGCGGTCAAATACAAAAGTATTACTCAAAGTATCTTTTCTCATAAATGGAACGAGCTAGATCCACGAGAGTGATGTCCCCAAATTTATCGCATGGTATTACATATGAAAAAGTGAACATGTTTCTCAACAGTTAATATTTTTTTTAATTTAAGGAATTTTTTGATAAATTTATTTGAAAAATGTGCAATATCTCGAGAACGGTTCAGGGTAGCATTCTAAAGTTTATGTCAATCGTTTTCTAAGGAAAATTACATAGGAAATGTCTATTTGCGCAATTTTATTAAAGGTTTTGAATTTTGATGATTTTTTCAAAATTTTACTCGAAAATTTAGGGGGGTTCTGAGCATTCGATTACGTTTAAAAACAATAGGCTTCCGGTATTTACGGATTGTGATTTTTGTACCGAATTTCATTCGAATCGTTCCATTTGTTCGTAAGATATCGTCTCTACAGACTCACTGACACACACGCACACACACACACACACACACAGACTCACTGACACACACACACACACACACAGACACACACACAGACACACACAGACATCACCTCAAAAATATTTGATTCGTCTTCAGAGATACTTGAAACGTGTTCTCCCGTCGAAAATTCGAATTCGAATTTTCGACCCCGTCACAATACTTTCCTTATACATTATGTATATAAGGAAAGTAAAAACTTCAAAATTACTTTGACTTAATCAAACTTTGACATATTTTTGAAATATTTCTTGCCAAACACCTGCGTCAGCTACTTTTTTTTAACACTTTACAACAAAGTTGAAAAGTGTTCATGACTTTGTTCATTCTGTCTGTCTGTCTGTCTGTCCGTTAGCACGATAACTGCCGTAAAAATGACTTAATCAAAATGAAATTTTAGTATGTTGTTCAGACGGTCCGTAGGACCTAAGGGAATATAAAAGAATAATATCACACAATTAGTTTTGGATTTAACCCGGGTTGAAAAAAATGAAATACATTGAGCCCTATGGGACCTAATTTTTCAAGCATTTTTTAAGCGGATTTAAAATTCACAAATTGCTTCGTAAATTTTAGGTAATAGTCAAATTGTTCCATAAAATATATAAAAAAAATAATTTAGCGAAATATATTCAGTAGTTTTTTAAATAAAAATTAAAATAATAATTACACCTCTTATATGAAGCGATCAGGTGACCATGATATGAAAAGATCACATGACCCACTTATAAATAATATATGGCATCCATCTTGTCTCAAAATCGTGATTTTTTAAGTTCTTTTTAATTCATATTGAGTGTTGTATCCGTCCTAAAACCACTTTATTTTTGCTTAAATTCTGTGCATCTACATACTGAAACAACGCAATGACAATATATTTGAGTTTAAAGGATCATCTAAATTTGATTATTTCTGCAACGAAGTCTATTTTTCACTTATGTAAAATGTAAACAGCAAAATATGTAGAATGAGTTGTATTAGAATTGCTGTATTTCCTTAACACAAAATTATTTAGCCCATGGAGTCTGCATAGCTGATATGAATGAAATATTTATTGATTTTACAAAGAGAAGAACGATTTTTTTCGATGAAGTTTTAAGCATAGACTTTAATTACTTGTAGCTCCATGGTCTTAATTTTTAAATAAAATAAATTATTATAGTATTGTGATGAATGAAATGAATGGGAAAATGTTATGAATGAAATGCTGATTTATAGAGACATCCAGGCGTGTTATTTTTTCTATGACGTCATTTGAATGAATTTCAGTTGTTTTCGATGAAGTTTTCAAATATAATAAATTATCGTAGTATTATGATAGTTTTAAAAATATTACCGAGGAATGTATCGCATTTTAGAGATGTTTAAACCAGGCAATTTATATTTCAATGCCGTCATTTGAATGAAGTTCATTTTTTTCGATGAAGGTTTAAGTTTTCAAATATAATAAATCAATGTAGTATTGTGATAAGTTTTAAAATATTACCGAGGAATGTATTGCATTTTAGACTTGTTTAAATAAAATTGCATTGAAGTTGGAAAGTGTTTCACTTAATCAATGCTTTAAGCATGATTGATCTTTCTTGTTTTAATATAGAGAGATATTTTATGTTAAAAGCTTACAGAAGGGATTGCATTTTATTTTCATTCTTCAGGAATCTGTTCAATGGCGAAATTGATTATTTCCCTGTCTTGGCTGGGATCTGGTTTCATGTTCCCCAGTATTTAACCAGGAGCAGGAGTCTATTTGTTGTAAGGAATTTTAGTTCGAATATTGGTTGTCATTGTGCGATAAGTAATTTTTGTAAACTATACAACAGCTTGTCCGATAATCTCGATGTTTTTTATTCATCGGAAATGGATTTTAAATATCATTTGTTGTAAATATTTTATATTTTAATATATTTATCCATTTGCAGGTGTTTTCGAAAATCATTTGTTGTCAATAGTTTTCATTTTAATGTATTTTATTATATTTTAATCTGTATATTTTGTAATGTATTTTATCTTGCACGCTGTTACTGGGACTTTGTCCTGTAGCTTGCACTCTTAAAAAATAAATAAATAAATAAATAATAAAAAATAAATCACTCTAAGAACTTCTTTAAGTAAAGGTCCATGAGTGTAAGTTTATCTATACTAAAGTGACCATGCTTGATCGACTAAAAGCGATTTCAGCGCCTCTAGCGGAGAGTTTGAAAAGCTGGAATATCGGACTTGGCATCAGAGGGAGACTGACTAAATTCACTGAAGTATGGCTCAACTCGACTTTCTCATACCTAAATGTATTTTTTTCAAATTTTAGAAGATAAAATTTCAAAAATCGCTATCGTGGGTCCAAATGATTACAACTAAAGCGTGTTACCTTTCACTTTAAAGGGCTTAAAAATATTTCGATTGATACTATACTTGACAATGTACTCCGCCTGGAAGGGGTAACCTGCTCTCCTCCCCCTCCCCCAAGAGGGGTAATGACGTCATGAACAAAAATATTTGTATAGCAGCTACTTTGCATAATAATGATAAAAATCATAGTTCCGTGATCATTGTGTCATAAATAAATCCTTTTATGCATGATCATGTCACAATTTGTCGTATGCTGCTCCCCCCCCCCCCAAAAAAAAAACAAACAAACATAAAATGTAGAATAAATTTCAAAGTTTTCGCTCGAAATAAAAAATATCTATCTCGTTCTAGATTTATTTTATGACAAAACCGTATATAAGTTTCGTGAAAATCCATTAATATTTATATCCGCTATCGTGTACACAAGAAATCGATCACAGACATTAGACAGACATACAGACAGACGGACATCACTCCAAAAATAGTGAAAACGTGTTCAGAAGGTCTTAAAACATTTATTGGCATCAAAATCTCGAAATCGAAAATTTTCGTGAAAGCAATACTTCCTCAATGCTACGTATTAGAAAATAAAAATCGAATTACAAAGTACACTGATGGACGTATTTCCGAAAAATCCAATTACAAAGTACATAATAGCAACAAAGTACATAGTAAAAATCTAATTACAAAGTACATAGTAAAATTCCAATTACAAAGTACATAGTAAAAATCTAATTACGAAGTACATAATAGCAACACATTACATAGTAAAATTCAATAACAAAGTACACCGATGGACGTATTTCCAAAAAATTCAATTACAAAGTACATTGTAAAAATCTAATTACAAAGTATATAATATCAACAAAGTACATAGTAAAATTCAATTCCAAAGTACACCGATGGACGTATTTCCAAAAAATCCAATTACAAAGTACATAATAGCAATAAAGTACACAGTGAAAATACAATTACAAAGTATATAGTAAAAATTAAATTACAAAGTACATAATACCAACAAAGTACATAGGAAAAATCCAATTACAAAGTACATAGTAAAATCCAATTGCAAAGTACATAGTAAAAATCCAATTATAAAGTACATAACAGCAACAAAGTACATAGTAAAAATCCAATTACATTGTACATAATAGCAACAAAGTACACAGTAAAAATCCAATTACAAAGTACATAGTAAAAATCCAATTACGAAGTACATCGATACACGTATTTCCAGAAATGTTTCAAATGTATTTAGGACGTTTCATAACGCACTTTTCTATTGAAATCTCGAATTCGAAATTTTTTTAAAGAATATTATTTTTTATGCGCAGTATGTGGAAATAATAAGGGGATAATCGATATGTAGCAAAAGGCAACATTGGCAAAGAAAAGTAACCAGAGAGGGATTTGCTCCTATTGCCCCTTTACACCCTTTGTGGGTGACCATTCTTTTTAAAATAGTGTCTACACTATGCAACTCTAATCCATGCGATTTTAGGTTGACGGTCTACATTGGGAGATTAAACACCTCTGCAACCCCTCATTAATTACCTAAGCTAACAGATGTTGGAAAAAGAGGTAGTGAACCTTTGATCACTTTTTAGGGGTATACGCCTCATACCCCTACCTTAGAGAAGTCACTGTCTTAAACATATTCTTCTTCTTCTTCTTTGATCCAGAACGTTCGACCTACCCGAGGGTGTAAGGTACCTCTTTGAACGGTCGGGAAGTGCCACTAAATTTAGACCGGAACCCAGAGGGGGCGGTTTTCACAGTGGCCGTACCCTCCTTCCCCTACTACCAACCTCTCGGAATGACGTACGGACTCACATATTTAACGCTCCCGTACTCCGCGTGAACACGGTGACAGTTTGGGCAGAGCCAGGAATCGAACTCGGGTCGTTCGAGTGCAATTCCTGCGCGCGCTAACCACTGGGCTGTCCCACCCCAAAACATAGTCTTTGAAAATATTTCTAAATCGTATAAATTTGTAGGGAAAGTCATGTGTTGCCCACATCAGATTTTGCTAAACTTTTCCCCTTTTCTTTAAGCCAAAGAAAAATATTTTATTGGCAATGTCGGTAGAGTGGTCGTCAAGTCTGCCCGTTTAGAATTTTCTGGTTCAACTATCCCGCTTATCAAGCTCTGCAGAACCCCCTCCTGTACATTATCTGCAGGCTCACCCTCAACGCCGTAATTCAAATATTTCTTTCATCGTTTTCGCTTTTCAAAAGGCCGATCGAAGCTCCTTTTGAAAGAGTTTTGACTGCATTGAGCTGTTTACGTTGGTCCTTGTGCTTCAGGTTTCTGAGCCGTTGTCGATGTCAAGACGCGGCTCTGGTATGACGGAGCACACACGTCGATCCTCAAATTCGTGATTCGAATAAATGTTTACTTTCCTTTAATTTTCTATATGGAAAAAGTATTGCTTTGCGGACTATTTTTAAATTTCAGATTTTAATGTAAAAAAATATTTTAAGATGTCTTGAACACGTTTCGTGTATTTGTATTCTAAACACCTGTATTTTAAATTCTATTCATTTCTATTCATCTGTATTCAGAATTCTATTCATTTGTATTCTAAATATCTACCACTATTAATTTAAAATTATTAAATTTTAAAAATATTCATAAGAGTATGGCATAATCAAAGAAAGTAATACATGCGTACTTGCATAAAAAGTTTAACCGCATTGGAATATTTAAAAAAAAATCTGATGTGGGCAACACATGACTTTCCTTATATAATGTAATGAATTTACTACTTTTACAGTAAAAAAAAAATAGGTTTTTCTTATAGCAGATACTAATATTCTTTCCAAGATATTGAATTTTCGACAATTAGTCGTCATTTTCATTGATTTAGCGTCATTTTTATCCATTTGGCGAGACTTTCGTTAATTTGGCAACATTTCAAAAAGTCGCCAAGTTGGCGACATTCCGCCAAATTCGTTGCCAAAATTTCGCTAAGAGTTATGGACGAAGATATAAGTTATTCTTACAGCAGATAAATGACTATTGGCGTTCAAATAAAAAAGTATTACTCAAAGTATCTTTTTCCATGAATGGAACGAGCTAGATCCACGAGAATGATGTCACCCAATTTATCGTATGGTATTGCATATGAAAAGTGAACATGTTTCTCAATAGGAAATATTTTTTTTTTATTTTATATGACTTTTTGATAATTTTTTTGAAAAATGTACAATATCTCGAGAACGGTTTGTGTTAGCGTTCTAAAATTTATGTCAATCGTTTTCTAATGAAAAATTACATAAGAAATGTCTATTTGCGTAACTTTATTAGTAGTTTGATTTTTTGACGATTTTTTCAAAATTTCATTCGAAAATTTAGGGGGGTTCTGAACATACGATTGCGTATAAAAGCAATAGGCTTCCAGTGTTTACGGATTTTGATTTTTGTACCAAATTTGGTTCGAATCGATCCATTCGTTCGTCAGTTATCGTCTCCACAGTCTCACTGACACACACACACAGACATCACTTCAAAAATGTTTGATTCGTGATCAGGGATGCTTGAAACGTGCTCTCCCGTCGAAAACTCGAATTCGAATCTTCGACCCCGTCACAATACTTTCCTTAAACATTATGTATATAAGTAAAGTAAAAATACTAATAATTGTGGCATATGACATGTTTGTTTTGCAGCCTCTGCAATCAAGAGTATTTGGTGCTGATGAGCTCTAACAAAAGGACATTGTTCGCTGATAACTTAAATGGGAAAATAAAGCATTTTTTACTTTCCTTATATACATAATGTATAAGGAAAGTATTGTGACGGGGTCGAAAATTCGAATTCGAGTTTTCGACGGGAGAGCACGTTTCAAGCATCCCTGATCACGAATCAAACATTTTTGAAGTGATGTCTGTGTGTGTGTGTGTGTGTGTGTGTGTGTGTGTGTGTGTGTGAGTGTGTGTGTGTGTGTGTGTGTGTCAGTGAGACTGTGGAGACGATAACAGACGAACGAATGGACCGATTCGAACCAAATTTGGTACAAAAATCACAATCCGTAAACACTGGAAGCCTATTGTTTTTATATGCAATTGAATGTTCAGAACCCTCCTAAATTTTCGAATGAAATTTTGAAAAAATCGTCAAAAAATCAAAACCACTAATAAAGTTACGCAAATAGACATTTCTTATGTAAATTTTCATTAGAAAACGATTGACATAAATTTCAGAACGCTAACATGAACCGTTCTCGAGATATTGCACATTTTAAAAAAAAATTATCAAAAAGTCAGATAAAATAGAAAAAAATATTTCCTATTGAGAAACATGTTCACTTTTCATATGTAATATCATGCGATAAATTAGGTGACATCATTCTCGTGGATCTAGCTCGTTCCATTCATGAAAAAAGATACTTTGAGTAATACTTTTGTACTTGAACGCCAATAGTCATTTATCTGCTGTAGGAATAACTTACATCTTCGTTCATAACGCTTGGTGAGATTTTGGCGACGAAATTGGCGGAATGTCGCCAACTTGGCGACTTTTTGAAATGTTGCCAAATTAACGAAAATCTCGCTAAATCAATGTAAATGACGACTCATTGTCGAAAATTCAATATCTTGAAAAGAATATTAGTATCTACTATAAGAAAAACCTATTTTTTTTTTACTGTAAATGTACATTCATTACATTATATAAGGAAAGTCATGTGTTGCCCACATCAGATTTTTTAAAATGTAATCTCAGTGAAGGGCCGTTCTCCCATTTAATTTCTGATATTATCAAACCAAAATGATAAATAAAAGCACACTTTACAGTAATGCTCATTCTTCATTTGTACATATTTTTCAAATTTGGGTTCTTTTTTTAATTTATTACTATATGTAATATAATTTGTGTTTGATACCTTAAATGCAAATTGGGATCATCAAATGAGGGAACAGGCTTCAATGTATTACAAAAAATTTCGGGCCTATCCGCGTTGGGGATGGCTTTGAGTCTTTTGGGACTATAGGATATGAAATATTTAAAAACATTCGTGGACTTTGGCAGAGTCAAATCTTAATATTTTCTGGCCAGGTTAAATTTTAAATCAGACCCTTGCAGACTTAGAGCCACTAAATAATTGGCTTTTTGTCTTAGCTTTTTCTGCCAGCTTCAGGAACCGGAATTTTTCTAAGTTTGCAAACTTCGGGTTTTACTGCAGTAGGAGAATTTCATCTGCTATTGCAGTGACGCAGTTGCCGAAGTATTTTTTTTTAAATTTTTAGTTTCTACAATTTGAGGTTTTATTCCATTTTCATCTTATTATTATTTGTTTAATTTATTTATTGGAGGTTAAAACTGATTGTGTTACTATTTCAAGAATTTCAGAAAGACAAACTGAATGAGGATTCAGTAGATTTTTTTTATCATATGTGTATTTAGAAAGCATTTTGAAACGTTTCAATTTCGGGGGGGGGGGGGGGGGGGGGTGAACCTCCTACTCCCTCTTAAATACGCCCCTGATATTGATTCAATTTAATATTTTCTGTAAATTTGCTTACAAACGGGACCAGGACTTTTTGTTCTTCAGATCTGCCTGTAAAGATAATTTTGTATAACGAAAAATACTTCCTTTTAGGAGAATTGAATTAAATATTTTAATAGAATGTTTTGCATAACAATGCCATTTAGAATACTACACGAATTTACACATAATTGTGAATTTTAACATTGTTTTAATATTATGTATTCCATACGAAGAATACTGCTAGTATTCTTCGTATGGAATATACTGCTAGTACTAGCTACTGCTAGTACTAGTACTCATATAATTGAATGGGAAAATGAAAATGGAAGGAAAATCATGTGTGAAATAAATAAAAATAGTAAGACTAATTTAAAACATGTTCAGTCTCATACCCTGGTTCAAAAACAATACGGAGGAAAATAAAGTAAAGAGGATATGAAAGGAAATATCAGACATAAGGAAAACAATGCTACCATATACGGCACAAAATGATCTTAATTTTAAATTATCAATAATACACATGAATTTATCAGCATTCAAGAGTGATACATACAAATCAAGTTCAAACATCAAAGGATTATCAAAATCAGGAGGCTCAAAATATTAAAATGACAAAAAATAAAAAAAAATTAGAGAAAAGAGGCAATCCGAAAATATGATACTGGATAGAACCTCTGTAGATCCAGCTTTTCAAGGATCTTTGCAATATATATATATATATATACATATATATATATAAATATATATATATATATATATATATATATATATATATATATATATATATATACCCAAATATAAATTTCTCTATTGACGGTTTTAGTACGATATTTTTTTATTTATCGCCAAGGAACAATATATATATATTTTTTTTTTGGCGGAGGAGAGGGGGGGGGGGGGGGGGGGCAAGTCGATCGCCTGATCTTCAGGTCTCGCCGTTAAGCTTTTCCTCATCCACACCCATGCTTATCAAGCTTCGCAGCATCTTTTTATCGCAGAGCCGCAGCTCTGGTGTCACGACTGAAGGAATACCTGCTGAAGCCGCTATCGCAATTCAAATATATTTTTTCAACATTTCCTCTTTCAAAAAGGGGGGATTGGAGATTCTTTAGAAAGCACTCTGGTTGTTTATAATAGGTTGTTTATGTTGGACCTTATGCTGTTATCCTTAGATAAAATTACAAATAAGAAACAAACACTTGTTTGATATAGCTAAGAATATGTATTTCTTTCTCATTCCATTGTATTAAAAAAGTATTTTTATTATAACTAAATACAGTATCTCACATAACTAACTATAACTACTTATTAGGTATAGTCTGATAATATATCACTCTATATAACTAAGTTCTAGAGTTATACATTCTAGAGTAATACATCATCAATTGATAATACCGGGTGGTCAGAATTAAAACACCTCTACTCTGAGCTCTCTACATCGAACTACTCAGTGTAAAGGCTCCAAAATTGTTGAACCTACTATTCAAGACATGGGGAAAGGGATTAAGCGGAAAAAAAAAATAACACCGATAAAACACCGATAGGTGGCGCTGTACAACAGAGAATATGCTGAAAAGACACAAAATACACATTAGTAACACATTTTATTCGAACGTACCAAACATTCATATCACAAGGACCTTATCGATGCAGGGAATGCCGCTCAATATGGTTCCCTTCTTCAAGATGTAAAATCTGCAGTCTGTGGATAGCTCGTTCAACTGCGGATCATAATTGGTCGATTGAGATGCTTCTCATATGCAGAGTGATACTGTCTTTCAAATCTGCCAAGATTACCAGACGTCCTCAATAAACAATACTTTTTAAGTATCTCTACAGCCAAAAATCACAGGGATTAAGATCTGGAGATGGCGAGGTTGTCGGAAACGCACGACTAATTACTCTACCATTAGTAAAATGTTGCCGAAGAAACTGCTGTACACAGAGTTCAATGTGTGGAGGCGCTCCATCTTGCATAAAGGTAATTGAATCAAGACGAAACTCTCGAAGTGCAGCTGCAGCATGTCCTTTGTTTTCATAAAACAGCTTCACAAGCAAAGCGCGTTCTGTTAGTGTGACAGCCATCGCTGATAAGAATGAAAAATTCCCAGTTTTATCCCCTTTTATGCCCAGAACATAGTAGCTGCAAACCAAGGGTTTATGCAAATTTTGTGCTTACAGTGCGAAATTACAGTTACAATGACAGTTTAAGTTTCTTCACTTTTTTATCTTCTTTTTCTTTCATATCAGCAAAAGAAATTAAAAAGGAAAAATTCCATATCGCATGTGTTTGTTTTTTTGTGTCTTTTCAGCATATTTTCTGTTGTACAGCGCCACCTATCGGTGTTTCTGGAACTAATTTTTTTTTTCGCGTAATCCCTTTCCCCATGTCTTGAATAGTAGGTTCAACAGTTTTGGAGCCTTTACACTGAGTAGTTCAATGTATAGAGAGCTCAGAGTAGGGGTGTTTTAATTCTGACCACCCGGTACATAACTCTAAAATGTCTAACTGAGAAACTTTAATTTTTGAAACTTTATTGAATATTTTAAAATTAGATATGTAAAATAATTTATGATCATCAATATAACCACAAATTCAGCCACTAAAAATTCTTATTTTTGTACTATACAAAACGAAGTAATTTACAAAAAAAGATTATGAAAAAGCAGTTTTTCGTGTAAACTTTGAATGGCATGTTGTATGAAATTTCATACCATTTCTAAAATTTAAATATTTTTATCAGGAGACCTGAGTTTACCTCTTGGGGAGGGGTTCAGCCCTTTTGGCCCCTGTCTGGCTACGGCCCTGATACACCCCCTCACCACAGGGACCCATAAGTACCCATTGATATTTATAGGACTGATATTTGGAGAAATGGAAAATATGATGTTTTGTTACCCCCTTCCCCGGAATTTTATTTTGGCAACGCTACTACTTGTTTAGAAATAAGTATACCGTTACGACATATCCGCTGGAATAGTGGGTGTATCCTCAGGATACAAAAATGAGTCCAAATTTCTGGTCAACTAACACGTTTATTTACAAGCAGTGTTTCTTTCAGGATTTTTTGACCGGTGGGGATGAAATTTTAGGGGAAGGGGGCAAGTTTTCTATTTGCTCTATATAAATATATCTAAATGTTGTGTCACATAAATAGAAACTAGGTTAACATAAAATGTGTCTCCGGGGGGGGGGGGGGGGTTAGCCCCCTGGAGGTGTGCCTGAAAGAAACACTGTTTACAAGCACAGCGTAAACAGGAACAATAAGCAGCTCGATGACTATTTTATAAGATCACTAAACAACTGTTAGGTGCAATAAAACAGCAATTAAATGTTCCACCCATTTCACAAAACAACGGATATTGTATTCTCAAAATATTGATGCGTCTCATAATTTAATGTAGCTCGTATTCCGTCAGCTGCTCTACAACTGAGTCATGACTCCTTTTATATTCTCACTGTGGAAACTTCTAGAATGGGTTCGTATTTCGTAGAATATTCGTTATTTCGAGGTGGTTCTCGAAACTTTTACAAGTCCGCAAAATATCTCTAAATTGGTGATAAATTGCTAAATCTGGCGATCACCCTCCTAAACTTCAACATATGACAACCTTAGATTTACTTCATATGAAACATTGCTTGTACGGGTGTTTTCTCCGTCTGATTTTCAAAAGAGACTCCAGTGAGGACATTTTTCACCTTCGTAACAATACAGTAGTAGCCATAATTACATGAACAATAAAAAATTATTGAGATTTACTCTTTGCTGCAATAATCTCCTATTAGCTACACTATCAATTCAACCGAAAATGACCATGTACGTATTCGAGTAGTAATTCCCGCAATCGTTGGATGATGTGACAGATATTAAAATAATCCGTCAATTCATTACTCCGAGCATGACTATCACTCCGTCGCATTAGCGGGCTTCCCAACAAACTCCCAGATTTTCGCGGAGTTAGCGCCGTTCGCGAATCCATCACCACTGACCCGTGGCCGGTGGTCTCGTCGTCCATTAGTTCAGGGAGCAACCCCCCCCCCCCCCCACATCGATCTGTCAAAACTGTGCTTATCGTCTGCAGTCCTCCAAGCTATAGCTAGAACCTTTCCGTCTGTTTGACAGTTGCTTTCGAATGTTTAAGTCGACGATGGATGATTCTGGAAGGTGCGCTTCTAACTTTTACGAAATATGCGAGGTAAATTTATTTAAGCGTTTAAACGGCGTGAGTCCGGACAAATTAAGTGTCGAGACGCTATCCGCCAGCATGGAAAGAGGGAGTGTGCTGAAAGATGATTGTCGAAGTTGATGGAGTGGAAAACGATCGGCAAAAGGCAGGATTTTGGAATTATGATCAAATACATTCTACAGAGTTTTCTACGTTTGAATCTCTATGTACAGAAGATAACGCAACGTATCTGGTTATTCGTCTGTCTGTCTAGAATCCCGTTAGTCATATCAAGCTTGGTGACACATTTGGTGACTTTGGCGCCATATTTGGAGAACTACAGCCAACTTGGCGCCTTTCGGAGCATCACTTAGGGCTTTTAGTCTCCACGTTGATGTTAATTCAATACCTGAATTTTTTGTTATTAAAGAATGTAGTTGACGTTTCTCGAGCCCGTCTATTTCGCTTAAAAAAATTATATACTATAACTTATTATATACTATATACTATAGCTTATAAAAATCAGATGTGAGCAGCACATGACTTTGAGCAGCACATGACCCTACAGACTTAACTTCATTTTTTCTTTATTTATATAATATTTCATTAAATTGAGTTTAATTTCACTAAATAATACGCATAACTATTTGAAATAACACTGAATTTACACCTTTAAGGGGACGGTGGGAGTTGAATTTTTTTTAATTTATTTATTGACTTAGAAACGTGAAAATTTGTATAAATATTCCTCTTAACATTACTATATACAATACCATTAATTCCTTTTTCAATTTTGTTATAATTTTGTATTTTTGTTATTAATTTAATTTTTTTTAACGAAAATTTGAAAATGCTCCTTGCGTGCCATTTGTTCACATTTTTGATTCATTTTATATTATGATCACTCAAAACCACATTATGAACAAATTTGGCTATTTATTTTTAAATCCTTTAGAACGTTAATTTTTTTAAAATATTTTTCTGCATTAAAACTTAACTTTCTTCATTTAATTAGGTTCTTATTCACTTTTAATTACTTTAATAAAGTCCAATTATAAAATGCATACCCAGTTTCATTAAAAAGCATGAGAGGTGTCTTCTTGCCAAATTTCATGCATCTCAGACAAAAATTAAGACGCATTTTAAAAATGTAAAACCTTTGAAAATTCAGTTTCGAAAAAAATGAATTCAACCTTTTGCTTACGGGTGGGGCAGCGTCCATCCTAAACGAAGAACCTCCCAAAAAGACAGGTATTTAACATACCCTATCTCAAACAGTTCGATCCCCCTTTGCAGGCATTGGCGTCCATGGAAATCGCTGACAGAAACATTGCACCTGCTGCAGCAGGACGCCACGCTAAAAATAGTTTTTTAGTGATTGCACAGACAGACACACAGAATCACAGACACACACACACAGACGTCACGCTAATAATAGGTTTTCATATTCTAAAGGTCCCAAAAACGTGTAGATCCGTCGAAAACTCGAGTTGCGATTTTCGACATGATTCCAATACTTTCCCTATGCATTACCACGTATTGCAGGGAAAGTAATATAAAATTTGGTACATTTGTAGAAAAATGTTAGGGAAACACGCTGAAATAAACTGATTTTCGATTTAAACTTTAGTTTAAGATATATATAAGATAAAATTAATATATATTTAATTTAAGATAAATTTAAAGCCAGAATATTTGAGCTGGATCGCTTCCTGGACAGACAAGCAATAGCCGGTATGTAACCACACAATTGAATTTTTGCAAGATCTATTTTTAAATTTCGATGTAGTTTACGATTTATTCTACTTTTTATGCAAATCTATCGTGAAAAATATTCTTCTGTATAGGCGCGTCCACCGAGTTTCTCTGTCTTGTATCGCAAACACTACAGCACACAGAAATATGAAATTTGGTGCATTCGTAGAGAAATGGTAAAGGAACACGCTGACATAAACCGTTTTTCAAATTAAACTTTGGTTTGAAGAAGCGAGCGCCAGCGAGTAGGAGACGAATCTCTACACACTATATAGACTACTTTCCGGTCGTCCAAATAGTTGCTCAAGTCCTCTGGATGAGTCGGACGGCCTGGGTTTTCCACACTATATAGACTACGAAATAGAACCTAACGGAGTCAAATTTTCGCTTTCTTCCCCCTGCGGGCGAAAAAAAAGTGGGGTTTTTCAAAAAGTCATTTCAGGTCTTCCAGAGAACACTCGTTGACCCCCCCCCCCATATTTGATTTTCCACTCTTTGTGAAATTTTAATTTTTTCTCCTGGCTTAAAAAAGGGGGTCCCGTCCCCATATGGAGCCCGGTTTCCCACTCGAGTAGTGTTCATTATGTCTTAAGGGCTTCCCTGCGAGGTATTTTATTTCTGAGTTTCGCAACTTGAAATGAACAATTTAAATTTAAAGTCCAACTCAAATTACTATTGTTATTCTGTAATGGAAATTTCCACAAGAATTAATTAATAATGATAACACTATACCGACCACCGCATTCATAAAATTTATATTATATTTTTGAAATTTACTTAAAAAAAATTGAAAGTTTTACATTGGTTCAACTACGTACTCAATTTGACCCCTATTGTGGGGTCCAATTGGGTATTTTGAACTTTTTGACATTTTACAACATAGTTGAAAAGTGTTTATGACTGTGTTCAATCTGTCTGTCTGTTTGTCCGTTGGAACGATAACTGCCGTAAAAATGACTTTATTAAAATGGGATTTTAGTGTGCTGTTCAGACGGTTTTAAAAAATTTTAGGAAATATTCAAATTAGCCCATAAAACACATATAAAAATAATTCAGCAAAATATGTTTGGTACTTTTTTAAATAAAAATAAAATAATAATTGCACCCGTATTACAGACGTATGAAACGATCACGTGAGCCACTTCAAAATAAAATATGTGTCAAAATCTTGTGTCATCATCTTGTGTCAAAATCGGGATTTTTAAAACTCTTTTGAATTTATATTTAGTTTTGCATCCGTCTTAAAACCGCTTTATTTTTGTGTATTTTCTGTCCATCTATATTCTGCGCCAACACAATTACGATACTTTTGAGTTTAAATGATCATCAAACTTTGATTTCTGATTTTAATGGATGCTGAATGTAATCAAATCAAGTGATTGCAAGATGAGTTGCATAAGAATTGCTGAATTTTTTTCACGACAAATTATTTAACTTTGGAGTCTGAAATAAAAGTGTATGAATGAAGCAATCACTGCTTTTACATAGAGAGTAAGACGATTTACATTTCGATGACGTCATTTGAATAAAGTTCATTTTTTCCGATGAAGTTTGAAGTTTTCAGGTAAAATAAATTAATGTAGTTCTGTGATAATTTAAAAAATATCACCGCTGAATGTCTCGCATTTTAGAGATGTTTAAATAGAATTGCATTTCAGTTGGAAAGTGTTTCACAATCAATGCTTTATGCATGATTGATCTTTCTTGCTCTTTAATAATTTTATACCGCAAAATATATTTTTTACATTTTCAAAAAAATTTGGACCCTTTAATAATAAAATTGTTGAATTTCTTGATAAGATAAAACTATATTTTCCATTCTGAAGCAGTACCTGAATAATAATTAGCTCGGTTTTGTAGGACTCTCTGCATAATTTTAATGAAACACTTAAATTTTATATAACGAATGGTGCTAATAAAAGACGACAGACATATCATTAGTTGTATTATTCAAAACGACTGGAGAAAGTAATTAAATGAGTAACATGTGGTCGGAAGAAGAATTTCATCAGAAAATTTGGCTTGGTGGTTTATATATGTTGGACAGAGTTGTTTTAAATTAATAGATGCAATTTTCAAATTTTTAGCATTATAAAAGTCAATAACATATAGGATGACATTGAACTTTTACTTAACACTAAACGTACTATGACCGGTCAAATTGTAAACTTTTGATTACATAATTCGCATATAATGTTATCGCTTTTTTACTTTCCCTGCAATACATGGTAATGTATAGGGAAAGTATTGGAATCATGCCGAAAATCACAACTCGAGTTTTCGACGGATCTACACGTTTCGAGACCTCTAGAATACGAAAAAACCATTTTTAGCGTGACGTCTGTGTGTGGGTGTCTGTCTGTCTGTCTGTGCAGATTTTGTATCCACTATAACTAAAAAACTAATGGACCGAATTTCACAAAATTTGGTAGGTAAGTTACTTGTGAGCGAGTCTGGTGCTGATTAGTTTTGGGTACGATTCGGAATAAAAGAACCCGCCTTTTTTTTTGCGAAATGGCCCGCAAAAGCTTGTATCCACTCTAGCTGAAAAACTAATGGACCGAATTTCACAAAATTCGGTAGATGAGTCACGTATAGGTCACTCTGGTGCTGATTAGATTTTGGTACGATTCGGAAAAAAATAACCTGCCTTTTTTTGCAAAACGGCCTGCAAAAATATTCAAAATCTAAACTAAAGAACTAGGTATACTCAGATATATCCATAAAATGCCCGTTTAATACGTAATGTTTAACGACGAAAAGAATAAGACCAACCCCATTACACTAGGACTAGCCGTTCTCGAGATATTTTAGTTTTTCGTACTTTCCCTACGCCACCTTTGAAAATAAGCCCGGTTACCGAATGAGAACGAAAATTGAATAAAAGTGAAATAAATGTAATTAAAATAAAGAGAACGTGGATATAAGTCTGCAGGGAAAGTCATGTGCTGCCCACATCAGATTTTTTTATAATGGGATAAAAAAATTCAAATTATTAATGGTTCAGCGTGACAATTTTAGTAACATAAAATTCATTCGAATTATATTACAAAATGTCTGTTTCTAACCAGTGAGCCAGATGTAAAGTGAAAATATTTGTCATTCTTTATTAACAATAATTAATAAATAAAAGTAGGCAATAAATATTCGAATAATATTTTATTCAAAAGTATGATGTAATTAATATTTATTAACATCTACTGCTTAACAAACGTCTATTTTGTAACTGTCTACTACTATATTACTATTACTACTATTTTATAACTGTTTACAACTATATTATTATTACCATTATTTTATAACTGTTTACTAATATATTACTATTACTACTATTTTAAAACTCTCTACTACTGTATTACTATTACCACTATTTCGTAACGTCTTTATTATAACTGCCTACTACTATATTACTATTACTGCTATTTTATAACTGTCTACAACTATATTATTATTACCATTATTTTATAACTGTTTACTACTATATTACTATTACTACTATTTTAAAACTGTCTACTACTATATTACTATTACCACTATTTTGTAAAGTCTTTTTTATAACTCTCTACTACTATATTACTGCTATTTTATAACGTCTATTCTATAACTGTCTATTACTATATTACTATTACTACTATTTTATAATGTTTATTTTATAACTGTCTACTATTATATTACTACTACCACTATTTTATAACCTCTATTTTATAACTGTCTACTACTATATTACTATTACCACTATTTTCTAACGTCTTTTTTAAAACTGTCTACTACTATATTACTATTACCACTATTTTATAACGTCTTTTTTATAACTCTCTACTACTATATTACTATTACTATTTTATAACTGTCTACTACTATATTACTATTACCACTATCTTGTAACGTCATTTTTATAACTGTCTACTACTATATTACCATTACCACTATTTTATAACGTCTTTTTTATAACTGTCTACCACTATATTACTACTATTTTATAACGTCTATTTTATAACTATCTATTACTATATTACTATTATTACTATTTTATAATATTTATTTTATAACTGTCTATACTCCTATATTATTATTACCACTATTTTATAACGTCTATTTTATAGTCTACTACTATATACTATTACCACTATTTTATAACGTTTATTTTATATTTTAACCCTGTCGAACCTAATATGTGTAAGTCAGGTCAAGCTTAACAAAATTTTTAAGGATTCCTCCAAACTAAAAAGGTTTGAAATCGCTAGTTTAAATGAAGTGACATACAACTGAATAATAGAGAAATTTAAATTTTCCCGAAACTGTTCTTTTTATCGCATTTATCGTATAAAATGTAGATAAATGAGGAGGTTGCATACGTCAAAAATTGTACTTCGATCTGAAATCTGAAGAAGGAGATTAACTCAATAGATAGAACGTCATCTGGCCGCCGGAGAACGGAGGTTAGATTCCTCGTAGGGAGAATAATTATTTACAATCTTAATTCGTGAATTTTCGCTAAAAGTAATGAAAAAGGAAGTTTTGCTGGGTAATCAGGATATTCTGCGGGAAAATTCCGGGAGTTTTTCGGGAAATTTGGGAGAATAGTTATTGACAACGTTATTGACAATGTATTGATTCGTTAATATTCACTAAATTTTCACTTGTCAAAAGTTGTACTAAAAGTAGTAAAAATGAGAGTTTTTGGAGAGAGATCAGGATAATCTTAGGAAAATTCCGGGAATTTCTCGGGAAATCTGGGAGAGTTCGCAGTTACGACCGATATTATCCATCGGGCAAAAACAGAAAACCACTTCATGAGAGTATTTAATTGAAGTTCCCATACAAACGTGATGCGACCCCCGCGTCAGATCAACCAGCAGTATTCACATGCTAATTGTCTTACGTAAAATGGCAACACAAAAGCCTCGTGATACCGAATGACACTGAAAAGTAGCATCCGATCCCGTTTTCGAGAAGTCTAACGACGGGAAATGGACCGACCGAACGTTTTCGGTGTCATCATCGAACAAACAAATGGGTTTCCAAACGATGAATGTCACACTTTCGGAACTGCGAACCGTCGATTTGACTGGAACCAAAATATTCGGTTGAGCGAATGTGGGACGGCAATTAAATGGGTCTAGGGCAGGGTTCTCAAATTAATAGCAGACAATCATCTGTGAATAAATTTTACGCCTACCTCTCTTTAGACAACGCGTGTGCATACAGGGTGTCCCACAAAAAGTGAGCAGTGGAAGATTTATTAAACCCTTGGTGGTAGATCATAGTTCTAATCGCAAAAATGATTGCAATAGGGAAGTTGTGAAATACTAATTTTAAATGTTGTGCCATATTTTTGTAAAAAGTTAAGAAGATTAACTTTTTATACAGCCTTTCTATCGAAAAAAGTAAAATTCCAAAAATACCGTCGATGCTTCATTAAGTCAAACTAAAAGAAAAATGTAGTTCTTAAATGTTCAAATTTAGGACGAAAATAATTGTCAAACTCCTTGACTTACACTAAATTCTCGTGACTTTTCTTAATAAAAAAAATCTGATGTGGGCAGCACATGACTTTCCTTATATAATGCAATGAATTTACTACTTTTAGGGTAAAAAAAAGGGTTATTCTTATAGTAGATACTTATATTCTATCCAAGATATTGAATTTTCGTCAATGAGTCGTCATTTTCTTTGACTTAGCGTCATTTTTATCCATTTGGCGAGATTTTCGCTAATTTGGCAACATTTAAAAAGTCGCTAAGTTGGCGACATGCCGCAAAAGTTGTCACCAAAATCTCGTCAAGCGTTATGGACGAAGAAATAAATTATTCTTATAGCAGATAAGTGACTATTGGCTTTTTAAATACGAAAGTATTACTCAAAGTATCTTTCATCATGAATGGAACGAGTTAGATCCACGAGAATGAGTCACCCAATTTATTGCATGATATTACAGATGAAAAGTCACCATGTTTCTCAATGTATAGGGAAAGTATTGGAATCATGCCGAAAATCACAACTCGAGTTTTCGACGGATCTACACGTTTCGAGACCTCTAGAATACGAAAAAACCATTTTTAGCGTGACGTCTGTGTGTGTGTCTGTGTGTCTGTCTGTCTGTCTGTCTGTCTGTGTGTCTGTGTGTCTGTCTGTCTGTCTGTGCAGATTTTGTATCCACTGTAACTAAAAAACTTATGGACCGAATTTCACAAAATTTGGTAAGTCACTTGTGGGCGGGGCTGGTGCTGATTAGTTTTGGGTACGATTCGGAATAAAAGAACCCGCCTTTTTTTTGCGAAATGGCCCGCAAAAGCTTGTATCCACTCTAGCTGAAAAACTAAGGGACCGAATTTCACAAAATTTGGTAGATATGTCGCTTGTAGGCTACCCTGGTGCTGATTAGATTTTGGTATAATTCGAAAAAAAATAACCTGCCTTTTTTTACAAAATGGCCCGCAAAAATCATCAAAATCTAAACTTAAGATTTACGTATGCTCAAATATAGCCATTAAATGCTTGTTTAATACGTAATTTTTAGCGAAGAAAAGAATAAGACCAACCCCATTACACTAAGACTAGCCGTTCTCGAGATATTTTAGTTTTTCGTATTTTTCCAGTAGTTAATAAGTCCAGTTTTCAAATGAGAACGATAATTGAACTAAAAATGAATTAAATTTAATTTAAATAAATAGAACGTGAATATAAGTCTGCAGGGAAAGTCATGTGCTGCGCACATCAGATTTTTACTTTCTCTGCAATACATGGTAATGTATAGGGAAAGTATTGGAATCGTGTGGAAAATCGCAACTCGAGTTTTCGACGGATCTACACGTTTCGAGACCTCTAGAATACGAAAAAACCATTTTTAGCGTGACGTCTGTGTGTGGGTGTCTGTCTGTCTGTGCAGATTTTGTATCCACTCTAACTAAAAAACTAATGGACCGAATTTCACAAAATTTGGTAGGTAAGTCACTTGTGAGCGAGTCTGGTGCTGATTAGTTTTGGGTACGATTTGGGATAAAAGAACCCGCCTTTTTTTGCGAAATGGCCCGCAAAAGCTTGTATCCTCTCTAACTGAAAAACTAATGGACCGAATTTCACAAAATTCGATAGATGAGTCACTTGTGGGTTACCCTGGTTCTGATTAGATTTTGGTACGATTTGGAAAAAAATAACCTGCCTTTTTTTGCAAAATGATCCGCAAAAATCGTCAAAATCTAAACTAAAGAACTAGGTATACTCAAACATATCCATTAAATGCTCGTTTAATACGTAATTTTTAACGACAAAAAGAATAAGATCAACCCCATTACACTAGGACTAGCCGTTCTCGAGATATTTTAATTTTTCGTATTTTCTCTACGCCACCTTTGAAAATAAGTCCGGATACCGAAGGAGAACGAAAATTGAATAAAAAGTGAAATAAATTTAAATAAAATAAAGAGAACGTGGATATAAGTCTGCAGGGAAAGTCATGTGCTGCCCACATCAGATTTTTACTTTCCCTGCAATACATGGTAATGTATAGGGAAAGTATTGGAATCATGCCGAAAATCACAACTCGAGTTTTCGACGGATCTACACGTTTCGAGACCTATAGAATACGAAAAAACCATTTTTAACGTGACGTCTGTGTGCGTGTCTGTCTGCCTGTCTGTCTGTCTGTGTGTTTGTCTGTGCAATGTATGTATCCCCTCTAACTCAAAAACTAGTGGACTGAATTTCATAAAATTTGGTAGATAAGTCACTTGGGTATGACCCTGGTGCTGATTAGTTTTTGGTACGATTCGTAAAAACAGAACCCGCCTTAATTTGCGAAATGGCCAGTAAAAATTTCATGTATCCACTCTAGCTAATATACTAATTGACCAAATTGCACAAAATTTGGTAGATAAGTTACTTGTACGATACTCTGGTGCTGACTAGATTTTGGTATTAATCGGAAAAGAACAACCTGCCTTTTTTTACGAAATGGCCCGCAAAAATGTCATGTATCCACTCTAACTAAAATATTATTTGACCAAATTTCACAAAATTTGATAGATAAGTTACTTGGGGGACACTCTGGTGCTGATTAGATTTTGGTATTATTCGGAAAAGAACAACCTGCCTTTTTTTACGAAATGGCCCTTAAAAATCGCAAAATCTAAAAAACCTACGTATGTTCAAATATATCAATTAAATGCTTGTTTTATATAAGTAATTTTTGATGAGGAAAATAATAATAACAACTCTATTACTCTTGGACTAACCATTCTCGAGATATTTGAGATATTTCGCATTTTGTTATCCCACTTTTAGAAAAATGACTAATTACCAAATAAAAACAGAAATTGAATTAAAAATGCAAATTTAGTGTTATTTTGTGCAATTAAACTCAATTTAATGAATTATTAAAGAAAAAAAAAATATGAATTTGACTCTGCAGGGAAAGTTATGTGCTGCCCACATCAGATTTTTCTCACTTGGCTTCATGACATTTTCTATTAAATCTATACATTTATTTTTATTTTTCTTGTGTTTATATGATAAGATATACTATAGTCTACTTTTATCTATCACGACTGGTCATTTGACCGGGAGAAAAATGTATTGCCTTATAAGATTATCGGGTTAGAAAATGTGATGTGCATGCATGCTCCACATATTTTCATCAGTTTTTTGCACATTTCTGCAAGGATTGTTGCGTAATATGTTCAATTTAAGATAATTGTGTATTAAAATTTCAATAAAGTGCTTAAAATTTCAAGTTGCATGAAAAGGTGACCAAAACTAAAAAGTATAACTAGTTAGTTTATATTTGGTTTTCACAGCGTTTCTTCATTCCTAATCTTCTCCCTGAAAAAATGTCGAAACATTCGAGACGGACGAAGTTCTTAGAAAACAAAAATCTGATGTGAGCAACACATGACTTTCCTTATATAATGTAATGAATTTACTACTTTTACAGTAAAAAAATAGGGTTTTCTTATAATAGATACTAATATTCTTTCCAAGATATTGAATTTTCGACAATTAGTCGTCATTTTCATTGATTACCGTCATTTTTATCCATTTGACGAGATTTTCGTTAATTTGGCAACATTTCAAAAAGTCGCCAAGTTGGCGACATTCCGCCAAATTTTTCGCCAAAATTTCGCCAAGCGTTATGGACGAAGAAATAAGTTATGCTTACAGCAGATAAATGACTATTGGCGTTCAAATACAAAAGTATCTTTATTTAAAGTTACTTAAAGTACCTTTTTTCATGAATGGAACGAGCTAGATCCATGAGACTGATGTCAACCAATTTATCGCATGGTATTACATATGAACAGTGAACATGATTCTCAATAGGAAATATTTTTTTTTTCATTTTATATGACTTTTTGATAATTTTTTTGAAAAATGTACAATATCTCGAGAACGGTTCATGTTAGCGTTCTAAAATTTATGTCAATCGTTTTCTAATGAAAAATTACATAAGAATGTCTATTTGCGTAACTTTATTAGCGGTTTTGATTTTTTGACGATTTTTTCAAAATTTCATTCGAAAATTTAGGGGTATTCTGAACATTCGATTGCGTATAAAATCAATAAGCTTCCAGTGTTTACGGATTGTGATTTTTGTACCAAATTTTGTTCGAATCGGTCTAGTTATCAGTTATCGTCTCCACAGACTCACTGACACACACACACACACACACACACACACACACACACACACACACACACACACACACACACACACATACACACACACACACACACACACACACACTTTCACATACACACACACAGACATCACTTCAAAAATGTTTGATTCGTGATCAGGGATGCTTGAAACGTGCTCTCCCGTCGAAAACTCGAATTCGAATTTTCGACCCCGTCACAATACTTTCCTTATACATTATGTATATAAGGAAAGTAATAAATACTATAGGCAAAGAGTTTTCGGAAATGGATGAAGGTGAACTTTCCGAAAGTGAAGATATATTATTTGAAAATCATAATGATATAGACGCTGATGTGAGCCTACAGATACCGACGATGAAGAGGTATATCGTGAATATAATACATAGAGGAAGTTTTTATCTAAAACCGGTCATTTGGCCGGTTACTGTACTAATAGGTATATATTGAGTGTCGGTACTTTTAGTGTTAAACCTAAAACAATAAACTGCGTTAATTCGGTATCCAATGATTCGACACGTCTGATAGTCTGGCACGTCTCTAGGTCGGCATTTAGGTCCGCTCGGCTGTATAGAGGTAAACTGTAATAAATGATATGCAAATGATTTTATTTGCAGATTTTGTTCAATTTACCTTAAAATTTTCACATTAACTTCAATGTTCTTTACATACAGTACAGTGGTATCAAAAGTCTGTGTAACGTTTTAAGCAGAAAAGAAATATTGTCATATTTATTGTCCATTATTTTGTTTTAACAAGAACGGCATTAACGAGGAACCAGAAGAAATCAGGTTCATTGAATTTGCTCTAAAATTTGAAAAATACCATGATAGGCAAATTATCCTGCAAGCGCTTAAATTAGCCATACCTCAATTAACAAGGAAGATCAATCATGTATAAAGCCTTGATTATGGAACACTTTCCAACTGAAATATAATTTTTTAAACAACTTTAAAACGCAATACATTCAGTGGTGATATATATTTTTAATTATCACACTAATTCAATAATTTATTTTACTTGGAAACTTCAAACTTCATCGAAAAAAAATGAACTTTATTTAAATGACGTCATCGAAATATAAATCGTCTGGCTCTCTATGTAAAAACAATGAATGTTTCATTTATATCACTTTTATTCCAGACTCCAGGACTAATTTTGCTTGAAAAAAATTCAGCAATTCTTATACAACTTATCTTAAAATTACTTGTTTACATTTTGCATTCATTAAAATTAGGCTTCGTTATATAAATAATCAAATTTTGATGATCATTTAAACTCAAAAATATGGTGATTGCGTTGGTACAAAATATAGAAGCACGGAAAATACGCAAAAATAAAGCGGTTTTAGGACGGATGCAACACTAAATATAAATTTAAAAAAACTTTAAAAATTATGATTTTTGCACTAGAAAAAAAAGATGGATGCTATATTATATTTTGAAGTGGGTTACGTGATCTCTTCATATAATATGGGTGTAATTAATATTTTAATTTTTGTTTAAAAAACTACCAAATATACTTTGCTGAAATTTTTTTTATATATTTTATGGGATAATTTGAATATTTTCTAAAATTTTCGAAGCAATTTGTGAATCTTAACTATGCTTGAAAAATGTTTGAAAAATTAGGTTCCGTAGGGTTCAATGTATTTCACTTTTACACCCGGGTTCAATCCGAAACTAATTGGGTGATATTATTCATTTATATTCCCATAGGTCCCACAGACCGTCTCAACAGCATACTAAAATTTCATTTTGATAAAGTCCTTTTTACGGCAGTTATCGTGGGAATGGACAGACGGACAGATAGATAGATAAACAGACAGATAGAATGAACAAAGTCATAAACACTTTTCAACTATGTTGTAAAGTGTTAAAAAAGGAAAGGGACATTTACGAAAGATTCGCTATCATGTATAAGCATGTCATAATTATTTATAATGCCCCCAATCCTATTGTTTGCGTTCCTGAAAAGGCTAATTAGTTGATCATGTTCTCAGTGGCTAGTTGGCACTGTCCCCCCCCCTCTACCGTCTTGGTCTCGGTCAGTACGTCCTGGCTGCTCTAGTTTCATGGTTTTGTTTCTTTGAAACACAGTGTCACATCCCTTGTGGGCGCGGTAGCCCTGTGGTTAGCGCGCGGAGGTTGCACTCGGTAGTCCCGGGTTCGATTCCCGCCGCTGCCCAAATTGCCGCCGTGTTCATGCGGAGTACGATCATGTTAAACATGTGGGTCCGTAAGTCTTTCCGAGAGGTTGGTGGTAGGGGAAGGAGTGTACGGTCCCCGTGGATGTCTCCCCCACTGGGTTCCGGTCTAAATTGGGTGGCACTTCCCGGCCGTCCAAACAGATACCTTACACCTTTCTGGTAGGTCGGACGGTCTGGGTCGAAGAAGAAGTCACATCCCTTAATTTACCCTTTTTTCGCTCAGTATTAGAACAGATATTTTCCAAATTCTGTGACCCTTGAGATTTGTATTGCATTTTACATGCAATGCTTCTCTGCTGGGCAACTTTTACCCCCCCCCCCTTTTTTCCCTACTGGAAAATCCTACTTCAGCAAAATTCTATTTATGATCCTATGACCACCTGTTATTTGGAGATTAAAGGCAATTCCTTAATTGTCCTAACGCTCCTTAATGGTTTCCATGAGATTTTGAGATTATTTTGTTCTAAATTATTTTTTCGTTTTCTTTTATGTGTTTTAGTTTGACA
This sequence comes from Amaurobius ferox, assembly GCA_951213105.1. Classification (NCBI taxonomy): domain Eukaryota; kingdom Metazoa; phylum Arthropoda; class Arachnida; order Araneae; family Amaurobiidae; genus Amaurobius; species Amaurobius ferox. The sequence goes on along the minus strand of OX578152.1, from coordinate 106,160,674 downwards.
TCCGATAATCCGGTGCCACTGAAATTCCTTCAGATCTTGAGATTATTTTGTTTTAAATTATTTTTTCGCTTTATTTTATGTGTTTTAGTTTGATATCCGATAATTTGGCACCACTGAAATTTCTTGAGATCTTGATATTATTTTGCTTTAAATTATTTTTTCTCTTTCTTTTATGTGTTTTAGTTTGATATCCGATAATTCGGCACCACTGAAATTCCTTGAGATCTCGAGATTATTATGTTTTAAATTATTTTTCGCTTTCTTTTATGTGTTTTACTTTGACATCCGATCATCCGGCACCACTGAAATTCCTTGAGATTTTGAGATTATTTTGTTTTAATATATTTTTCCTTTTCATTTTATGTGTTTTAGTTTGACATCCAAAAATCTGGCACCACTGAAATTCCTTGAAATATTGAGATTATTTTGTTCTAAATTAATTTATCTCTTTCTTTTATGTGTTTTTGTTTGACATCCGAACATCCGACACCACTTCAATTCCTTCAGATCTTAAGATTATTTTGTTTTATATTATTTTTTCCCTTTCTTTTATGTGTTTTAGTTTGACATCCGATAATCCGGCACCATGGAAATTCCCTGAGATCTTGAGATTATTTTGCTATAAATTATTTCTTCGCTTTATTTTATGTGTTCAAGTTTGACATCCAATAATCCGGCACCACTGAAATTCTTTGAGATCTTGAGATTAGTTTGTTCTAAATGAATTATTTTTCTTTTATGTGTTTCAGCTTGACATCCTATAATCCGCCACCACTGAAATTCCTTCTTGAGATTATTTTGTTCTAAATTAATTTTTCGCTTTCTTTTATGTGTTTTAGTTTGACATCCGATCATCCGGTACCACTGAAATTCTTTGGGAGATTATTTTGTTTTAAATTATTTCTTCGCTTTCTTTTATATGTTTTAGTTTGGCATCCGATCATTCGGCACTACTGAAATTCCTTGAGATTTTGAGATTATTTTGTTTTAATTTATTTTTTCTCTTTATTTTATGTGTTTTAGTTTGACATCCGAACATCCGACACCACTTCAATTCCTTCAGATCTTAAGATTATTTTATTACAAATTAATTTTTCGCTTTCTTTTATGTGTTTTAGTTTGACATCCGATCATCCGGCACCACTGAAATTCCTTGAGACCTTGAGATCATTTTGTTTTAAATTACTTTTTCTCTTTTTCTATGTGTTTTAGTTTGATATCCGATAATCCTACACCACTAAAATTCCTTGAGATCTTGAGATTATTTTGTTCTAAATTATTTTGTCGCTTTCTTTCATGTGTTTTAGTTTGACATCCGATAATCCGGCACCACTGAAATCCCCTGAGATCTTGAGATTATTTTGTTTTAAATTATTTTTTCGCTTTCTTTTATGTGTTTTAATTTGACATCCGATCATCTGGCACCACTGAAATTCTTTGAGATCTTGAGATCATTTTGTTTTAAATTATTTTTTCACTTTCTTTTATGTGTTTTAGTTTGACATCCGATCATCCGACCTTACTGAAATTCCTTGAGATCTTGAGATTATTTTGCTCTAAATTATTTCTTCGCTTTATTTTTTGTATTCAAGTTTGACATCCAATAATCCGGCACCACTGAAATTCCTTGAGATCTTGAGATTATTTTGTTCTAAATTATTTTGACGCTTTCTTTTATGTGTTTTAGTTTGACATCCGATAATTCGGTACCACTGAAATTCCTTGAGATGTTGATTATTTTGTTTTAAATTATTTTTTCGCTTTCTTTCATGTGTTTTAGTTTGACATCCGATAATTCGGCACCACTAAAATTCCTTGAGATCTTGAGATTATTTGGTTTTAAATTAGTTTTTATTTTTATTTTATGTGTTTTAGTTTGACATCCGATAATCCTACACCACTGAAATTCCTTGAGATCTTGAGATTATTTTGTTCTAAATTAATTTTTCGCTTTCTTTTATGTGTTTTAGTTTGATATCTGATAATTCGGCACCAATGAAATTCCTTGAGACCTTGAGATCATTTTGTTTTAAATTACTTTTTATTTTTATTTTATGTGTTTTAGTTTGACATCCGATAATCCTACACCACTGAAATTCCTTGAGATCTTGAGATTATTTTGTTCTAAATTAATTTTTCGCTTTCTTTTATGTGTTTTAGTTTGATATCTGATAATTCGGCACCAATGAAATTCCTTGAGACCTTGAGATCATTTTGTTTTAAATTAGTTTTTATTTTTATTTTATGTGTTTTAGTTTGACATCCGATAATCCTACACCACTGAAATTCCTTGAGATCTTGAGATTATTTTGTTCTAAATTAATTTTTCGCTTTCTTTTATGTGTTTTAGTTTGATATCTGATAATTCGGCACCAATGAAATTCCTTGAGACCTTGAGATCATTTTGTTTTAAATTACTTTTTATTTTTATTTTATGTGTTTTAGTTTGACATCCGATAATCCTACACCACTGAAATTCCTTGAGATCTTGAGATTATTTTGTTCTAAATTAATTTTTCGCTTTCTTTTATATTTTTCAGTTTGACATCTGATCATCCTGCACAACTGAAATTCCTTCAGATCTTGAGATTATTTTGTTCTGAATTATTTCTTCGCTTTCTTTTATGTGTTTTAGTTTGACATCCGATAATTCGGCACCACTGAAATTCTTTGAGATCTTGAGTTCTAAATTATTATTTCTCTTTCTTTTGCATGTTTTAGTTTGACAGCCGATAATCCGGCACCACTGAAATTCTTGGAGATCTTGAGATTATTTTGTTTTAAATTATTTTTTCTCTTTCTTTTATGTGTTTGAGTTTGACATCCGATAATTCGGCACCACCGAAGTCCCGAACGGGCGGGGTTATCGGAAGTTTGGTGTACATTTAAATGAGTATTTTGAAGTTTGATTATGCTTATTGAGGAGAGCATGTCTTATAAATTAAAACTGGTAACCTCAAAAATGGAAAGGTTCTGTCTCTTATTCACTAATTTTTTTGCAGCTGTTCGATAGTTGTATTTTTTTTTCTTCAAATTTTTCTTTCCTCGGAATGACGAGCAGGGCTGTAGCTACAGATGAAATTGAAGAGGGTCTGGAGGGATCAATATATCTGGAGGGATCAATATATTCAAGGAGGCTCAACAGTCTTGAAGGAGGGACTCACTAAAAACACAATTAATCATTAGCATTTATAAACTACAATAGTTAATATTATGTGTTTCAATCCATATAAATGATTGACAAATAATTGCATATATCTATTTGTAAGCTAAGCGTTGATTATTAGCTACTATATAACTACAATACATTAATTTTAATATATAATAATTGCAATTAATTTTAATATAAACATTAACTAGTAGTAAAAGTGTTAATTAATCGAAGAAAATCTGTGAAAGATAATACAAGTTAATGCTTAATATTAATTCTTAACTACTTATCAGTTGATTTTGACCCTATAATGTAAAGTAAACCCCACAATAATACAAAAGTATCCTAAATACTATTGTTATAAATTTTTAATATTTTAAAATTAAATCTGTAAATATATTGATTACCAGTATAACCACAAATTCAGCTAAGTTAAAAAATCTTTAAAACGAAGTAACTTATAAAATAAATCTCATAAAGGAATTTTTTTATGCAAAATTTGGATGACATTTTAGATGAAATCCCATATCACTACGAAAAATTTACTATTTTTATCAAGGGGGGGATGAGTATACCTCTTGGGAGGGGGCATAGCCTCCTCTGGACCCTGTCTGGCTACGGCTCTAATGACATGTATGAAAGTTCTTTTTTGGTATAGAAGTTCTTGTTTGGTATAGAAGACTCTTATTTCTGTTCTTGTTTGGTATAGAAGACTCTGATTTTGAGTGAAAATGGTGTAAAAACATCTCGAAACATTTAAATGAAATCAAATGAACGCTATTTTGATTCGCGAATTTATCAACATCAAAGTGAAGAGCATTTTAAAATTGATTCAAAATTTTAAATCTCGTACTTCAGTGGAGTTTTCATAAATTACCGTACAAAACATTCACACATCACATATTTAGTTTTTACTTTCCTTATATACATATAATGTATAAGGAAAGTATTGTGACGGGGTCGAAAATTCGAATTCGAGTTTTCGACGGGAGAGCACGTTTCAAGCATCCCTGAACACGAATCAAACGTTTTCGAGATGATGTCTGTGTGTGTGTGTGTGTGTGTGTGTGTGTGTGTGTGTGTGTGTGTGTGTGTGTGTGTGTGTGTATGTGTGTGTGTGAAAGTGTGTGTGTGTGTGTGTGTGTGAAAGTGTGTGTGTGTGTGTGTGTGTGTGTGTGAAAGTGTGTGTGTGTGTGTGTGTGAAAGTGTGTGTGTGTGTGTGTGTGTGTGTGTGTGTGTGTGTGTGTGTGTGTGTGTGAAAGTGTGTGTGTATGTGTGTGTGAAAGTGTGTGTGTGAAAGTGTGTGTGTGTGTGTCAGTGAGTCTGTGGAGACGATATGTGACGAATGAATGGACCGATTCGAACGAAATTTGGTACAAAAGTTAGAATCCATGAATACTGGGAAACATATTGTTTTTATACGCGCATGTTCAGATCCCCCCCCTCTAAATTTTCGAGTGAAATTTTGAAAAATTCCTCAAACAATCAAAACCATTAATAAGGTTACGAAAATAGTCATTTCTTATGTAATTTTTCATTAGAAAACGATTAAAGCTAGCACGAACAGTTCTCGAGATATTGCACATTTCAAAAAATATCAAAAAATCATATAAAATTAAAAAAAAATTACCTATTTTTGAAATATGTTCACTTTTCCTAAGTAATATCATACAATAAATTGGGTGACATCATTCTCGTGGATCTAGCTAGTTCCATTCATGAGGAAATAGACTTTAGGTAATATTTTGTATTTGGACGCCAATAGTCAGTTATCTGCTACAAGAATAACTTATTTCTCCGTCCATAACGTTTGGCGAGATATTGGCGGAATGTCGCCAACTTGGCGATTTTTTTAAATGTTGCCAAATTAATGAAAATGTCACCAAAATGATAAAAATGACAGTAAATCAATGAAATGACGACTAAATGATGAAGTAATTATTAAAGTATTTTAATATATGGACTATATCGCTTATTGAGGATGTTATCAATATTGATGATTGTTTAGAGTTGCCCGAAGTATAAGTTAATTAATATTTTGAAATAGTTTTACGTGTTGTCATCTTGAAAATCGCCTAATATACAATTCAACGATAAAGGCACAGCACTGTGGATCTTATATATTACATTTTTATTGTAAAACTAGTAAATCCATTGCATTATAGAAGGAAAGTCATGTGCTGCCTACATCAGATTTTTTAAATTTGGATAACGAACAAGACAGTCCAGCACATTTTTCGAAAAATGTCCGTATGTCTGTGTGTGTGTGCAGTGCAGACACGATAACTCAAAGAATTACATAATTCAAATTTTACGTACACCAGTTACAATATGCGAAAAACTAGAGTGAATTTTCAGTAATTCTTATGTTTAAAACATGAATTATTTGAATTTTGAGATTTACGAGGTATTATTTTCTATGAAAAACTGATAATTCCGGAACAGTTATGGTAGTATATGATATGGGGGAATTGATAATATTATTACGACTTACCCACTGGAATTGTGGATGTACTCCTGGACACAAGACTCCATTATTATCATGCATCCAAGTATCCATTATATCCATCATTTCGAGAAAGTTCTCATACTTTCAAAAAGTCACTAAATTAGCGATAAATCGCCAAATCTGGCAACCGTGGCACGAGTTTTCAAATATAGCAACAATACATTGACATAATAGGAATGGCTGCATGCTGCCTGTAAAGGTTGTTTTACAGTGCAGACAGGCAGAGCGCAGTGAAGGCATTTTACATGATCGTAACACTATTTTTACTAGAATGATTAGGGAAGTATAAAAATTTGGCCGACCATCCCCTTTCACTCCCCTCCCCTGTATTAAATACGCGCATGCCTATAAGACATTTTGGTTTAGTGGCTCTTTCTTTAAATTTTCAACTTTTTATCCTTATTGATACTTATTTAACTTTTCTGGTATTTACAGAACAAATTTATTTGTTTTGAATTTTAATATTTCGCATTGGAGTACATTTGTACACTATGAATAATGGGTATTCCCTTATTATAGCGGCTTTGGCGAAATCTCTTTGGGGGTTACGCAATCGCCATTAGTATAGCATTGAAAGCATTATCCAGTCCCACGACCAAACTTGGCCATTAATCGCCCTGTTGGTTTAAATTTCGCCAAGGCCTGTATAGTAAGGAAGTACGGGATAATGTAACAACTTTTGTGTCCTATACTCAAATTTAAATGTTTTCTTTGATTTTACTTAAAATTTATGATTGAATTATAATAAAAAAATATGAGAATAAAACTTTAAATTATTTTTAATTAAGTGAAATTTTAGGTTTGTTTTGGACAAAATGAGTTAAATATTTTCATTAATGATTATTTAAAGATGCTTATAAAACTATTCTGCTATTAAAAAGTATGAAATCATACCGATGACGTCATCAATGTGTATTTACAATGCTACGACTTATGATGTTTTAGGTGACCTCTGTAAGACAGCTAATGGCTCCCAATATTGTAAAACTGATGGCAATATTTGTGTACTGTAAGGACATATAGTGAAAGTTATGTGCTGTTTGTTCACTTCGGGTTGTTTGAACTTTTGATCATAAACAATATACTATACTAGCCTACCAGTTGAATACCACTATGTCTCAATAAGTAAACGTCGAACAAGAATTTTTTTTAATAATCCCCTATTTCCAATAGACTTTATCGAACTGTTCACCCATGCACAACTTTTATAGTTTATTTTTAAAGTATTGACTATTTTGACGTATTTCCATACTATTTTATAAAGACCACCAAAAAATTTTGGCCACAATTAAAAGTCTTTTATTAAAATCTCCTTTTTTACGACGTACAAAAATCACACGGCCAAAGCGTTTCCGGGCATTACTATGCTCTTCATCAGTGGCGACTTCGCCACTGATGAAGGGCATACTACTGACTTAAAACTCAATGAAATTAATGGAATAAAAGTGTATGAATGAAATATTCACAGCTTTTATATAGAGAGCCAGGCGATTTATATTTCGATGACGTTATTTGAATAAAGTTAATTTTTTTTTATGAAGTTTTAAGTTTTCAAATATAATAAATTATTGTAGTATTGGGATAATTTTGAAAATATCACCGCTGATTGTATCGCATTTTAGAGATGTTTAAATAAAATTGCATTGCAGTTGGAAAGTGTTTCATAATCAATGCTCTATGTATGATTGATCTTTCTTGTTTTTCTTTATTATTGTTAAACAATCCACCCCTGTACTGAATTTTAAGTCTCTATTCCACCGGAAAAAGCACTTTGCGATTTGTTCACATTTCGAATGTTTTGCTGTGAATCATCCCATGAAATGAACATTGGATTTCCCCCAAGGTTTTATCGAACGATTGGTCCGCTTATGAAATTTCAGATCTCTATCGAAGCGAAAAGCGCATTTTTTCATCTAGTTTGTATTTCGAACGTTTTGGTATGCTGCACACCCTCAAATGAATATATTTGAAAAATTCAATCTTTCCCGGGGTAACCATTTGTTACCCTCGATCCGTCCATTTTCATAGACATACGAGGCCCCGCCACTGACCCGCCGCCGCAATAGCGGGCACATGATACACAGACCTGTAACAATACCATCCACACCAAGGGCTTACCCCAGGAACATACAAACACCAAATCCCATAGACTATAAAACTAATCCAAATGCCACCGCAATAAAGCAGCCACGGATGCATACAGCAGCCAATAAACAAAACAACCATTAAATTTCAAACCTCTGAAACTCATCCTCTGTCTAGAATCACAACAGTCCCTAACATGGTCTACGACCTTTATTTACAAGCAATTACAAAATAAACTAACACATAGTTGCAATATTATGTACAATTCAAAAATTCAGCAAAACAAATTCAAAATATCAACATTTATAGTAAAATACAAAATAAACCATAACTTTTGGTTAAAACATAAAATAACCATCACCTTGGTTATAACAAAACATAACAACTTAAACATTATATACATCCATCAAATCCTTAATGATATAACATATACCATTTCTCACTTTTTCATTTTTAATTAAATTATTTAAACAAATTCCAGCAAAATTAACAGGGAAGTATTTCAATCTAATATCATTATATCTAACACAATAATAAATATAGTGTTTAATATCCCCAATCACATTATCAATTTTACATAAATCAGATTTTCCAAATCGTTTACATTGATGTATTGGAAACACACCATGTCCAGACACAATCTGGTTGAAGTAGAAGTTCGCCAAACATCTTCTTCTTTCCATATTAGGTAAAAGTCCATCTCCCCTTTTCCGTCTAACTCCATCTTTTCTGCCAAATCTTCATCATTTCCTGCTTCCCCTGATTCTTGACTTGTAACCATGTTAACTTTACCTCTTGGTCCACTTGGTCTTTAGTGGTAGCTTCTTTAGCCAATTCGTCTGCTCTCTCATTTCCATCATAGCCCGCATGGGCCTTGATCCACATCAGTTTTATTCTAATACGACTTGCCAAGAGATATTTAATATTACTCTTCATTTCTGCAATCCAATGATGCGTCTCTTCATACTTCACTAAACTTTTCAAGCTGCTTTCACTATCACTATAAATCTTCATCATTTCCTGCTTCCCCTGATTCTTGACTTGTAACCATGTTAACTTTACCTCTTGGTCCACTTGGTCTTTAGTGGTAGCTTCTTTAGCCAATTCGTCTGCTCTCTCATTTCCATCATAGCCCGCATGGGCCTTGATCCACATCAGTTTTATTCTAATACGACTTGCCAAGAGATATTTAATATTACTCTTCATTTCTGCAATCCAATGATGCGTCTCTTCATACTTCACTAAACTTTTCAAGCTGCTTTCACTATCACTATAAATCTTCATCATTTCCTGCTTCCCCTGATTCTTGACTTGTAACCATGTTAACTTTATGTCTTGGTCCACTTGGTCTTTAGTGGTAGCTTCTTTAGCCAATTCGTCTGCTCTCTCATTTCCATCATAGCCCGCATGGGCCTTGATCCACATCAGTTTTATTCTAATACGACTTGCCAAGAGATATTTAATATTACTCTTCATTTCTGCAATCCAATGATGCGTCTCTTCATACTTCACTAAACTTTTCAAGCTGCTTTCACTATCACTATAAATCATAATTTCTTCTCCCCTCATAACTTCCAAATTATTTTTAATCCACCTAATCGATTCATGAATAGACAATAGTTCTGCTAAATATACTGATGATCTATCTGCTAATCGAAAAGTACTTTTCCAAATTTCCACATTATTTCTGTATACCACAAAGGCTGCACCAACCTTTTTTGATTCTTCTCCCATCTTGGATCCATCGGTATATATTTCATACCCAATGCTTCTAGGTTTTGCTTTTTCATATTGTAATTTTACAAAGCTATATGGATTTAATTTCTGCCTATATTCATATATTTCACCTTGTTTAATTTTTAAATCATAAAATTCTATATTATTAAATTTTTTCCTATACTCGTATACGCTCTTAAGAAATTTTGCTCTAATTTCTATCGGTACCACTCCTGCTATCACATACAAGGCTTCTGTTGAAGTAGTACTATAACACTTAGTAACCAACAGCAAACAACTTCTTACCATTTTTGTAAGTTGGTTCACTTGTCTACAGTGCCCATTATACCAAATCTCACAACCATAAAGTATCATTTTTTCAATAGCTTTCATGTATATTTGTTTTAGGACTTTCCCATTCAGTCCCCATGTCTTCCTCGAGACTCTTAACAATTTACTGGTAAAGTCAACCACCTTATCATGCACTTTCTTTAAGTGCTTATCAAATTTAAGATATGGGTCCAATTTGAAACCCAAATAATCTAACTCTTCATTATTCCTGAAGACTTTACCATCAATAACTATTCTAAAAATAGTTTTAAGATCTGTTTTAACTGGAACTATCATAAGTTGAGTCTTTTCAATACTCAATTCCAATTTATTACACTTACTCCAGTCATTTATATAATTAGAGGCTTTTTCAATTTGGTTCTTCAAAATAGTTCTATTTTTCCCTGCAACAATAAACAAGAAATCATCAGCAAATGCCAAAAGTTCCATGTTAACAAAATTTTCATTATAAAACTCTTCTAGCAAAACATTTGCCATTATTAGCCACAAAATTGGACCAGAATTTGATCCCTGTGGCAATCCACAGCTATTTTCCACTTCCAGCTCAACTCCACCCTGATTATAAACAATTGTCCGATCTCTCAAAAAATCATTAATAATATCACTCAGCCTATTTGTAATAGGTAACTCAGCAATTAACCTTTTCATAATGGTCCAATCAACGTTATTAAAAGCCCCTTTTATGTCAAAAGAAATCAAGGCCGAGTGTAACTTGTTTTCCCTATTTTTTGATATAATATATTTCATTTTACTAACTGCGTCATTAGTACTTTTGCCTTTGCAAAATCCAAACTGATTTTCATTGAGATACTTATTTAGTTCCAAATGATAAAGAACTCTATTCACAATAATTTTATCCAGAATTTTTCCCCAGATGGGCAATAGGCATATTGGTCTATACGCCTCCACTCTATCCTTCTCTTTCTTTGGTTTGTCCAACAGGATAACCAGACCTTTCTTCCAAATTTTTGGAAACATACCCATTTTAAGACACTTATTAAATATGCCTACAAACCAATCTTCATCAATTAAGAAAAGTTCTCTGAATACCTCCAATGGTATTCCATCCACTCCTGGTGCTTTACCACACTTCATTGTTTGTAAAACATATTGAATTTCTTCAGTTTTAACCCACATTTCCTCATCAACTTTGAACTTACTAACAGATTCTTCATATTCCCTATCCGGAAAATGGAATCTAAGTATGGTTTCCACTGTTTCCTCCAGACTAATTGTTTTTCCACCATTCATTTTAAACACTGAAATAAACTTCATTAATCCACTTTTGGGATTAACTATATTTTTACATCCCATACTAAAAGATTCTCTTTCCGAGATATTATCAAGATATTGCACAAGAGTTCTTTTCTTGGCCTTAACTATTTGCCTTCTTAAGATTGCCAATTCTCTCTTATAAATAATTTTTATCCTATTCCGACTTTCCAGTTCATAAGTTTTTTGATACCTTCTCCTAATTGCACGTGTTTTAGATCTCTGGATCTGAATTTCATGAGACCACCAAGGCATATTCACTGTTCTCTGCAATTGTACATTTTTATATAATTTACAATTTTTACATGCTTTTATAATTAACACAGTAACATTTTCAATAAATTCATTCATATCAGCAATGGAATTTATATCTACATAACTATTATTTACAATTTCATTCAATTTGCTTTTTAACTTTAACCAGTTTAAGTTTTTATACTTAAATTTCACTTTATTTTTACATATCACAACTTCAACATTTTTAAGATTCATTGTTATATACCTGTGATCACTCAAGGTGATCTCATCCAGAACCCTCCATTCCACAAACATATCTATGTTTTCAACTTTTAACATAACAAGATCAACCCAACTCCTACCTCGGACACAGTCAAAGGTAGGTGGGCTGTCAGGTTTATTCATAATAACCAAACCATTTGAGTTCACAAATTCCATAATTTTCTCCCCTCTACTATCTGTGGGGTCCATTCCCCACAGTACCGACTTTGCGTTAAAGTCTCCCATAACAATAACATTATAATTGCCATATTTAAACAATACATCCTGTAATATATTTACATTATCATCCAAGTTTTCACTTGGAGAACAATACATACTAACAATCACATACTTAATACAATTAATATCCATCATAATCACAACAACATCTCTATTTACAAACAATACAAGAGGTGTAAAATCACCAGAAACTAAAATTGCCGCTCTTGGGCTATCACAAAAATACATCATCTTGATGTTTTTACTAAATCCCACCAATTTATTTTCATAAAAATAAGGTTCATTAACACTTATCACATTTACATTATTACAAACAACAAACTGCGACAATAACAAATTAGCAGCCTTCGCATGAGCCAAATTACAATGTAAAAAAGAACAATTACTAGCCATAATTGATTCTTGATCGGCTAAACTCTAATTCTCGTTCCAAACTTGGACATTTAACATCAGCTGCACTATGTTTCACTTCATAGTTTTTCTTATAAGTTAAATTAGCATGTACACAATTTAAACATTTCATGGGATTTTTACATTCTGAACTCTCATGTCCAGTCTCTCCACACTTCATACAAGTTTTGTCATTTTTACAGTTTTTTCCGATGTGTCCATACCTGTTACAGTTGAAACATCTAGTTTCTCTCAAATATTCTTTCACATTCAGAATAGTCCATTGCATGTAAATTCTATCTCTTTTCATAATTCGCTTAAAACAACTTGGTTCCACTTCCAACACCCAATGAAGTGTCTTCTCATTCCTACTCTTTATCGAGAATAAAGCTTTCACCTCTCCCTCTAACACTTCTTCATTTTGGGCTTTAATTGTGGCCACCAATTCCTCAGCATTAATCGTCTTATCCACATTATACAAGATCACTCGTGGATTCCTCTTCTTCGGTTTAACAACATTTACCACTTCTCTCAAATTTCCAGATAATTTAATCGCTTCTTCAAAGCTTTCAATATCCTCTTGCTTCTCGCAAGTGATCTTAACCCCTCCACTCTTTACATTTCTAACCGATTTAACCTTAACTTTAAGGTTTATCGGATTAATGTTTCTGGCAATTTCCTTCTGAACCTTTTCAGAAGACATATCTTTATCAACAGGATACACTAATAATATGTGTTCTTGTTGTCGTCTTCTACTGATACTCCTATCCCTTCTAGGAGCAGCAGCTACAGCAGCATAACTTATTTTGCTTGACTCCTCCACTGCCTTCAGAACTTCCTCGTTCTGCTTTACTGTTTTATCCAATTTGTTTTTAACAACATAATAATGCATAAACATACTTTGAACTTCATTAAATATAACAGCTGAATCCTCTTTATTCAACTTGTTTCTTTTGGAATTCAGCACTTCCATTATGTTTTGAAAGCTGTTCCAAACTTCTACTTCCATCTCATTCTTCAGCCTATCAGCCAAAGAGGCTGCTTCTTCATCTCCAGCTTCTGACATCACTACTTGTGATGTCAGTTAACAAAAATAATAAATCCAAATATGAAACAGCTAAGTTTTACCACAATAACTTCAAAACAGAGTCGGTCTAGCACCCAAATTAAGTTTGGGTGAGCCCCCCGGCTACGTCAAAGCACCGACTCGTGGGACCAGACTTAAGGTGCCAATAAAGATTTTCCTCACAGCAACAGAAAACTGCAGCGCAACAGCTATACACAGTTAAGCACCTTATTTTTTAACAAATTTTCAAAACTTTATAATTCACTGGTCCCCGGGGGGGGGGGGGGGGGTGCATGAGTTAATCTTTCCCGGGGTAAGATTAACTCATGTACCAAATTTAGAATCTGCATCGATTCGAGATGTGCCTAAAAAGGAAAGATAATTAGGCATGTGGCGATTGTGCGTCGCCGGGCCCCGAACCAGGGACCTTTGGATTACAAGACCGACATTATAATCACTGAGCAAAAGCGCCACAGGCAGATGAACATTTGTGAATAAGTATGTAAAGGTGTCGGAATGAACACGCAGGCATCTTTTGATAAAACAACAAGTTTATTCTTAAATTGTAGAAATCATAAAATAAGCTCCATTAACGTAATTTACAAATAATAAATCAGAATGTACATGATCCACCCTTTCTACCATCGTCTGCATCCACACACGCCAAGCTCCATTGGGACCAACTCGTACCATTTCCTTGCATCTCTTCGCTTTTTTATAACCTGGTTGCCAGATCCCTTTACTGTCCCCAATCTGCGCGGCTGCTATTTAAATTTAAACTCTTCTTTCCCCAGGGAATCCACAGCTTGAAAAATAAGAAGTCGAGAATAGAAATTTTTAATCCTCACAAGTATATGTGCTAGCTCACCAAGAAAGATACCTTAGTGGCTATTGATATGTTAGTGGCTATTGATATGTTAGTGGTTATTGATATGATAGTAGCTATAAATTATGAGATACAAGGCTTCAAAGTTTTCATGTTTATTTATGTTGCCTTTTTTTAATTTCTTTTACCAATGTAACATTGCGGTATTACCTTAAAATTTGCACTTTTTTATTGCTTCATTCTGTAATACATTATCTTGCTATACAATGTCACCTAAATGTATGAAAATGTTGTGAGACAAACGTATAATTGTTATTAAAAAATGTAGGAATAAAAACTAGTTCAGATATCAATATGCAGTTTTTTTTAATCGTTTTTGCATAGTCTCAATTATAAGTTAGAAAACAAAAGAAGAAAAATCCTTATTAGCCATTTAGGTCCCTTTCTTGGTGGGTGGTCCCACATGTAATATTTGTTTCTTATGCTTTCCATTTCTGCAAAAATCTGAAAACTTAATGCACATATCTTGAGACCCGTAGGAAATCATTTCTGTAAGAAATCTTAAACAGAAACTTGAAACCAGTACGTTTTTTTTTTCTCGTGAAACATGCCTATCATCATTATTGAAAGTGAAGTTGCGTAAAAATATTCGGTGGGGACTGACTAAAAAAATATGGCGTCTTCTATTTTCTGCCATTGGCATGACTACTGAATTTTTTTTAGTAGAATATGTTATCTTGAAAAACACGATCAAAGACAAAGAAAGACGTTCGAATTCTTCATCGGGAGAACTCGGACATCTGTTGGTCACCCACGGGAAAGGATCGACGGATATCACGTGACGACCCCGCTTCGAAAATATCAAAAATAGTTTCGTTTTTATCCCTCATTTTTCGCTCCTCTCGAGTTTCAGAATGGCAGCTGAAGCTCTTGTGCGTCTTCTTTATTTTCTGAGATAGTTTGAGGCTCTGAAAGCCTTTGAAAAGATCTCTGTTTCTAAAATAAACTCTCGAATAAAGGCAGAATTAAAGATTTGTGTTACGACTAAATAAAATACTTTTACGTCACACTGCCTATCTCCAAGGAAAATCAACACTTCCAGGCAACTATTCTTATTACTTGAAGCATGGAGTTAGAGGGAGAAGGAGATAAAACTTTTATGGATAATATGCTTGAAAATGCCATAACTCTTTGAGAATTATATTTAGGTGTCGCTAGTGTTAGTAAAGCGCCCTTTGTTTCCATTTGATACAATAGAGAGGCATAGTATTGAGTATACGTATTTTTGATTATTTTTAGCTTAAGTTTCCCTAATTATCAGTATAATTAATCAGTATTTTTTCACAGTGGTAGGACAGCATTCAGAATATAGGGGGATAGAGATAAATTAAAAGGTAAAATAATTTTAGATACGTAGAAATATTCTTTATTGTTTCAGTTCTAATTTGCATTGCGCTAATAATTTATTTCTGCAAAATTGATAGTTTAAATAAATATTTTAAGTCTATCTCCATGGAAATACATACAATGCAGAGGCGCTTATCTTATCGCAGCGCCACCTGAGTAATTATCTTAAATGATATTGGCATTTTCCCAGTATAGAGCTTTAACTCCTTACCTATACCTCCATGACTTGAAGGTTCGGATTGCTTGACATTGGATTCAAATTTGGCAAAATATCGCCAACGTTTGTAAACTACTTAAATTTTCTCGTTATCTCCAAAACTTTACTCCCACTTTCTAGAGATTTCTATGGAGGGTATAAAAGCCATAAGTTCAGTTGGGCTGAGTTGTCGTAATACGAGTGAAATTGAATTGTGAGATACGTCAATATCTTGAGAACGGAATCTGCTATTTTGAATTAGTTGAGCATTTATTTGCTGTTTTATTGCACTTGACAGTTGCTTTAAAATAGATATCTAGATCTATTTGCTATATATTGTTCCTGTTTACGCTTATTGATGCTTTAAATAAAGAATTAGTTATCCGGTAATTTGGACTCATTTTTGTGTTTAGCTGTGCATTGTTTCTGTTTACACTTATTGGTGCTTTAAATAAAGAGTTAGTTATCCAGAAATTTGAACTCACTTTTGTATCTACAAGAGAAACACGCGAAAGAAAGAGAACCTTGCGGGATCCCGGTAAGAATGTCTTGAGGACTAGATAAGAAATTAGAGACATGAACCACGAAATTGTGGACTCGAAAGATAAGAATGGAAGATTTTAATTAATTGGGGTCGAAAAGAGTAGGTCATGAGTTTGAAGGTGGATTGCAAGAAAAGAACAATGTGAAACCTAATGAAATAATCTTATTCACTATCTTGATAGAGTAATAGGTATTTAACCGCAGAATTACATTATTACTTTCCTTATATACATAATGTATAAGGAAAGTATTGTGACGGGGTCGAAAATTCGAATTCGAGTTTTCGACGGGAGAGCACGTTTCAAGCATCCCTGATCACGAATCAAACATTTTTGAAGTGATGTCTGTGTGTGTGTGTGTGTGTGTGTGTGTGTGTGAAAGTATGTGTGTGTGAAAGTATGTGTGTGTGTGTGTGTGTGTGTGTCAGTGAGTCTGTGGAGAGGATAACTGACGAACGAATAGACCGATTCGAACCAAATTTGGTACAAAAATCACAATCCATAAACACTGGAAGCCTATTGTTTTTATACGTAATCGAATGTTCAGAACCCCCTAAATTTTCGAATGAAATTTTGAAAAAATCGTCAAAAAATCAAAACCGCTAATAAAGTTACGCAAATAGACATCTCTTATGTAATTTTTCATTAGAAAACGATTGGCATAAATTTTAGAACGCTAACTTGAGCCGTTCTCGAGATATTGTACATTTTAAAAAAAAATTATGAAAAAGTCACATAAAAAAATAAAATTCCTATTGAGAAACATGTTCACTTTTCATATGTAATACCATGCGATAAATTGAGTGACATCATTCTCGTGGATCTAGCTCGTTCCATTCATGAAAAAATATACTTTGAATAATACTTTTGCATTTGAACGCCAATAGTCATTTATCAGCTGTAAGAATAACTTTTTTCTTAGTGCATAACGCTTGGCGAGATTTTGGCGACGAATTTGGCGGAATGTCGCCAACTTGGCGACTTTTTGAAATGTTGCCAAATTAACGAAAATCTCGCCAAATGGATAAAAATGACGCTAAATCAATGCAAATGACGACTATTTGTCCAAAATTCAATATATTGGAAAGAATATTAGTATCTACTATAAGAAAAACCTTTTTTTTTACTGTAAAAGTAGTAAATTCATTACATTATATAAGGAAAGTTATGTGTTGCCCACATCAGATTTTTTAATATTATACCGTTCACGGAAAAATGTGGCATGGCAGTTAATATAAGTTTTAATTTATTACAAAATTTTGACTTCCAGGAATTAAATAAGAAAGTAGACTGCTTTAAGAAAATGATGCTGTAATTGTGATACAAGTCGTCAGTTATAAAATATGCTGCTTGATGAATAAGTAGAAAATTAATTTTGAAAACGTTTCTTGGCTTATATTCACAAGATCAAAGTGGGACTCCAAAATGGGATTGTACGTCCCCTAAGTTGGGGGGGGGGGAGGTAATTGGACTGAGGCCGTACTATCTCTTCTCTAACCCATCACCTCTTGAAAGGATTTTTGGACCAACAGATTTTTCGTGTTCATACTCCGGGCAGATATGGGGATAATTTTGGGCGAAACGGTACTGTGTTGGAAGTAAATATTTCTACCAGAAAAATTTTGAAATCTTTTCTTTTTAAATAAAGTTTTGTGTTTGCAGATTAGCTTATCGCCCGCCCGTGCTCAATGAAGCACTTGCTTGCATTTGTGCAGAGTTAATAAGTCTTGGCGAGATCTTTGGCGGTTTTCGAATAAAGTTAACTTCTTCGTACCTCTGAAATTGAGAAACAAATAATTTGGAAGCAAACGAGCTGAACATTTTCATTTACGGAAATGCTCCACTGCTGGAGGATACATATCACTCTGAGTTACATGCGAAAGGAGAACGTTCCGAATTTTAATTACGGTGGATTGGCAACGGAAAGGTGTTCACTCACGTGACTGCAAAAGTGGGGGAAGGGGGAGAGAATTGCGTTCTGAGAGTGAGATGTCGGCGTCTGGACTTGACAGCGTACGTGAATATTCGCAATTTTGTTTTTCGGAAAACGCTTAACAGGGAATGTAATGCTGGATTAAAACAACGGTTGGCGTTTATTTGAATGCTGCAGAAGGCGTTTGTATTAATAAAGTCCGAAATATGGTCGCAATTTCAGAAATAGATCTTAAAATCTAAAATACAGACAGTCCTTTGTTGGAAACGCTAGTAGAGGTTAATATAGATATATATCAGTTTAAAAAATATATATAGAATCTATGGGAGTCAGGTTTGAATTTAAAGATATATATACAGAAGGGCATAGAATATGTGGGCGGAACTGCCTTACCGTGAAGTCCTGCAACGTGGGAGGAGCCAGGGCTGTAGAAGGGTGCGGAGAAGGAGAAATTATATACGAAAAATAAAAAAATCTGAAGTGGGCAATATATGACTTTCCTTGCAAACTCATTTTTCATTTCCTTTATGTATTCCGCAATGCATTAATTTAAATTTTTCGAAAAAAAAATAAGCATTAAATGAACAATACTTTTCACATTATATCGAATTTCTAGGTTTAAAACATTTACTTATTATTTGGCGACAGTAGTGAAAAACGGCTGGTTCTGGCGCAAATCGAGGTATATGTGGTATAAGGAGGAGAAAATAAACTTAATTTTTTGAGGAGGTGATCGGATTTTTTTTCTTCTGGAAATATATCTTTTTTTTTAGGAGGAGGTGATTTTTCTGACTGATAAGAACATATAAATTTTAGAAGGGCTATGGTTTTGGTGGCAACAACGAAATGTGCATAGAGCGCGTTAATTCATGACGAGATTCTGCCTTTAACTTTTTTATGAACCCCATTTTTGAGAAGGACGTGATATTTTACTGCTAAGGACAGTATGATTTCTGAAAAGGAGGAGAAACTTTTTATCCAGAAATCTAACGGACGGCGTTTTTTCGTTTTACGGTGCATTTCAGAATGTTCAAACGATATGTTAGCAAATGGCAAGCGGAGAACATCGTAGATGTGATGTGCAAATGGCATTTAATACGATAATGTGCACATTTGCACATTTCTCCAAATTCGCAGAGTGATTATAGCAAATGATAGGCGTTAGAAGGCAGGACACAATTGTTCACCATGATCCACGGGTCGTGATTCTAGAAAAGACAGAGTAACCAGTGATTGAAGCACTGAGGGATAATTTTTACACGAAATCATGGTCCACGGGTGGTTATAAGTTAAATGATAGTCTATTCGCAAATTTGTTGGAAATGAAATGAATTGCAATATTTTTCGAAATAACTATAACGTAATGTACGGATGGAAGTAGTTATTAGTTAAAAAAAAACCCCACAGAGGAATACAGTGAATTGACTTTTGCCTTTTAGCAGGGCGTGGCCTGACAGTATGACAGCTAACTTCACGTCTTCCAACATCAACCGACAGTGCTTGAAACCACTACCGGAATATAAGTTTGGACCCAAAACTAGCTTTTGGTCTAACCTTATAGCATCGAGCGACGGTACTCGTGGTCCTGTGTTCAAACCTGAACGGGACCAAAACAGTCGGTCCCCAACAATGGTGAACTGGGCTAAAAAGAACATGCAACCAATACGAGATGACAGCACCACACAGAGGCGCACTCGCTCTTTTCTCTCAGTGGCCAACGACTGACGTCACGCTCTCCCTGTAGCTGCACGATCGAAGTACGACATTCACCGATTAACCGGGCTGTTTCCAACGAGTTAGTATATACTACTTCGATGGCTGTTTCCGGTTGAGTCTGGAGTTGAGAATAGTTGTGCTCGGGGAGTCACCTTTAGCTGTTCTCACAGACTCAACCAAGCTCATTCAAGGGGAAGGAGTGTGTGGCAGCCAACCAACTTCGTGCCTTCCAACATCTATCAACCGTGCTTGATATCCTGAATTATAAGTTCGGACCCGAAGCTAGCTTTTAGTCTAACTTTATAGGATCGAGTTACGGTGGGCTTGGGTTCAACCCTGAACAGAGCCTAAACAGGCGGTCCCCACAAAAGCAAGAAAGTTATATAAAAGCCTGGACATTGTATAAAAGCAAGAAAACTGGCCGAGGTCTTTCTTGCTTTATGAAATGTCCTGTAAAAAAGAAAAAGTCGCTTCAATATATTGCTACACTTTTAGAATTATTTTAACAGTGATCGGGTATAAGTTATTCGTAAAAAATATTTAAAATTGTCTTTTTTTAAGTTGGCAACAGCTAAGTCACTCTTTTAGGAATTATCACTGTTTTCCATAGTAAAAAAAAACTATGAAAATCTTAAAATTCGAGTAATTTGTGTTTTAATCATCAGAATTGTAAAGGATTCTGTCCAGTTCTAGTTTTTCCTCGCACTCCCCCCCCCCCCCCCACACACACACATACACAAACATTGGGACAGCTTTCCAAAAGCGTTCAAAATTGGTACTGAAGGTCTTTAAACGTGCATATCTGTCAAAATATCTAATTAAAAAAAATTCGGTAAAATAATACTTTATACAATGATATGAGCAAGTAAAAATTGGATGTGAAATCCAAACTTAATTTTCCTCTATGAAAGTCGCACAGGACGCTGCATAACATTCCCATTAAGTATCCAAACCTGCACGCGACGGGAAATGCCGAAATAATTGCCCCCGGCTGTTTACGTCTCGTCTCGGAATTAATGTTCACGAAATGGCATCCCCGGTAAGAAAATATAAAAAACGCCATCTGTCGGTGTTAATAATTTTAAGCAAACTGTCCATTGGAGATTAGGTTTTAATTTCACATTTGGCTCGCACTTCTTATTGATAGAGGCAGGTTTTGTGTGCGCCTGATACGAATTAGATTTTTATCTTATGTATTAATACATGTTACATATTTGTCTGCTACAGACAGGGTTGAAAACCGCTCGGGATAGTCGGGGTAGTCTTGGAATTGAACGGACTGTTCAGGATTCAATTCAGGACACAAAATGTCTTTGCATTTTTTTAATGAACCTGCATAGAACCACTTCGATGATAAGAACTTGCAATTCCGCCCCAGTAGGTCAGTAGTAGTTCTCGGTTGGGGCAATAAGATTCTTTACAATGCCGCCCGAGCAATTCAACTCTGTGGGTTAGTGCAAAAATGTCGAAGGTCTGAAAGTGACCTTAGTACGATTAGAACGGATTTAACAGACTCTTGTACTAAGATTCGTGGTCCGATTTCCGGTTGAGGCAGGATCTTTACAAACTTTCATTTGCAAGCTTTTCTAAAAAATTCTCAATTCCTCAATGAAAACAGCGTGATAATGGTAGTCCTCTTGTCATTTTTTGAGCAAAAAATAGTATTGAAATAAGAATAAAACATAACATTAAAAAAATCCCCGAATTATGCATAAAAAGTTAAAGCGTTCTTATGTTTATAATAGTGTTTTTAATTTTATAGACCATGTTCACGTTTAATTTGTGTCTTGTTTTTGCGAGATATAAATATCGTTAGTGGATATAGAGGTGATTGATGCAAGTTTAATTGTCTATAAATGTATAAATTAAATAGTTTTAAGGTGTAAATTTATACACATAATAAAATAGGTAGTTTGCTAAAATACTGCTGCTACAACCTCCTTATGGGACACTTGATGTCTGCAAATGCATATTACATGTTGCCATGAAATAAATAATTACTATCAAAAAGCTTTGAATGTATTTGTGTGAAGCATGCGAGCTGTGAAATGTTTTAAACGAAAACTTAATTTATCAAATAATTATGAAATTAGAAGTATAAAAAATTAATTTCAGTATCGGAGAATCCTAATACAAAAGAGTATAAAAGTTTGTAAAATTCGAATATTAAATTAAACAAATTAGAATACAGGACAGAAATGGAATCAACATAACACATTTAAATCATCAAAATGTATTTTCATAGATTTGCTTTTTAACACTTTACTTTGTTTATGACTTTGTTCATTCTGTCTGTCTGTCTGTCCGTTAGCACGATAACTGCCATAAAAATGACTTTATCAAAATGAAATTTTAGTATGTTGTTCAGACGGTCTGTAGGACCTATGGGAATATAAATGAATAATATCACCCAATTAGTTTTGGATTGAACTCGGGTTGACAAAATTAAATACATTGAATCCTATGGGACCTCATTTTTCAAACATTTTTTAAGCGGATTTAAAATTCACAAATTGCTTCGAAATTTTTAAGTAATATTCAAATTATTCCATAAAATATATAAAAAAAATTTCAGCAAAATATACTAAGTAGTTTTTTAAATAAAAATTAAAATAATAACTACACCTCTTATATGAAGCGATCACGTGACCATGATATGAAAAGACCACGTGACCCACTTCAAAATATAATACGGCATCCATCTTGTCTTAAAATCGTGATTTAAAGTTCTTTTTAATTCGAAAAAAAAATATAATTCGTTTAAAGTTCTTTTTAATTCATATTGAGTGTTGTATTCTTCCTAAAACCATTTTATTTTTGAGTTATTTCTGCTAAAATATGCATCTACATACTGAAACCACGCAATGACAATATATTTGAGTTTAAATGATCATCCAAATTTGATTATTTCTACAACGAAGCCTATTTTTCACTTATGTAAAATGTAAACAGCAAAATATATGTAGGATGAGTTGTATAAGAATTGCTGTATTTTTTTAATGCAAAAGTATTTAGATTATGGAGTCTGCATAGCTGATATGAATGAAATAATCATTGATGTTACACAGAAAAGGACGCTTTTTTTCGATGAAGTTTTAAGCATAGAGTTTAATTACTTGTAGCTCCATGGTCTTAAGTTTTTAAATAAAATAAATTATTTTAGCACTGTGATGAATGAAATGATTGGGAAAATGTTATGAATGAAATGCTGCTTTTATAGAGAGAGCCAGGCGTGTTATTTTTTCTATGACGTCATTTGAATGAATGTCAGTTGTTTTCGATGAAGTTTTCAAATATAATAAATTTTTATAGTATTATGATGATTTTAAAAATATTATCGAGGAATGTATCACATTTTAGAGATGTTTAAACCAGGCAATTTATATTTCAATGCCGTCATTTGAATGAAGTTCATTTTTTTCGATGAAGGTTTAAGTTTTCAAATATAATAAATTAATGTAGTATTGTGATAAGTTTTAAAATATTACTTAGGAATGTACTGCATTTTAGAGATGTTTAAATAAAATTGCATTGGAGTTGGAAAGTGTTTCATAATCAATACTTTAAGCATGATTGATCTTTTCTGTTATTATTGCATGTAGCATGGAGGTAAATGGCAACTCTCTAACTTCATGGTTCACGATATTTTAGCAACCGTGTGAAATAAAACAAGAAAGATCAATCATGCATAAAGCATTGATTATGAAACACTTTCCAAATGCAATTTTATTTAAACATCTCTAAAATACGATATATTCAGCGGCGATATTTTTTAATTATCACAGAACTACAATAATTTATTTTATTTGGAAAATTAAAACGATGGAGGTAAAAGTGCTTTCTAACTCCATGTTTAAAACTTCATTCAAACTGTATTCAAATGACGTCATCGAAATATAAATCCTATGACTCTCTATGTAAATCAATGAATATTTCATTCATATATTTTTATTCCAGACTCCAAAGTTGAATAATTTTGCGTGAAAAAAAATTCAGATATTCTTATACAACTCATCTTACAATCCCTTGTTTACATTTTGCACCCATTAAAATTAGGCTTCGTTGTAGAAATAATCAAAGTTGGATGATAATTTAAACTAAAAAATATTGTAACTGCGTTGGCGCAGAATATAGATGCACAGAAAAAACACAGAAATAAAGCGGTTTTAGGACGGATGGAATACTAAATATATATTTAAAAGAACTTTAAATATCACGATTTTATTCTAAGAAAAAAGAAGATGGATGCCATATTTTATTTTGAAGTGGGTGACTTTATATTTTCATATTATATGGGTGTCATTATTATTTTAATTTTTATTTAAAAAAATACCAAACATACTTTGCTGAATTTTTTTTTTATATATTTTATGGGATAATTTGAATATTTCTTAAAATTTTCAAAGCAATTTGTGAATTTTAACTGTGCTCAAAAAAATGTTTGAAAAATTAGGTCTCATAGGGTTCAATGTATTTCATTTTTTTCAACACGGTTTCAATCCAAAAATAATTGGGTGATATTATTCATTTACATTCCCATATGTCCGACACAGATCGTCACAACAACATACAAAAATTTCTATTTGATAACGGCAGTTATCCTGCGAATGGACAGACAGACAGAATGAACAAAGTCATAAACACTTTTCAACGATGTTGTAAAGTGTTGAAAAAGGTAGTGAAGCTTAATACTGGGCTTTTTTAAACTTTTGCATACCATTGGTTATTCATATCCAAAGTGCAGCTTAGCTTATTTTTTATTTTTGCATGCTATCTGTAAGAAGCGTAGTGAGTATTGTTGGTGAATATGTAAGATGTCCTCACTGTCCTGAAAATCAGACGGAGGAAAGAGTAATATTGAACGGACCTAATTTGAACTTTACAAATTTATAAAATAAACTGAAAGAACTGCAAAACTGAACGATATCTAAACCGGCCAGGTGTCTGCTTATGCCGTAGCCAAAATGCATTGTCGAGCATCTGCGCGAGCTTTTTTGAGCTGGTATTTACAATTATTTGCAAACACCCAGCGAAATTATTTGTTGCCTACACCAATGCCTTGTGCAAGGTTGGCAGTTCGCCTGCGGTGTTCAAGGCAATGCTTTGCAAATTTTTAATTCTGTCATATGACGAGTGTATCTTCTAATATATAAGAAATGCGCTTCTCTCCGTTTGTTTGTAACACTAATGATGCATATGGCGAACTTGGCGCCAAACAAATTTTGGCGGCATATTGCCAATTTGGCGACTATTTTAAATGTTGTTAAATTGACTAAAACGTCGCCAAAATGATTAAAATGTATTTAAATTGATAACAATGACGCAAAATGTGAGGCAATGTTTTGCAAATTTTTAATTCCATCATATGAGGGTCATACCTTCTATTATATAAGAAATGCTCTTCTCTCCGCCCAATGTTCTTCTAAATATCGCCAACTTGGCTATATTTAACCCCAGATTGACGAAAATATCGTCAAAATTGAAAAAATGACGCCAAGTTGATGAAAGTGACGCCTAATTGATGAATTTATTATTAAAATATTTTAATATATGGACTATATTGCTTATTGAGGATGCTACTAATATTGATAATTGTTAATATTCAGAGTTGCGTAAAATAGAAGTTAAAATTGGGTACGAAACAGTTTTACATGTTGTCATCCTGAAAAGTGCCAAATGTACAATTTGACGTTATACCCACTGTGCCGTAGATCTTTTCATTATTTTTTAACTGTGATAAAAGTAAATTCATTGTATTATTATAAGGAAAGTCATGTGCTGCCCACATAAGGTTTTTTGCCATCTAACCCGGTTGTTACTTTTATTCAACCATATATGCTGTATCTAACGAAGTATCTAACGAAGTTTTAATTTGCAAATGAAAAATTAATTGAAGTCTGTAGGGAAAATCATGTGTTGCACAGCAGATTTTTGCCCCCTAATGTATAGTCATTTTTCGCCAAGCACTTTTAAAACTGGCAACCCCAGCACTATCGAAAAAGCTACACCAGGGGCGTTGACAGACGTAAATGAATGTATCCATCACTGACGAACATTCGCCCCCATTAATGGGAAGCCCCTGTATTGAGAGGGGCGCCCCCCCCCTCCGGGAAACGGAGCACCTGGCTAATATCCGCGGATGCCATCGGGAGAGATCCCGTTTTCTCAGACTGTATTCTCTTAAAATCGCAGAATTAGCGGAAGAAAAAGTTTCTCCTGGAAGAATAATTTGAAAAATGAATAAACACGACACGCATGCAAAAGTATTTATAAAAGATTGTCGATAACGAAAGATGGTGCAGCTGTTTAGATTTTATACTTTCTCATGGTGTAGAAGGAGGTTTTGTTTATTTTAGAGAGGTGATCTCCAAAGTGGGGTACGTGAGTCGATACGTGGGGGTCGCTAAGAAAATTTAATTCCCCCTCCTAAAGCAAGCTTTATTTTGACGGAAAAAATAAGAAAATGAACTACATAATAACAAATATTAGCTTGTATTTTCAAATTGCATGATCATGAACGCAGCAGTGTTATGATTATTTGAATATTACTTCAGTAGAACACCCGTTTAGAAGAAAAACATTCTTACCCTGTGACTAAAAAAAAAAAAAGAACGTCGTATTTTCCATAACGCAAGGGGGTCGTAGGGCTGGGGTTCTTATCCGTTGGGTCGTCGCGGGTTTTGGGATGGGTGGCAGTACCATAGCTACAATAGAAAACAGAAAAAGCAATATGCGATTGTAGGTAGGTATTGGCGAGATTCACGGCTTGCGTAATCAAGTTCAGAAGTCGATTTTGGGTCATAGAAAAATTAAAGGCTAAATATTCCTGTCTTAGGGGAAAGCGATCAAAAAAGTGCGGAGATCACTGCTCTAGAGTTTAAATTTTAGACTTTCACGGCAATTGCATGCTTTTAAAACTTCTGAATGCATTTTTAACCAGCTTTGTTGGGAGGGGAGGGGGGGGGATATTCTTGTTCAGGACAGATTGATAAAAATCGCCATATAGAATTTTATGAGGGGTACGTATTAATATTTCTCTTACTTAAAATTTGAGAAGTAAGTTTGCAAAGTAAGGATAATTTTGTAAAAAGAAAATATCGGGTGCCTTTTCAGGATCTCTTATAGGGGACGGACACCACTTGAGTGGACCCGGCCACCAATTTTTTTAGGCTGGAGAAGACATCCGTGACCCAAGCCACACTGCAAATCCGAAGGTGTAAGACAACTAATTGTGTGGCCGGTGAGAAACTCTCCAACAGGAAAAAGGCCAAACGATTCACCCAGGCTAGTCGAAAGACATCCTCGGGTAATAGAACCGAAAGCGCCCACCCGACAGCACAGGTCTTTATCGGGCCAAAACCAACCAGACAAGTGCGCTACCACCAGGAGGGCCCACCATACACCCCAACACACATTTATTAAAGAAAAAGAAAATAAACTGAAGTGCGGTTCAACTCGACTCTCTCATATAAAAACATTTTTAAAAGTTTTAGTTTTTATTTTATTTTATTTTATTTATTATTTCTTTTTTTTGAAAATTTTGCAAGAAAGTTTTTGAAAAGTTTGTATTGTTGGTACAAATGATATACTGGTACTCTTCATTTTAAAAGTTTGAAAAAATTGGTATCAAGCTTAACAATGTACCTCCTCCGGAGGTGGGGGGTGGGAGTGGTAATTTATCCCCCGAGGGGGGTCTAATGACATGATGAACACAGAAATTGTATCGCAGATTTTATTTTCACTCCAATGAATGAAACTTTTAAGTTTCGTGATTATTGAACCATGGATTACTCTTTTTATGCATAATTATGTCAAATTTTGTCCTATTCTGCCATGTTAAGAAAATATAAATTTCTCGAATAAATTTCGAAGTTTTCGCTCGAATTTCAAAAAAATTCTGTCTAGTTCTAGGTATTTTTTTTTAGCAAAGTCGGGTATAATCCATTTTGGTGATAATCCATTTATATTTGTGGCAGTTATCTTGCACACAATAAATTGATCACAGACAGACAAGTATCACTATAAAAATCGTCAAAACAGGATCGTCAAATCAGTATATGTGCAAAGTGATACGCCTTGTAAATGTGAACAAAGATTTAGACGAGTAGTTACCAGGTTTGGCATTTTACCTGAACCATGTTTATGACCGATAATTCACCATTTTGCAATGATATCAACAAGTTGGAGAGTCACAATGTCAACATGGGGTAACCCACGCTCCCAGGGTTGATCCGAAGAATTTACGTCAAAAAATGGGAATTCAATCAGGGCCGGCTCTAAGCCATCATGGTGGCTGAGCAAAACCAATCAAGATAGGGGATTAAGACTACCTAACAAAAAAGAGAACGAGAATCAGAAGAAAAATGATGTTCAATATGATGAGACCTAAAAGATTCAATATGTACACACTTGTGAAAGAGCGGCCACACAGTAAGCTACCATAAGCCTTTGGGTTGGTCGTGTGGTCTGGGTTTTCTACACTTGTGAAAGAGGGCGCGGTAGCCCATTGGTTAGCGCGCTGGAGTTGCACTCGGTAGGCCCGGGTTCGATTCCAGCCACTGCCAAAACTGCCGCCGTGTTCATGCGGAGTACGATCACGTTAAACATGTGGGTCCGAAAATCCTTCCGAGAGGTTGGTGGTAGGGGAAGGAGGGTACGGTCCCTGTGGATGCCTCCCCCACTGGGTTCCGGTCTAAATTGGGTGGCACTTCCCGACCGTCCAAACAGTTACCTTACACCTTTCTGGTAGGTCGGACGGTCTGGGTTTCAACATCAACAGCAACACTTGTGAAAGAGGCAGAGTTGTACAAGATTTTGAGATACACCTACTTGTTTCAAGTTACTCAAACCAGTTGCACTCGGTAGGCCCGGGTTCGATTCCAGCTACTGCCAAAACTGCCGCCGTGTTCATGCGAAGTACGATCACGTTAAACATGTGGGTCCGAAAGTCCTTCCGAGAGGTTGGTGGTAGGGGAAGGAGGGTACGGTCTCTGTGGATGCCTCCCCCACTGGGTTCCGGTCTAAATTGGGTGGCACTTCCCGACCGTCCAAACAGTTACCTTACACCTTTCTGGTAGGTCGGACGGTCTGGGTTTCAACAACAACAACACGATAATTCACGGAGCTTTATAATGTGCACAGGGCCCTAGCCAGAGACGAAATTGAATAGGGATTGAAGATAAATTCAAGGGGGGGGGGGGCAACAGTCTTAAAGGAGGGACTCACCAAAAACACAATTCATCATTAGCATTTATAAACCGTAATAGTTACTATTATATATTTCAATTCATATAAATTATTAACAAATAATTGCATATTTATATTTGAAAGCTAAGAGCTGATTATTATTATCCATATAGCTAATATACATCAATATTAATATATAATAATTACAATTGATTTTAATATAAGTATTAATTAGTAATAAATCGTTAATCATTTGTAGAAACATTATGAAAGTTAATACAAGTTAATGTTTAATATTAACTCTTACCTACTTATCAGTTGATTTTGACTCTATAACAGTGAACCCCACTGTAATACAAAAGTATCCTAAATACTATTGTCATAGTTTTTATATTAAATATGTAAGTAAATTGATCATTAATGTAATCACAAATTTAGCTAAATTAAAAAATCGTAAATTTAAAAAAAAATCTCAAAGAAATTTTTTATGCAAAATTTGAATGACATTTTATACAAAATTTCATATCAATTTATTATTTTTATCAGGGGAGCTGAGTATACCTCTTGGAGGGGGGGGGGGCTTATCCCCCTCTGGCCTCTGCCTGGCTTCGACCCTGAACGAGCATAAGGAAAATTTAACTTACCACCATATTATAATATAAGTATAATAATAGAGCATTTTCCATACATAAAACATTTTCTTTCAGGACATCATGACCATTGTACTATATTTACTTTTCCACACTATGTAATATAGTATGGAGAAAGTATTGTTTTCACGAAAATTTTCGAATACGAGATTTTGATGTTAATATATGTCTTAAGACCTCCTGAGCAAGTTTTGACTGTTTTTGGAGTGATGTCCGTCTGTCTGTGTCTGATGTTTGCGGTCGATTTTTTATGGACACCATAGCGGAGACAAATATCAATGGACTTTCACGAAACTTTATATCCGGCTCTGTCATGAAATAATCTAGAACTAGATAGATTTTTTTTAAATTCGAACGAAAACTTCGGACAGAATTTGACACAATCATATATGAAAGGGTTTATTTATGACTCAACAAGCACGAGACTTAATAGTTTCAATCATTGTTGTTAAAAATAGCCTAGCCGCGATACAATTTTATTTGCTCGTAACGTTATTAGCCCCCCTTGGGGGGCAAGTGGCGATACAAGTTTTTTGTTCATGATGTCATTAGCCCCCTTGAGGGGTTGGTTGGTTGGGTGATTAGGGTTTTTGGCACAGGATCCAAAGAAGATATGCTGTGCCAGACATATGGTGTAAAAATACAGAGATTAGCAAGGAATTGAAACAAATGTATAAGATAAAAGTGTGATAATATGTGAATTAAACATGACAATGGAAGATGCATAATGATAGAAACAAGATAAAAAATCTGATGTGGGCAGCACATGACTTTCCCTGCAGACTCAAATTCATTTTTTCTTTACTTCTTTAATAATTCATTAAATTGAGTTTAATTGCATAAAATAACACCAAATTTGCATTTTTAATTCAATTTCTGTTTTTATTTGTTAATTGGACATTTTTCCAAAATCGGCATAACTAAATGCGAAAATCTCAAATATCTCGAAAACGGTTAGTCCTAAAGTACTGGAGTTGTTCTTATTCTTTTCCTCATCAAAAATTAAGTATAAAACAAGCATTTAATTGATATATTTGAATATACGTAGATTTTTTTTAGCTTTTGGCGATATTTGAGGGCCATTTCGTAAAAAGAGGCAGGTTGTTCTTTTCCGAATAATACCAAAATCTAATCAGCACCAGAGTATCCCACAAGTAACTTATCTACTACATTTTGTGAAATTTGGTCAATTAGTATTTTAGCTAGAGTGGATAACTGAAATTTTTACGGGCCATTTAGCAAAAAAAGGCGGGTTCTGTTTTTACGAATCGTACCAAAAACAACATCAGAGTCATACTGAAGTAACTTACCTACCAAATTTTATGAAATTCGGTCCATTAGTTTTTGAGTTAGAGTGGATACATACATTGCACGGACAGACACACAGACAGACAGACACACAGACAGACACACACACAGACAGACACACACACAGACAGACACACACACAGACAGACACATAGTCACACACACAGACGTCATGCTAAAAATAGTTTTTTCGTATTCTAGAGGTTTCGAAACGCGTAGATTGTTGACGAATTGTTTGATGTCAGTTAAAGAGATGGTCATATTTAAAATTTGAGTAGCTCATTTAGCAGCATTGTCTGCCATCTCATTTCCTTTTATACCAACATGTCCTGGGACCCAACAAGATTCAGTATGGTATCCTTGTACCTTCAGACGATGCTCATACTTAAGGATATCAGAGGCAATGGGGTAATTCATAGCCATCTTAGATGATAAGAGCTGTAACGAACTCAATGAGTGAGTATAAATATGTGCTTTTCTTAATTTTGATGAGAGATAAAGATCCGAGACTGGTATATTGCCACAATCTCCAGTAAATATTGAGCAAGCCCCATGCAGTTTAAAATACTTTGCAGTATTGTTAGGTAAATAAGCCATACCCTGCTTTGGAACCATCTGTGAAAACAGGAGTAAACACTTTATAGAGATTCCTATGTCCTGCAAACAATTGCACATAAATAGTCTGAGTGGTACTAGTCTTCGAAAAACTACAGGAGTTGAGAAAGGTGAAATTTGTAACATGCCATGGAAGTGTTTCAAAAAACTAACATAGGGATCTACTAACATAAAGGTCTACTAGCTAAAGGTCCTAACATAAAGGTCTACTAGAGGGGTTGCTGCTACAATATTGCGTATTCTCTTGCCAAAAGAAGGGATGGGTGATGGTCTATGGCTATGCAGTCGATCAAGGAATGATCGTTGCAAAGGATGGTTCTGAACGGATATGATCCGAAAGTAATAGTTCAGTGCCAGCTGTTCACGCCTTAATTCTAAAGATGGCTCATTACAGACAGAATATAAGCTTTAAACAGGAGATTTTCTAAAGACATCTGAAGATGTACGTAAAGCCTTGTGGTGAATAGAATCAAGCTTCTTTAGTACAGATGTTTGTGCTGATCCATACACTGAACAACCATAGTCAAGCTTTGAATGAATAACATATTTCCCCTCGAGGCGAAAATCACCTCCCTCCCCGGGCGTACATTGTCAACTACGGTATCAATCGAAATATTTTTTCAAGCCTTTTAAAGTGAAGAGTAACACGACGTAGTTATTGGATCCGCGATACCGATTTTTCAAATTTTTTCTTGTAAAATTTGAGAAAAAAAAAGAAATGAATTCTGGTATGAAAAAGTCGAGTTGAACCACACTGCAGTTAATTTTTTTATGCCACGCAGTAGGCGAACCCAAATAATCTGAAGTATAAATGTACGACTTAGTTTAATGTGGCTTCACACTCAGGATTTTATGAAAATGTATTACCATAGGTGGCGCCACGGGGGTGCTACAGCACCCCCATTACAAATTGAGCAAACACTCCTTTTTACTTAACAACTGCCCTTATTCTAACAATTTTCAGTTTCTCTCTCTCTCTCTCTCTCTCTCTCTCTCTCATTTTTTACGGATTTATAAATCTGAGATCACGATTTTTAAGGTTTCTGGATAGACTCAGTTCCAAATGACTGCACATGCGCAAGACTTCAATAAAGAAATCTGTCGCGGGGGGATACAGAGGCAATTAGTTTCGTATCGAATTTAGCAGAACATTGTCAATATTCCATTGGCGTCTGTGCTAGCGTGTTCATAGTTTTCTAATTTCTCTTTATTTTGTATTTTTTAGGAATTAAGACCATGGCTATATCGTTCACAAATCGGGGGACAAAATATAATGAATTAAAATTCCACAAGTAAACTATTTATTATTTTTAACTACACATGCTTCGCATGAGCATAACCAGTTGTGAGCCTCCAATGCATAGCAAACCAAATTGTGAAAGCCTGGCGCCGGCACCGCCTATGTGTATTACTGATATCTTTAGGAGAAAAAAATTGTACCTCTGTCTTAATCTAGCAGGAGAAGTTGCCTATTCATCTTTCTTAATTGCAAAACTTTGTGCGTCATTTTGGTGGATTTCCGGATGGGCGGCACCGGGTGTTTCCCCAGAATTGGACCGTGATGCGGACGCTTCCATCCAGGTGAAGTAACCGAATCATTCCGTTTGACCAGCTCCCACTCCTTGGGAGGTATTGTAGGTGGCATTTATTAAGATTGGAATATATGAATGCGAGAGAAAACAAATCAATATCCCACTCTTAAACTCCAAACTGGAACACGTTTTTTTTCTTGCTGTCTCTGAACTCTTATTAATAAAAATTCAAACATATCGAACTGGATGAAAGTTTAGTGAGTTTTAGCGCAACTCCTCCCTCCCGAATCGCGAATTTTAGCAAATTTTTAGGGAAGAAAAAATCTGATCTGGGCAGCACATGACATTCCCTACAGATTCATATTCACATTATCTTTATTTCTTCAATAATTCATTAATTGAGTTTAATTGTACAAAATAACACCCATAATTATTTTAAATTACACTGAATTTGCACTTTTAATTCAATTTTCGTTCTCATTTGGTAACTGGATTTATTTTCAAAAGTGGCGTAGCGAAAGTGCAAAATATATATATATATATATATATATATATATATACATATAAAAATAAGTATATCACGAACGGAACTCCTATTTAAGTAAAGGAGAAAACAGAAACCTTACAGAGGATGTGGCGCTTAGCAGCTCTGCATCCAGAGTGGAATACAAGGATATAAACAAGAAGAAAAAATAAGCGAGAACAGGAGTGACCATATGATTTGCATAGAATGGCTGGGGTGGATTGCGACACCCCTTTCCCGCTTAAAGCAGCTTTTACGACCCGGGCAACGCTCACGGCACCAATGTAACTCAATGGTCAATCTCCCACATGTGCAAAGACAGAAGCACCCGAACGGACAAAAGAGCAAAGATGGAACCAAGCATGGAAGAGATACACCTTACTATCCAGCATGAAAACACAACATTTTATAAGGGAAAGTCGCACATGCGCGAAAAGACTTCAAGATGATAGGATCGCAGATATGAAAATATATATGATTAAGAATTCTCATTTAGAATCAAACAATGTACAATTTCTTTCTTTGAAAAAGGAATAGTAATAATGTTGTAAAAAATATCTAGGGTAATTTCTTTTTAATGCATCATTTATTATTTTATTACATTCATGAATGCAGTCTTTTTTAAAAGTACTGTAGTTTCTGTTTCTTCTGAAGTACCCGATAATAATATTTCTGAATATATTTTTAGTGAGGTTTGAATTCCAATCAATAATATTATTAATTTTGATATTGTATGAATTTCTCTTGTCGTGTATGGTTGTATAAATTCCATACTGTTGGTGCTTTCTTATTGACAAATCCAGGAAGTCTGTCGATCCATCCTCATTGATCGGGTTTTCAATTAAGTCCAATTCCCTTGGGTAGAATGCAAAATCTATGTCAGGGGTGTTTGCATAACCCCCTAATATCACGTCGTCAACATAACGGAAATAAGGTATTTCCGATAATAGATGGGTTCCTCTTTCATATTTGGATAGATAAATATCCGCCAATATTGATGAGCATGCACCACCCATGGGTATGCCTTTGACCTGTTTGTAGAAATGCATACCGTCATATAGTATGTTTTCATTTAAAACCAACTCAATCAAATCCAAATATCTTCTGAGAGTTATATATGGTTTTAAATTATACTCTTCATGTAATTCTTTCAAGATCATTTGTAGGTTTGTTAAATCGATGTTATTAAACAGATCCCTGAAATCGTAGCTTCTGAAGTTTAAATCTTTATGGCAAAATTTCAGTCGGTCTATCAATTCTTGTCCGTTTTTTAACATTATGGAGTTTTGCTTCTTAATATCAGTCATAACATATTGGAGTAATTTCAGAAGTTTTTTATTTGCATGTTCCAGGTATGATCCGCATCCCACTGTTACAGTACGGAACTTGACTGGCTTTTTGTGTAACTTGGGAATGAGGATCAAGTATGGAAATTTTACTGATTTAATATCCATACCAATTCTTTTATACAGTGCTTTTATTCTATTAGTGATGATTGATTCGTTGCTAGGAATTAATGTATACATGGCACAATCCTTATAGCATTGTGTTAAAGTATCGACATAGAATTTTTTACACGTGAATGCAAAATTCGATACGATTTTGTCGGTGTATGTCAATACGAATTCTTCATTAAAATGTTTGATTGAAAACGGAAATTGAGAACTCCCAGAATCCTTGTTTCTTCTCGGGTAGAATTGGCAAAAAGCACTGTAAAAGGCATATTTCCATGCGTTAAAAGTTTGTACAGGTATACTGTGTTTGACAGCCATCTTGTATATGAAGGTTTCCAGATCGTAATTAAATTCATTATAAATATCATTATATTCTTGTATTCGGTACTTAGTACCAAGTTGTAATAAGTTTTTGAGTTTATTATCTTTTATAAAATCTAAGTTTCCAGTAATTATATGCTTGTGGTAGGGATCACAATGTATATTTTTATGACATTGACAGGATTCAATATTAAATGAAGACACGGTTTTACATAATTTATTGTAGTTGAATAATCTTCTTCCGTTGGTTCTTACAAAGCGATAGGATATCTTAATATTTAGAATTGGTATGGATATTAAATCAGTAAAATTTCCATACTTGATCCTCATTCCCAAGTTAGACAAAAAGCCAGTCAAGTTCCGTACTGTAACAGTGGGATGCGGATCATACCTGGAACATGCAAATAAAAAACTTCTGAAATTACTCCAATATGTTATGACTGATATTAAGAAGCAAAACTCCATAATGTTAAAAAACGGACAAGAATTGATAGACCGACTGAAATTTTGCCATAAAGATTTAAACTTCAGAAGCTACGATTTCAGGGATCTGTTTAATAACATCGATTTAACAAACCTACAAATGATCTTGAAAGAATTACATGAAGAGTATAATTTAAAACCATATATAACTCTCAGAAGATATTTGGATTTGATTGAGTTGGTTTTAAATGAAAACATACTATATGACGGTATGCATTTCTACAAACAGGTCAAAGGCATACCCATGGGTGGTGCATGCTCATCAATATTGGCGGATATTTATCTATCCAAATATGAAAGAGGAACCCATCTATTATCGGAAATACCTTATTTCCGTTATGTTGACGACGTGATATTAGGGGGTTATGCAAACACCCCTGACATAGATTTTGCATTCTACCCAAGGGAATTGGACTTAATTGAAAACCCGATCAATGAGGATGGATCGACAGACTTCCTGGATTTGTCAATAAGAAAGCACCAACAGTATGGAATTTATACAACCATACACGACAAGAGAAATTCATACAATATCAAAATTAATAATATTATTGATTGGAATTCAAACCTCACTAAAAACATATTCAGAAATATTATTATCGGGTACTTCAGAAGAAACAGAAACTACAGTACTTTTAAAAAAGACTGCATTCATGAATGTAATAAAATAATAAATGATGCATTAAAAAGAAATTACCCTAGATATTTTTTACAACATTATTACTATTCCTTTTTCAAAGAAAGAAATTGTACATTGTTTGATTCTAAATGAGAATTCTTAATCATATATATTTTCATATCTGCGATCCTATCATCTTGAAGTCTTTTCGCGCATGTGCGACTTTCCCTTATAAAATGTTGTGTTTTCATGCTGGATAGTAAGGTGTATCTCTTCCATGCTTGGTTCCATCTTTGCTCTTTTGTCCGTTCGGGTGCTTCTGTCTTTGCACATGTGGGAGATTGACCATTGAGTTACATTGGTGCCGTGAGCGTTGCCCGGGTCGTAAAAGCTGCTTTAAGCGGGAAAGGGGTGTCGCAATCCACCCCAGCCATTCTATGCAAATCATATGGTCACTCCTGTTCTCGCTTATTTTTTCTTCTTGTTTATATCCTTATATATATATATATATATATATATATATATATATATATATATATATATATATATATATATATATATATATATATATATATATATATATCGAGAACGGCTAGTACAAGTGTTATGGGGTTGGTCTTATTCTTTTCATCGTCAAAAATTACGCATGAAACAAACATTTAATTGATATATATGAGCATACATAGTCTTTTATTTTATATTTTGACGATTTTTGCGGGCCATTTCGCAAAGAAATGCAGGCTATTTTTTTCCGAATCGTACCAAAATCTAATCAGCATCAGGGTAACCTACAAGTGACTTATCTATCAAATTTTATGAAATTCTGTTAATTAGATGTTTAGTTAAATTGGATACATTGCACAGACAGAGAGACACACACACAGACGTTACGCTAAACATAGATTTTTCGAATTCTAAAGGTGTCAAAATGTGTAGATTCATTAAAAACTTGAGTTGCGATTTTCGGCACGATTCCAGTATTTTCCCTACATATTACCATGTATTGCCGGGAAAGAAAAAACAGACTTTAGCAATTAAAAGAGTAATGACAAATTTTAACAATTTTTAATTAAAATCACGACTTTTTGCATTTTAAAACAAAAATAGCGATATGTAGTATCTCAATGATTTTAAATGCAATCATATGTTCGGAAGATCCCCAAATTTTTGAGTGAAATTTGAAGAATCATCAAAATATCAGAACTTTCAATAATGTTACGTAAATAAGCATTTATTATGTAATGTAATTTTTGATTAAAAAACAAATGACATAAATTTTATAATGAACCATTCTCGAGTCATTGCACGTTTTTTTTATATAAATTTATAAAAAAAATCGCATAAAAAAAGAAAGTGCTATCTATTGTGAAATCAGTTTACGTTTCAATGTAATATTATTCGATAATTTTGTTAACATTATTCTCGTGTAGCTAGTTCGTTCCATTCATGAGAGATGATACTTTGGGTAGTCGTTTTGTATTTTAAAGCCTAACAAGTCCTCTATAATCATTTTACGTAGAAATGCCCTTCTCTTCGTTTGCCTGTAAAGGAGATGGTGATGAATTTTGATAGTGATGGATTCGATAAACTTAGCAACTTTGCAGCGTCCATTTCGACGATAAGAGCTTGCGATTTCGTTCCAGTAGCTCAACGGTAGACCATCGGCTGGCCAGTTTGGAGATCCAGGGTTCGATTCCCGATTGAGACAGCAAGGTACTTTACAATGGCGCCCGAACAAATCAACTCTGTAGGTTAGTGTAAAGATGTCAGAGGTCTGAAAACCCCAGACCGTGCGACTCACATAGTGGGTTTAGAGTGGCTAGCTGTACGGCCGGGAAAGGATACCTCCTGCACTCAGGAGGCACCCAAGGTCTACCATCCAGACAAACAAACATTTATTTAGATCTAAAAAGATAACAATGGATGAAAAATAGTGTGATTAAACAGACAGTTTTACATTATATTTGAACTTGACAAGTACGTCCATTTTTAAAAATTGGAAAAGGGTTATTGCGAAAAGGGTTATAAAAAGATCATTGAAAAATAAAATTTAGAGTGAGGTATATTAACATAATGAAAAATCCGATATGGGCAGCACATGACTTTCCCTGCAGATTTATATCCACGTTCTCTTTATTTTATTTAAATTTAATTCACTTTTAATTCAATTTTCGTTCTCATTTGGCAACTGAACCTATTTTCAAAGATAGCGTAGAGAAAATACGAAAAAACTAAAATATCTCGAGAACGGCTAGTCCTAGTGTAATGGAGTTGGTCTTATTCTTTTCTTCGTTAAACATTAAGTATAAAACAAGTATTTAATGGATATATTTGAGCATACGTAGTTTTTTTATTTAAGATTTTGGTGATTTTTGCGGGCCATTTCGTAAAAAAAGGCAGGTTGTTCTTTTCCGAATCATACCAAAATCTAATCAGCACCAGAGCATCCTACAAGTAACTTATCTACCAAATTTTGTGAAATTTGGTCAATTAGTATTTTAGCTAGAGTGGATACATGAAATTTTTACGGGCCATTTCGCAAAAAAAGGCGGATTCTGTTTTTACGAATCCTACCAAAAACTAATCAGCACCAGGGTCTCACGTAGGTGACTTACATACCAAATTTTGTGAAATTCTGTCCATTAGTTTTTTAGTTAGAGTGGATACATACATTGTACAGACAGACAGATAGACAGACACACAGAGGACAGACAGACACACACACAGACGTCACGCTAAAAATAGTTTTTTCGTATTCTAGAGGTCTCGAAACGTGTAGATCCGTCGAAAACTCGAGTTGTGATTTTCGGCATGATTCCATTACTTTCCCTATACATTACCATATATTGCAGGGAAAGTAAAAATAGATTAAAATTAAAGAAAATAATAAAATTTAAAAAGTAAAATTTAGAAAATATATAAAAAGAAAATATATGAAAAGTAAAAAAAAAAATAGGCACATGAAAAACAAAAACAGAAATTTAGAATATAATTTAGGAAAGAAAAATTAGAAGAAATACAAATAAAAAGGGTCAAAAGAAAAAAAAAACCGAGAAAATAAGAACAGTTAACATAGCTTTTTTTTTCTTTTTAAGCAGAAAATATGGAGGGAACACAATAACAATAAGTTCATATAAGTTAATAAGAATGATTAATAAGTTAATAAGTTAATCATGGATTCATTGTCGAAAGGAAGATGTCGGAGGTCTGAAAGTAACCCTAGTGCGACTAGTATGGATTCAGTGGACTCTGGAAGCTAGAGTGCCGATTTCAAATTGAGGGGATAACGACCACGTAGGATACTAACCTGGGTAAAAATAGCAGGAAGTGATCAGTCAGATTGTCAGTTGTCCGCCAATTTGACATTAGAGGGTGGAGAATACAGAGTCCACTTCGACGATAAGAGCTTGCAATTGCGTCCCAGTAGCTTAAGAGAGTAGCCCAGTAGCTCAAGAGAGTAGCCAGGTAGCTCAGGTAGAGCGTCGGGTTAGCTGGTCAGTTCGGAGATCTTGGGTTCGATTCCTGGTTGGCCAGCAAGGCTCTTTACAACTCACTTAGCGAAATATTGCCAACTTGGTGATATTTCCCCTAGATTGATGAAATATATTGCCAAAATTGCAAAAATGACGCTAAATTGTTGAATTTATTATTGAAAATATTTTAATATATGAACTCTATTGTTTATTGCGGATGCTATCAGTATTGATTATTGTCAATTTAGAATTGAGGGAAATATAAGTTAATTGGGAACTTCGAAATAGTTTTACTTGTTGTCATCCGGAAAAAACGTTCAATGTACAATTCAACGCTAAAAACATTGCGTAGTAGGTTTTATACATCGCTTTTTCACCGTTAAAGAAGTAAATCCATTGTATTACATAGGGAAAGTCTCACACCAGCATTTTCATTTTTCAGATATAACGTTGGGGTTTATAACCATGGGACGTACGCAATTGTCGAACGCAGGGAATTTGTCTAAATTGATTGATATGAAAAGAAAAAGAAGACGGCGATACAGGACCACATCGTTCACCAAATTTGATCGCATCAGACGCCTTCTTGTCTAGACTTCTTCCTAAATAAAAAAGGGTACGTTAACAAGTTACACCAGTTGAGAGCGAACATTAAAACGGAAATTGTCTTGAAATCACAGGAAAGGTGGAAGGAAAGGTGGAAAATTTTCTGAAAAGAGTAAATGTGACTTTTTACAGCAAAAAGTCTCACATTTATTTGATATAATTTTTCGAATATAATGTAAAAAAATAATAATAATAGTAATAATAATAATAATAATAATAATAAACTCTTAAGTCCAACTTAATTTCTTTTATTTATTACATTTTATTCATAAGTTATAACTAAAATTTTAAAAGGATTTTTGCCGTTTGTACAGGGAAAGTGTTATGTCAGAGTCAAAAGTTCGAATTAGAATTTTTTGACGAAACAGCACGTTTCTAACATACATGAACACGAATCGAACTTTTCCAAGTGATGTCTCTCTCTCCCACTCTTACTACGTTAGTCGCTATCTCTCTGTGTTTGTTTGTGTATGTATGTATGTATGTATGTATATTAAACCCTCTGTGTGTATGTATATATGTTAAACCCTCTGTGTGTACATCTATATGTTAATCTGTGTGTTGTATGTATGTATATTAGTTTATGCATGTTAGTGTGTGTATGTGCTAGTGCGTGTGTATGTTTTAGTGCGTGTGTATGCGTTAGTGCGTGTGTGCGTATATTAGTGTGTGGGCGTATGTTAGTGTATGTGCGTATGTTAGTGTGTGTGCCATTTAGTGCATGTGTGCATATGTTAGTATGTGTGTGTGTGTTAGTGTGTGTGTTAGTGCGTGTGTATGTATGTTTGTGTGTGCGTATGTTAGTGTGTGTGTATGTTAGTGTGTGTGTGTATGTTAGTGTGTATATGTATGTTACTGTGTGTGTATGTATGTTAGTGTGTGTGTATGTATGTTAGTGTGTACGTATGCATGTTAGTGTGTGTATGTATGTTAGTGTGTGCTTGTGTTAGTGTGTGTGTATGTATGTTAGTGTGTGTTTGTGTTAGTGTGTGTGTGTGTGTTAGTGTGTATGTATGTATGTTACTGTGTGTGTATGTTAGTGTGTGTGTATATGTTAGTGTGTGTGTATGTATGTTAGTGTGTGTTTGTGTTAGTGTGTGTTTGTGTTAGTGTGTATGTTCGTGAGTTTGTGGATGCGATATCACACGAACGAAATTTGGTACAAATATTTTCGAACGAAATTTCGTATAATTACGTTTCGAACGAAATTTGGTACAAATATTACAAACCCTATTGATGTTAAACAGAATGGAATGTTCGCAAGATATCCCACTTTTCGAATGAAAACTTGAATAAACCATTAAAAAGTCAAAATCTTAAATATTGTTACATACCTTGTCATTTCTTACGTAATTTTTCATTACAAAACGCATGACATAAACGTAGAACATCAACAGTTTTCGAAAAATAGAACGTTTTTCAAATAAATTAAAAAAACTACATAAAAATAAAGCACTATTGCGAAATAAATTCACTTTTCATACTCAATATTATGCAATAAATTTGTTAAACTTATTCTCGAGGATCTTGTTAGTTACATCCCCAAAAGAATTTATTTTATAATAGTTTGTATTTTTACGCACCATCATTGGCCAATAGTCATTTATTTGAAGGGGTATTAATTAAATATCAATTGCATTTTGCATATGGATTTTGCATGTGAGTATGAATAAGTCATTCTGTTTCAACTAATGAAATAGCCAAATTTCAATTATCATGGTGTTAATTCTATGCCATTAACATTGTGGTATGGCTTTATTATATACAGCGTGATTAAAAAAAGATGGGCCAAATTTACGAGGTGGTAGTACACACCAAAGCAAGCATTTTTTGTCATAGTTTACCGGGTCGGAAATGAAACGTAAAGGCGTCAGTGGTCGCTTATTGGTGAAATCTATGAGGTGAGGCGAAAACACAAGAATGATTTAAAAGTTATAAAACGACGTTTAATAAACAATAATTTCAGCAATGGCTCAAAAGAGCAATCATCAACCTGAATGAATGTCTCACAGCGACGATGGATGGATTGGCGAACTCTCTTGAACAAACCAGGTGTGTCATGCACTTCGGAATACGTGGATTTCTTCGTCCACCAGAAAATAACAACCAGAATGAAGTTTTAAAGTTTGCGAAGCGGACGCTTCCCAACGAGTAAGGCGTCCTGTAACGCCTTTACGTTTCATTTCCGACCAGGGAAACTATGACGAAAAATGCTTGGTTTGGTGTATACTACCACCTCGTAAAGTTTGGCACATCTTTTTTTAATCACCCTGTATACACCCAAGTGCCAAAAGTCATAGGGTACCTCTCTAATATCGTGTTGGGCCTCCTTTAGCTCGGCGAAGTGCAGCAACTCGAGGTGGCATGGACTCAACTAGTCGGTGGAAGGCTCCAGAAGAATTGTTCTACCATGCTGTCTCGATAGCAGCCCATAATTGCGTGCTTGTGGCAGGTGTTGGAATTTGAATTTGGGCATGAAATTGAGGAAATTTGGGCATGAATTTGGGCATGTTCAAAGGGATTCATATTTGGTTAATTTATGATATATATATATATATATATATATATATATATATATATATATATATAATACAAAAGAGAATGAAGAAAGAACGACGATGTATCAAAATTTCGCCGGGAGGAATTGTGACCCCCACTTCCCGGTTATGGGGGTCACAATCCCCCCCCCCCCCGGCGAAATTTTGATACATTATCGTTCTTTCTTCATTCTCTTTTGTATTATATAAATGTACTTGGTTGAGCAGCAAAGCGCCTATAGGTATATTTTCAGTTGGTTGAATTCGATGTGGTTGATAGATTTATTTATTTGTATATATATATATATATATATATATACTAAAATATTCATAAATACCGAAGTAAATTATAAAAGTGTTAATCATACTTAGTAAGCATGAAAAGTTTGTTAAACTAAAGGTAATAAAGTATTAAAGTAAGAGGAAGCAAACTACATCTAATTTATTAAAGTAAGACGAAGCAAAATACATTTAGTTTATTGCGCAAATACAGCTTATAAATAAAATGATCTCAATAATAAAAATATTATATGAAATACCAATGATAGATTAGAGGTAAATGGTAACTCATATAACCATAACATAAAATATAAGATACCTACGTATAAAGATGTGACAAAAATAGAGTTTCATCAATCAAGGGGAGAATAAACAAGAAAGATCAATCATGCTTAAAGCATTGATTATAAAACACTTTCCAACTTCAATGCAATTTTATTTAAACAAGTCTAAAATGCAATACATTCCTCGGAAATATTTTGAAACTTATTACAATACTGCATTAATTTATTATATTTGAAAACTTAAACCTTCATCCAAAAAAAATGAACTTCATTCAAATGACGGCATTGAAATATAAATTGCCTGGTTTAAACATCTCTAAAATGTTATACATTCCTCGATAATAGTTTTAGAATTATCATAATACTATGATAATTTATTATATTTGAAAACTTCATCGAAAACAACTGAAATTAATTCAAATGACGTCATAGAAAAAATAACACGCCTGGATCTCTCTATAAAAACAGGATTTTATTCATAACTTTCTCCCATTCATTTCATTCATCACAATACTATAATAATTTATTTTATTTAAACATTTTGTTTAAGACCATGGAGCTACAAAAAATTAAACTCTATGCTTGAAACTTCATCGGAAAAAATCGTCCTTCTCTTTATGAAATCAATTAATATTTCATTCATATCAGCCATGCAGACTCCATGGACTATATTATTTTGTGTTAAAAAAATACAGGAATTCTAATACAACTCATTCTATATATTTTGCTGTTTACATTTTACATAGGTGAAAAATAGGCTTAGTTGTAGAAATAATCAAATTTAGATAAGCATTTAAACTCAAATATATTGTCATTGCGTTGTTTCTGTATGTAGATGCACAGAATTTAAGCAAAAATAAAGTAGTTTTAGGACGGATACAACACTCAATATGAGTTAAAAAGAACTTTAAAAATCACGATTTTGACACAAGATGGATGCCATATATCATTTTGAAGTGGGTCATGTGATCGTTTCATATCATGGACACGTGATCGCTTCATATA
Source organism: Amaurobius ferox (assembly GCA_951213105.1). Lineage (NCBI taxonomy): Eukaryota > Metazoa > Arthropoda > Arachnida > Araneae > Amaurobiidae > Amaurobius > Amaurobius ferox. The sequence continues at coordinate 106,115,901 of OX578152.1, read as the reverse complement.
AGAGGTGTTATTATTATTTTAATTTTTATTTAAAAAACAACTGAATATATTTCGCTGAATTTTTTTTTATATATTTTATGGAACAATTTGAATATTGCCTAAAATTTTCGAAGCAATTTGTGAATTTTAAATCCACTTAAAAAATGTTTGAAAAATTAGGTCCCATAGGGCTCAATGTATTTCATTTTTTCGACCCGGGTTCAATCCAAAACTAATTGGGTAATATTATTAATTTATATTCCCATAGGTTCTACAGACCGTCTGAACAACATACTAAAATTTCATTTTGATTAAGTCATTTTTGCGGCAGTTATCGTGCTAACGGGCAGACAGACAGACAGACAGAATGAACAAAGTCATAAACACTTTTCAACTTTGTTGTAAAGTGTTAAAAACAAATATCCAATCACCAGGCAGTGTAGAATCTACAAATATAAATAGTGGGATTTTAAAATTGAAAAACAGAAAATGTCCAAGCATTAAAGCCAAACACGTGGAAAAGCACTAGACTTAATGAATTCCTATTGAACAGATTCGTTATCAAGGCCTTGTATCTATTCAAAATGACCAAAAAAAGCTTGTTTCTGAAGACTGAGATAGATAATATCTATAAACTCAATCTACTAAGCCAACAAGCCAAGATTGAAAAATAAAATAGGAATCAAGGATATTTTACCTGAGAAAATGTTGCACATGTTGTCACAAAGCGATAAAGAACGATACTACTGTTGCCATTCGGAGAAGATAATAGTGGAGATCAGTTGTTGCCAATCGTGAGATATAAATAACAGTATTGCAAACAAAAAAAAAATTATAGATTCACCTGTTAAAGCTGCGTAATAAAGGACGTGGATAATAATGAAAGCAAGGAGGCAAATGTCTAAGAAGATATAAATACATTGTAATGCTAATACTAGAGAAAGTTGATAATTAGCTAATATAAGATACTAAGGAGGATATTTTAGAATATTCAGCTAATTTAAACTTATTAATTATACCATTTACTAAATATACTGGATATTTATATTAATTACTGGTATTTTTTAGGTTATTAATGTGCAAAGTATGAAATTTTTTATCTGATAATCCATAAATTCTAAAAAGTTGATTAAGAATTATATTTCCAAACAATTGTATCGAGTTACATGAATTAAATGGTAATATTTTATTAATATTAAAATGAAAATAGTCTTTTTTATCTTACAAATTAGTAACTATCCTATTAGATGGTTCAATAATTAGACTAATATTTAAAATATTAACACTATTTCTAATAAAGGCTTCATTAGAAATTAATTCCAAATTATTCGGACAGAAATCTATTGCATATAGATTTCGCCATAAATATTAGACTATGCCATATATATAGATTTCTATCCGGATAATTTGGAATTAATTTATAATAACAATATGGAAGATGATTGAATCAATATAATAAAAATAAAATAAAATATAATAGAACACAGAAGTGTAAAATTAGTAAATGAAAGCAATTTTATCGGTTTTACGAATTTACATGCTAAATGCATGCAAATTTCCATCACATCAGAATCGCTATGAATTGACTAAAAAATCTGTGGAAAAACTAAGGAGCTGAGCTAAATCAAGGAGCTGAGCTAAAAAAAATTTCAAGCATTAAATAGAAATATGATAGACGTTTTAGTATAGTAACTCTAAAATTTAAAAAAGTGAGTATAAGAAATAAATTCAAAAATTGTCAAAATATGTTAAATTTGTGAATGTGAAAATAATAATGAAGCCTCATAATAATTCCTAATGAAGCCTCATAATTCCTAATGAAGCCTCATAATAATTTCTAATGAAGCCTCATGAAGATTCATATTAATTTCCAATGAAGCCTCATGAAGCTTCATATTAATTCCTAATGAAGCCTCATAATAATTCCTAATGAAGCCTCATGAAGCCTCATAATAATTTCTAATGAAGCCTCATAATAATTCCTAATGAAGCCTCATGAAGACTCATAATAATTCGTAATGAAGCCTCATGAAGCCTAATAATAATTCCTAATGAAGCCTCATGAAGCCTTATAATAATTTCTAATGAAGTCTCATAATAATTCCTAATGAAGCCTCATAATAATTCCTAATGAAGCCTCATAATAATTTCTAATGAAGCCTCATAATAATTCCTAATGAAGCCTCATAATAATTCCTAATGAAGCTTCATGAAGCCTAATAATAATTCCTAATAATGTCTCATGAAGCCTTATAATAATTTCTAATGAAGCCTAATAATAATTCCTAATGAAGCCTCAGAATAATTTCTAATAAAGCCTCATAATAATTCCTAATGAAGCCTCATGAAGCCTCATAATAATTTCTAATGAAGTCACATAATAATTCCTAATGAAGCCTCATAATAATTCCTAATGAAGCCTCAATTAGTAATAGTTGTTGTTGTTACCCAGACCGTCCGACCTACCAGAAAGGTGTAAGGTATCTGTTTGGACGGCCGGGAAGTGCCACCCAATTTAGACCGGAACCCAGTGGGGGAGGCATCCACAGGAACCGTACCCTCCTTCCCCTACCACCAACCTCTCGGAAGGACTTACGGACCCACATGTTTAACGTGATCGTACTCCGCGTGAACACGGCGGCAGTTTTGGCAGTGGCTGGAATCGAACCCGGGCCTACCGAGTGCAACTCCAGCGCGCTAACCAATGGGCTACCGCGCCCTCAATTAGTAATAGTGTTAATTTTTTGGATTTAAATCTAATTATTAAACCTACTAATAGGATAGTTACTAATTTATATGATAAAAAAGACTTTTCATTTTAATATTAATAAAATATTACCATTTAATTCCTGTAACTCGATTCAATTGTTTAGAAATATTATACTTAATCAACTATTTAGAATTTATCAGATAAAAAATTTCATGCTTTACACATTAATAAACTAAAACGTACCTGTTTATTATATAAATATCCAGTATATTTAGTAAATTGTGTAGTTAATAAATTTAAATTAGCCGAATATTCTTAACATTTCTTCCTTAGTTTCTTATATTAGCTAATTGTTAAAATTCTCTTGAATTAGCATTACAATGTATTTACATCCTCTTAGACATTTGCCTCTTTGCTTTTTATTATTTTACACGTCCCTTTATTACGTAGCTTTTACTGGTGAATTTATCACACTTTATGACTTTTTGCATACTGTTATTTATATCTCACGTTTGGCAGCAGTTGATTTCCATTATTATCTTCTGCGAATGGTAACAGTAGTCTCGTCATTTATTCCTCGTTGCTCGTATTGATAGGACATGTATAGATTGTATTTTCTCAGGTATTTTCATATTCCTATTTCACTTTTCAATCTTTTAGCTTGTTGTCCAAGTAGAAAGAGTTTATAGATATTGTCTATTTCTTTCTTCAGAAACAAGCTTTTTTGTTCGTTTTGAATATATACTTAAACTTGAAAACGAATTTTTTTTCAAAATGAACACTTTTTAGGCCTAGTGCTTATCCACGTGTATTGCTTTAATACTTGGTTATTTTTCGTTTTTCACTTTTCGAATTCTCATCATTGATATAAGTTGAATATATTTAGTTTGATGACTAGATATAAGCATTTTATTCTTCTCTAAAATGATGATTCTCAATTTTTTACATCTTTTTATGTTGCTAGCATTTTTTACGTTAAGGTTTTATGAGTTACAATTTTTCTCTTTCTATCATTGGAATTTCATAATATAATTGTATTATATATATATATATATATATATAAATAAATAAATATATATATATATATATATATATATATATATATATATATATATATATATATTAAAAACGCATGGTAAAATAATAGGATTTCAAACTTTTGATTTTAAAGATCTATTTAATAATATTAAGATCACTGATCTATATGATGTCATTTTAGCTTTATATAATGCTTATATTACTAAACATTCTAATCTTACAAAATTTACCAATTTTCCTAAGCTTCTCCATTTTGTTCTTTTCAATAATTATATCTTTCAAGGTAATAAATTATACTTACAAGTCTCAGGTGTTCCACAAGGTGGCTGTAGTAGCAGTATGTTAGCTAATTTATACCTATATCATTATGAAAAATTCTTTACTTCAACTGATTATAAAATTTATAGATATGTAGATGATCTGATTTGTCTTGTATTTACTGATAACTATGTCATAGATATAGATTTCTATCCGGATAATTTGGAATTAATACCTAATGAAACTTCTATTAGTAATAATGTTTATTATTTGGATTTAAATCTATTTATAGAACCTGCTCATGGGATAGTTACTAAATTATATGATAAAAAAGATTTTTTTAAATTTAATATTAATAAATTATTACCTTTTAATTCCTGCAACTCGATTCAATTGTTTAGAAATATTATACTTAATCAACTTTTTAGAATTTATAGATTATCAGATAAAAAATTTCATGCTTTGCACATTAATAACCTCAAAATTACCAGTAAAATGTATCAATATCCTGCATATTTAGTCAATAGTATAGTTAATAAGTTTCGATTAGTATAAAATTCTCATATTCTCCCCTTATTATCTTATTTTAGCCGTACTTCTTCATTCTCCTGCAATTATATTTTCATCTTTTTATCTCGAATCATTTTGGCATATGGCAACGATGATCCAGTCATATTTTGCTCGTCATGGTTGCGCTGAAGAGGTGCGTTTTGAGGTATTTATGTTTCCTTTATTGTTCCAATCTTTATGCTTGTCGTCCATATAACACAAGTTTATAGATAAAATCTATCTTGTGTTTCAGAAACAAGCATTTTTGTGTTCATTTCGAAAAGATATATGGACCCGATGAGAATTTTTTCGAAATGAACTTTTCGTAAGCCTAATCTCGTAAGCCTAAATCTCCTCCATGTGCAAGCTTTTTTGCTTGATTTTGTTTTCTTATTTGCATTCCTCATTTTTGAAATTTGTTGATTGTCTTTGTCCTTATGACTTGCATTATGCTTTATTATTTCCTCTTTTTGTCTTAATTTCTTTGTATTTGTAGAAAATTTTGGAATAGTGTATTATGAGTTACTACATACATTCTAACTTTGGATTTAATAATTTATTTTTATATATATATATATATATATATATACACGTATATATAATAATAAAACTTTAAAAATCTAATGAAAGAATAGAGAGAATTTTCTACTCAAAAAATAATATCAAATAAAATCCAAGCATGAAAGCTTTACAAGTGGACAAGCCTTACGCCTAATAATGAATTGTTCATTTCGATAAAACTCGTTATTAAATCCAAGTATTTCATAAAAATGAACACAAAATGCATGTTTCTGATATCAGTGTTAGATTATATCTATAAACTTTGGTAACTTGGACAAGATGCATAAAGATTGAAAAATAATAGGAGAAACAAGAATACCTAAAAAAACACTGCATACATCTGATCCATTGGAGCCTTGAGTAAAGAGCCCAATGTTGCCAATCTCAAAAAATAAAAAGTTGAGAACTGCTGTTGCCAATCGGGACGAAGAAATAACAGTAATGCGAAAAGACGATAAAAGGTGATCTTCAACAGTAAGAACATATATATATATATATATATATATATATATATATATATATATATATATATATATATATATATATATATATATATATATATTATATTTCGTTCAAATGTATTCATTCCGGTGCCCACTCGCATTGACGAAGAGAGGTGAAATGCTCAGTCGCATGTTCCCCAGCGAGCATGTTCGACCCACACGTGGTAGCAGTGCCTGTGAGTTAATATTTCTGTTTTTATATTTCTGATTTATAATTCATTTGGTTTATATATTTTCTCCTTCCACTAGCCAGTAGACAGTTCCAATGGTGTCTATAATTAAATACTATCGCCATTGTCAGAAACTGGCTATTCTATCGGTTTTAATTCGAACTGTATGGCTGTCCAGACGAGAATGCAATTTCGAACTAACCGCCATTTTTTGTGTAGTTTCATTTGATTGTTCTCAATATCTTAATCTTTTATCTTGAGCTAATTATTATTGCCTTTTCTCATTTTTGCCGTGTTTTCTTTTTCATTTGTATATATATATATATATATATTTATATAATTTTATATATACTTTTTTAATTGTGATTTTTGTATACTTATATTCTTCTCATCCCCCTTTCCATTGTAGTGATAAGTTACCTTCTATATATATATACGGACTGAATGTTCCTCTAGGCCGACTCTAGGCCATTTTCATTATGTTTTTTTACTTCGGCTTTGTACTTCGGACTTTTCTTCGATACTTGAGTTTTGTACTCACTTCCACGGTTAGTGTCTTGTGCTCGACGCCATTTCGGAAGTCAAGTTTCGGCAAAGTTTTTGGTACAGGGAGTGTTACCTGGGTGTAATAGCATGTTATAACCGGGAACGAGGGGTCACAATCCCCCTCGGCCATTTATGCTTTCCCGTTGGCTTGATTCCCATTTTTTCCCTTAATACTTTTATTTGCTATAACTGCTTTACGTACTTGTGCAGCATTGCGCCATCTACGTTAAGCCTTTTTCATACTTTTGTATGCTTTTGTTTTCTTCATCTGATTACTTTTGTATTATATATATATATATATATATATATATATATATATATATATATATATGTATATGTATATATATGTATATATATATATATATATATATGTATATATATATATATATATATATATATATATATATATATATATATATATATATATATATATATATATATATATATATATATATATATATATATATATATATATATATGTGTGTGTGTGTGTGTGTGTGTGTTATAAAGATAGAATAATAACCAATTTCAAGTAATTACGAAACACTAAATCAATTATATATATATCTATTTATTTTAAAGAAATTTAGTTACTTGTATACAATATACCAGATACTTATTTCTTATTGAAAATGGTCTGTAGAGCTAAAGAAAAAGTTCTTAAGTGCATATATAAAATTACATTAGACTCAACGATACGATAGAGAAAAAAATCATTAACACGTACTAAATAGGTATGAAATACCCCTCTTTCCCTGTTCCATATATAACGCAAGCAATAGAAAAATGGATTACATTTGTGATATACTGTTAACACTAGAACGACGGAAGCGGTCATTTTGATCGCATAACTTCCTTGACCGTATCCGTCGTTCTAGGAAGATCGTTGATTTGTTCTCTTATTATAAAACCTAGAATAATTTTCTTCTGTGTTTTCAATAACTTAATAAAAAAAATAAGAAAAGAATAAAGAAGAAAAGAATAAAAAGAAAATAAAAATAAAAATAAAATAAGAAAAGTCTTAAAATTTCAATGGTCTGGGATTAGCCGTTTTGTAGAAATCGTTTCTCAAAGTAGTTATGCTGTCAAAATGATCGCTTTTGTCATTGTAGTGTTAAAATTAGACTGTAACTATACCCAAAGATTAAATGATAATTTAAAATATTAAAAATTATATATGTAATACAGGTACTTAAGGTATTAATCCCCTTGTTCCCTGCATTAACATACATGGTGTATATGCATGAATAGTGAAAATGATGAAAATATGCAAATTGAAAAACTACACATGGAGCTAGGCCTTTCCTGGCTCCCTCAGATTGATAAAATGAAAAAGAAATATATTTGAAAAATTGAAAAGTATTTACGAAACCATGTACGTTTTCAAGGACCATACCTGGTCCGTTAATTCTAAATACCTACGTTTCTGTGTGCATAACTGTATTTTATTACAGAAATTATGCACATGGTCTGACGTTGAAGAATGCAGAAAATGAATCAGATGTAATAATAATAAAATAAAATAAAATAAAATAAGTAAACCAGGTTGATGTCATGTAATGATAATACGAATAGAATACAATGTAAAGTATGAATTGTGAAAATGAATAAAAATAAAATAACATAAAATGAGCTACCACTTGCACTGGAGACTTTTGAGCAGAAAATGTGATACTTGCTTAGCATTGCTCCAACTCAAAAATGTTTACAGTTAAGGTTACAGTCAAAGTGTGTAACTGGTTGAAATGAAACATGGAGAATAATTAAATATTTGTATTATTTATTATTAATCAAATAATTGATAACCTTTTTTATTTTAAATTTATACTAGTAATTCTTGTGGAATTTTAGTGGTCACTTTGATGATAAAATGATTAAAGTTTTAGATTATGCAATAGTGGTTGATACTGACCTGTCAATAAGTTGCTGTAATTGTAGCATGGTGTTGAATTTGAATTTAAATTGTGTTTTAATGATGGAAAAACTAATGTTTGACGGATATTTATATTGGATGGTGGTGTTTATTAATTTAATAATATTGACTTTGTATTAACATGGTGTACTTAACTGTTTTATTCTTAATAACAGATTATTAATTATATTTTTAAACACTGATTTTGAAAGATTGGATGAATAATGCTGTAGTTTGTTGACTTTGAAATTATATGATGCAGTTTTGTCATATATTTTAATTTTTTTTCATTTTGAATTTTTAAACTAACGTCACGGTAATTTATCCAGTGTGATGAATAAACATTTTCAATAAGTTGTAGATTAGGAGGATAAAATTGAAAGTTTAACATTTGTGCATCTTGAGTAATTTTAATAATAATTAGATCATCAATGAATTTGTACATGATATGAATGTTGAAGGGGTGTTGAATTTCGTAACAGTGTAGATAAAGGCTGGCCAGAATTGTGGTCCAATATGAAACATGTATTAGTTTGGGTTAATTAGAAATAAATACTCAGACCTGAAGATGAATTTAATTCCTTTTAATCTTCGAATTTGGGCCGGTGCTGATATTTTCTATTATCGGCATTATGGCCGTGGTTTTGCTTCTACGGTGATGTTAATATTTCACAATTACTTGAATTAATTATTTCTATTATTACTTCTTTCCGTACGTATACATTTTGTATACGTTGTTACATGCAAATAATGAAAGGGGGTACTTCAAAAGGCTATATTTTTAGCTTTTCCTTATTATAATAAGGGATACGCACGTTTGTTTCAGTACCCGTGAATTAAAAATCGGTGCTATGAAATGTAATTGGGTCTCTAAGAAAGTTGAAACTACATTTTTAAAACCTCAGTGATCCACTGATTCAATCTGAAAAAACTTATGTGCTGATATCATCAATATTTTTTTTCGACAGTATCGCTTTGAGCAAATTTTACTGCAGACCACTGCTGTGCAGATTTGTCTGGTGTTATCATTTTTGTGTTAAGAAGCCAGTTATATCTGAATTTTCTTCCATATTAACCTCTCTTGTTTCTCCGTGTGCTTCCACCTGAGTGTGTGCTCCAGAAAACTTCTCCATCATTATTCCGCTCTTTAGGCCATTATGCGCTCCGCTAGAGTGCGGGTAAGGCGACAGCTGCTTCCAGCACTGGCTTGGCGAGCGACAGCTGCAGATGCTCGCGTCAGGTTGCCATAAATGAGACCTTATCGACCCGCTTGGCGATTATTTGTTTCTGTCGCTAGAAGATCGAAACGTAACTAATAAGTGACTTTTACTTTTCCTACATACATAGTATTCATGTATGGGGAAAATTAATTGATTAGAGCATAGAATTGAGAAAGACTAAAATTTAAATAAAGAAAATTTAGAAAATACAAAAGAGGAAAAGTGAGAAAATGAAGAAAACAAAGGTAATAATAATAATAATAATATGGCAACCGAAATTAATATAATAGCTTAAAGTTTAACTTTATAACTAACATTATTTATTATTAATTTATTAATTAATCATCTTAACATTGTCGTAATCATATTTAGTGGAATTATTGTTAAATCGTACATTGCTTGTTGTGCCGCAATAAACCCTCCAATTATTTTACCTTTCGTGCGAGCCCTGTAAAGGAATAATTAATTAAATTAAATGCTAAATTGATCACACCATTTAAACTTAAACAATAACATTTATTACCAACATTTATTTTCATTACTTAGTGCAGCGGAGGGGACATATGCGACCAGAATTATTAAAATTACTATAGTGTCTAGGACCTGTGATTATTGTTGAGCACATATCTTCCAATTCGTCTTGGGCTTTATATCATACCTCAAAGGCTTGCATCAGTCTTAGTACTGCCATAACTCTTTGGTGCGTGGCTCCTCCTCGTACTCTGATTGCACTCACACATTGATATGTCTCCATTATTTTGGAACCTCTACGGGACACTCTACAAGTCTGTTGGGTTTTTCATTCTTCTCTAGTCGTACTCTTAAGTCAAAATCGTGATAGTTTCTCTGGCATGCTTCTAAGTCAAAATTCAATCTTCGTCTCTCTCTCGTTCTCGGGTCACAGGCTGTGGTTCTCTCGGTGTGTGTGTGTGTGTGGGGGGGGGGGGGGGTAACTCCGCCTTTACTTCTTTTTGGCGCTTATTGGTTACTCCTTTACCCAATGGCACCATTGTACATTTCGTAAGGCCCAGCTCGGCCCCTCTGGTATGGCATCCCTAAATTTATGGTCTTCTGACCTTTAGGCTCACGTCGTAATAAACTTTGGTGCCAGCCAGACCACAAGCTTTGTCTGCCGTTTTGGCCACCATAAATTTCTGAATAAAAGTGTCTCATCAAATGTGAGATCTATTTCTGGTCTCACAAATAATAATAATAATAATAATAATAATAATAATAATAATAATAATAAACTAATGAAAGAAGACGACATAGTACAAGAAATAAAAGCAATTAAAAAGTAAAGAAAAATAAAAAATATTGAATAAAAATATTGAAATAGCTTGAAAGTTTTATTGACTATAATAAAATTAAAAGCAGAAGGACAGACACACTGACAAATTACAAGAGCAAACAAAAAAGAATTTTAAGAAAGACCGGAAAAAAAAAGATAATTATAAGAGGTTAAAATGGAAAATAGTAAAATCTTAAAATAGTTAGAAATAGAAGAGTAAAAATTTGATAATAGCCAAAAGAAGAAAGTAAAAGTGAAAAAAGTCAAAAATTTAAAAAGAACCCTTCCCCCCAAAAAGAAGAAAGGAAAGAAGAAAAGAAAAGGAGAAAAAGAAGCCAAAATTAAAAGAAAAATACAAAAATGCAGGGAAAAGAACTTAGGAGCAGTACAAAAATTTTCTTGACCAGTAAATAATTAAAAGCAAAAACAAATCTCAACAGTAACATACATCTAATTTGAAAAATTTTAGCAAAGGAAATAGAAAGTAATAAATATAATCAAAACATTCTGATCAGAATTAATTAAATTAATAATAAAACAAAATTCAAAACACTGTATTCCATCTGGTTAACAAAATTATATCCCTACATCCGTGGTCCAACATAAAAGTTACCCATAAAAATACGAGTAGGGGGAAAATAGGGCTTAATGGACATAGAGGCACAGTGGACCACCCCCTTTAATTTTTCTTATGTTTCTTCACAATGCTTCACATTTTGACATATATATGATAACAAGTTTGGATTTACTTTATCCAAAAATCATGTTCTCAACTCGTTAAGCCATTTTATAGTTGTAGGTAGTTTATATATAGTAAATAAGATAGTAAATAAGATGAAATTTTTTAAATGTACAGATTTCGATTTCTTCATTTAAGAATTGTAACTTGGAAAAAATTTCTTAGCACAATATAACGGTAAGATTTTTTTTTCTTTTTATATCATATCTGACTACATTCATTAAATTTAAAAATTGTTTATTTTATTTTTGTTTGTTGTTGAGCTTGCATATGGGTCACAATGAATCACAACTCCTCGGGTACAATGAAGCATGGTCCATCGTACCCCATATTCTTATATAAGTTGGACAGTCCTTTTTAGTAAATTCTGAGAAATTATTTGGCTGTGATGAATTAATTTACGCATGGTATATGTTTTAATTTACACACTTCAAGTTTTATAACTCAAAATTTCAAATCTTGCAAGTGAAAATGGAACCAATGAACTAATTAAGTGTAAGAGAATAAATGTTAAAGACTTGATAACATGATGCCTTACATATGATATTTTAAATTTAGAATTAAACAAGCAGAATCTTAAAAAATAATATTTTAAGCTAATTGATATATTTTTAGTTCTATCTCTTGGTATAATGGATGGATTAGCGCAAAGTGAATGAAATCAACCATCTTACAGGATAATAATTATGACTGTTTTTTAATGTTGGAGCTAGAGCCATAGCCTGGAAAATATATAGAAATGTGCAAGCATTTATATGCACTTTCTTCAGAAACTGTATTTAAATACGGCCTTGAAAATGTCCTTAACAATAGCAGCTAAGTGAAAAGTGCTAGCACATCATCTATTAGGTTTATGCTTAACTATGCAAACATGCAAGTATTCTACGGTTTGTGCCTAACTATGCAAGCATGCAAGTATTCTGCTGAAGGAAGAAATGTTGGAAATGTTCAAGAGGAAGAAATGTTGGAAAATTAACTTTTAGATATTCTGCTAGACTACATCATGGACTTGCATTTAAAATGATTAAAAAATTCGAGCATGAATTTGCAATAATCAAAAGAATATGCCAGAGTTCTGGAAAAAAAAATTCAACAGCAAAAAATTGGCTGTGCAATTTTAGAATTTGGAATCTTAAAATTTTGCTTAGATAGTCAGAATCAACAACTTTTAATCGTGATAGGCCACCAACAAGCCATTCCAACACAATTATCGCACGAAAATCCTCTCACAAAATTTTGATCAGCTGAAGAAATTCTGCCTTTACTAAACGCTTTTTCACGTTAGTCAATAAATGTAAGATGAAAAAGGTCATCAAGAATACCAACTAATGCACCAGTTCAAAATATTTTAAAAGAGGAAGTCATGCAGAAAGAAGAGAAAAACTTAAAATAGAAAAGAGCCGCTTCAATTAAAGCCAGAAAAAAATCCAAATAGAGATAATTACCGTTTTAAAGGAAGGCAAAAACAAAACTGAAGCTCCACAATCTGGTGCAAAGAAAATAAAGAAAAATATCTTGTAAATATATCAGAAAGTTCTTCTGATTCTGACAGCAATATGACTATTTTTAGTGAAATAGAATACACTGAAGAGGAAAATATTTTACAGCATGACTCTAATATTTAAACACAGAAGTAAAGGTTATGGGGATTATGTTCGTCTAAAATTTCTTATAAAAATATGACCTTGGTTTAGTCATTGAAAGAATTGATGTAAAAAATAATCTTATGCTATTAATGCGACAAAAGTCGAATTAAGATATCTTTGATTTTTTTTGAAAAAATTAATGCATTTGTCATAAATATTCAAGATATTATAATACGCCTTCCAGAACCTAGTATATAACAAAATATAGTAGTTTCTCATTTTCACAAAAATACTTTGTGTGACTTTTGCAAATTTTAATTTCCATTAATTATTTCTTTATGAATTGAAAATGTTTAAATCCCTCCTACTTTGCATATTATAATTATTTTCTTCTAATATTTATTAAATAATTTAAAAAAACTAAGCGTTTAAGATAAGAGTAACAGTTGGCAATTGTGCCATTTTAATTGAAAATATGACTATTAAGAATTGAAATGCAATAACTTACTATTTGTTGTGTTTACATATTAAATAAATAGTTTTTAAAATATACAGATGAAACATTTTCATATTTCTTAAAAAAAAAATTAACCATGGTACATAGTGCACCATGGTGCCGACCACTGTACCCCGAGGTCGGAGTACAATGGTCCCCTTTGCCACTTATTATTTAAAAAATTCTACAGCAAAACGTAATTGTAATTATTGTTTTTAAGTAAGTATAGCATAAACCTGAATATATGGACAATATGTATACTCATTTAAAGTAATAATTTTATTCATCGTTTAAAAGAAAAACATAATGCAAAAAAGTGGTCCATTGTACCCCAGCATATAATACATAATAATATAATAATATAATAATATAATAAATAATAATATAATCCATATATAATAATACTATATTATACCTATACGTATAATATTATATTATATTATATAGTATTAATATTTATTATATAATACTTATAATATTAGAACAAAGGAAATCAATAAAGGGAAATTCAGGAAAAGAGAAGAAAATTTAATATAAGGAGGAGAACAGACACCAGAAATAAATGAAACTTTATTAAAGCATATAAAGAAGATTATTGAAATATTAAACATAACTCATTTAGATGCTTAATTATGCAGAGACTTATTTAACTTTTATGGAATCAAGAATGAGACGCCACGTAAAACTGAAACGTATCACAAGGTCAAAATCATAGATAGAATCACGATATCAATAGGTAAAAAACACTTTGTGCAAAGGATAAGGAGAAATTGAGCAACGTATAAGTACAGAAAGATAATAATGCAGCATACAGCTGTTTCGAGGATGCATTGGATCCCCTTTATCAGTGAAAGAGAACCAACAAACCTGAAGTCAAAAAGACGAAATGAGATCATGTCCTCTCTCTGTCGTTTTTCGTCATTCGACTGCTCTGTCTCTATCCTGATGAAGAAGACTCTTGTTTGACTTTGAAACCAATACTTTTAATCAACTTTTTATGCTGTTATTAACGAAGTACGTTTTTACAAATTAAACCTGACACCGTGTCATAACAGGCAAGAAAGAATCTCTATTCTGTGTGCAATGCTGAGTAATCAGCTTTTTAGTAATGCATTAAGATGAAAACGCATTAACTTTCTTTTGCTTATAAAATTCTGTCCGTGGAATTATTTGCACTGATATCAAAAAGCCTTATAAGCGTAAAAAACACTGCATGAACGTATATACCTGCCCTCCCCCCCACACACGGAAATAATTTCTTACCTTCAATAGAATAATGCCTCGCGAAAATTATGTTTCCGAAAAATATTCCACAGCGCGCGAGCAAATAAAAGAAAACATTCTACCCCGTTCCGCAAAATTTAATTTCATACAATTATTTTAAAGCGTGTAAGAAATCTTTTCCAGTTTCTTTAAAGATTTCACTCATATTCCTGGCAAAATAAGCTTAGCCCTGGCATTCAAATGGGGAGATGTATAATCCCGTAACCTCGCGTTCATCTTTGTAAAATGCAGGGGGAAACACTTATCCATAAGTCTTTCGAGAGTGTAATTTTTGAGAACGGATGTATTAAAGGGGTTGAGGAATAAAAAAAAAAATGTTTCACTGAAGCACACTGTACTGTATCGGATAACCAAATTACTTTCCCCGTGGCAAGCGTCCGATAAAAACTAAGCATTGTTTTATAAGACTTGATTCCCGTATATTTATCAGATAGAAGGCAGGTGTGTTTGGATTAAGATGAAATAAAATGGATGACCGACTGTGTTTGTTCTTTTTGATGATTAGTATTGTTACGAATATGAAAAATCTGATGTGGGCAGCACATGACTTTCCCTGCAGACTTATATCCACGTTCTTTTCATTTTATTTAAATTTAATTTACTTTTAATTCAATTTTCCTTCTCATTTAGTAACTGAACCTATTTTCAAAGGTGGCATAGAGAAAATACGAAAAAACTAAAATATCTCGAGAACGGTTAGTCCTAGTGTAATGGAGCGATCTTATTCTTTTCTTCGTTAAAAATTACGTATAAAACAAGTATTTAATTGATATATTTGAGCATATGTAGTTTTTTTTTATTTTAGATTTTGGCGATTTTTGCGGGCCATTTCGTAAAAAAAGGCAGGTTGTTCTTTTCCGAATCGTACCAAAATCTAATCAGCACGAGATCATCCTACAAGTAACTTATCTACCAAATTTTGTGAAATTTGGTCAATTAGTATTTTAACTAGAGTGGATACATGAAATTTCTACGGGCCATTTCGCAAAAAAAGGCGGGTTCTGTTTTTACGAATCCTACCAAAAACTAATCAGCACCAGGGTCTCACGCAAGTGACTTACACACCAAATTTTGTGAAATTCGGTCCATTAGTTTTTTAGTTAGAGTGGATACATACATTGCACAGACTGACACACAGACACACACACAGACGTCACGCTAAAAGTAGTTTTTTCGTATTCTAGAGGTCTCGAAACGTGTAGATCCGTCGAAAACTCGAATTGTGATTTTCGGCATGATTCCAATACTTTCCCTATACATTACCATGTATTACAGGGAAAGTAAAAAAGTTTCACCGTGGTTCGCCTCCATTCAAATACTACATAGCGGACCTTTGCTTTTATTTAAGGCTTTTGCTCTATTCAAGGATAAAATGGAGGGTTGCCTCACTCGCATTCACTCCGTGAATGGAGGGTTGCCATATATTGGATTTCGGATTCTAAATTAAAATGAAATGTAATGGATGCCGAACTGTATTTGCTCTTTTTGATGATTAATATTGTTACGAATATGCAAAAAAGTTTCACCGTGATTTGTCGTTATTCAAATAAAACATAGCGGACCTTTGCTTCTTTTCAAGGTCTTTGCTTCGTTCAAGGAGAAAACACCTTTACAGACAGCCATTCCGTGAATGTAGGGTTGCCATATATTGAATTTCGGATTCTGGATTAAAATAAAATAAAATGAATGCCGGCCTGTATTTGTTCTTTTTGATGATTAGTATTATTACGAATATGTAAAAAGTTTCACATTGATTTGTCTCTATTCAAATAATATTTTCGATCCTGTTTTTGTACTTTACCTATACTATGTATGTATCCCTATCATACTATGTTTGTATGAAAAGTGGTAGGATATTTTTAAAATGAATTTTATGGTGCTTCTTTGAAATAAATTAAATTTATTAAATATATTTATATAGATGGAACCCATTATTTGTTTTTAATTTCTTTCTTTTTTGTATTTGTTTGGAACATAATAATATAATTCTAAAGAATATCGTGGTTTAAAAATTTGCAATCATATACTAGTCTCTATTTTTATTATCGCGGACAATAAAGATTCAGTACAAAAAAAAATGATTGAAGTTTTCATGCAGATACGATATTACATAACGAAGTCAGAATCAAATATTTTACGTTTCACAGATGCTTAATTTATTCAGCATATATCTTAAGAAAAAAATTTCTGTAAAGAAGACAATTTTATATAAATAAGAAGGCCCCTTCAAATGCTTTAGCAATACATAAAAATGTCATTAAATAATTTTATTTAATTAAAATTTTCTTAAGGAAATTTTTGGAATGTTTTATGAACGCTGCATTGTTTCTTCATAGTTGCCAGTCTCCGTAGTTGCCATACAAGAAAATTTAAGCAGAATTGCCAATTAAAAGTAAGAGCAGTAAAAGCACAAGGCATACAATATTTGAAATACAATAAATGACTATTAGATATAGATACATATATGTATATATGTATCTAATAGTCATTAAATGCATATATGCATATAGATATAGAACAAATGACTATTAGATACATACAGATACATGCAGATATGCATCTATATGTATCTAATAGTCATTTCCTGTATATCTTGTGTTTTTCCTGCTTTTACTTTTGATTTGTAATTATATTTACATTTTGTGTGGCAACACTGGCAACAATGCAGGAACTATGCAGCGTTCCTAAAATATTCCGAACAATTCCGTAAGAGAATTTTAATTACAGAAAATTATTTAATAAAGTTTTTTATGTATTGCCAAAGCATTTAAAGGGGCATTCTTATTTCTATAAAATTGCCTTCTTCATTAGCAATTTTACTTTAAGATATGTGCTGATTAAATTAAGCATCTGTGGAGCGTAAAATATTTGATTCTAAATTCGAAACACTGGTTTCGAGGTTAAAACACCTTCAATACTGATTTTATATTTTATTCTTTATGTTTGGCAGCGCTGACTTTTAACTTCATGTGTAGCAACAGTATTGAAATTATTACTTCTCATCTATGCACATGTAAATATAGCAGGTTTAAATTATTCTTCTATTTCTAGAAAATCTCTTGCATTCTCTTTATTTTTTTGGGGTTTTCTACTAGTTCTTTGGTGTCTAAAGTAATCTTATTTTTTCAATAAGGTTAGTTAATGAAAAGAACTATCTAGAAGGCAATTGATTTGTATACATCTTTTGATGATTTTACAAATGTATTGCCTTCTATTTATAGTTGTTCATTTAATTTTTAATTAGTATTATTCATACGGATTGTTCTGTTTACTCAAAATAATTTATAGAATTCTTAATTTAGTATTCATTAAGTGTCTTTTAATTAGTTTCAGATAATATACAATATCTCTTCAAGTTCAGTTTTTACTCTTATAGTTAAATTATTAACTTCATCTTATTTATATGCTGCAATTAGCGTAATTATTAGATGTAATTACGCTGTATAGAGTTGTATATTACTGAAGATAAAGTATTGTTAATCTAACAGTGCATGTTTAGTATTATTTAACAAATTGTTTTCACTCATATATATATATATATATATATATATATATATATATATAGTTAACTCATTTATTACTACTTACGCGGTTGCTGCTAAGTTTTTTATAGTGTGAAATGCGTATGTTTATATGTTGTAAGATATGATATAAATTCATTCAAAATGACTGTTAGTATTAAAATATTCCCTTTTTAAAAAACACGCTTGAGCTGCTTGTGTGGCACTTCCCGACCGTCCAAACTGTTACCTTACACCTTTCTGGTAGGTCGGACGGTCTGGGTTTCCACAACAACACCTGCTTGTTTAATTAATATATTTAGCCTTATCAATTATTTATTACTTTCCTTATATACATAATGTATAAGGAAAGTATTGTGACGGGGTCGAAAATTCGAATTCGAGTTTTCGAAGGGAGAGCACGTTTCAAGCATCCCTGATCACGAATCAAACATTTTTGGAGTGATGTCTGTGTGTGTGTGTGTGTGTGTGAAAGTATGTGTGTGTGTGTGTGTGTGTGTGTGTCAGTGAGTCTGTGGAGACGATAACTGACGAACGAATGGACCGATTCGAACCAAATTTGGTACAAAAATCACAATCCGTAAACACTGGAAGCCTATTGTTTTTATACGTAATCGAATGTTCAGAACCCCCCTAAATTTTCGAATGAAATTTTGAAAAAATCGTCAAAAAATCAAAACCGCTAATAAAGTTACGCAAATAGACATTTCTTATGTAATTTTTCATTAGGAAACGATTGGCATAAATTTTAGAACGCTAACATGAGCCGTTCTCGAGATATTGTACATTTTTCAAAAAAATTATGAAAAAGTCACATAAAAAAAAAAAATTCCTATTGAGAAACATGTTCACTTTTCATATGTAATACCATGCGATAAATTGAGTGACATCATTCTCGTGGATCTAGCTCGTTCCATTCATGAAAAAATATACTTTGAATAATACTTTTGTATTTGAACGCCAATAGTCATTTATCTGCTGTAAGAATAACTTTTTTCTTAGTGCATAACGCTTGGCGAGATTTTGGCGACGAATTTGGCGGAATGTCGCCAACTTGGCGACTTTTTTGAAATGTTGCCAAATTAATGAAAATCACGCCAAATGGATAAAAATGATGCTAAATCAATGAAAATGACGACTAATTGTCGAAAATTCAATATCTTGGAAAGAATATTAGTATCTACTATAAGAAAAACCTATTTTTTTACTGTAAAAGTAGTAAATTCATTACATTATATAAGGAAAGTCATGTGTTGCCCACATCAGATTTTTTTTACATATGCTCATCTGACCACTTTCAATAAATGTTAAGTCACAGGTATTTAAAATACAAGTAATTAAAATTCTTACAATAAATTTTACTTTATAAATAATCAGCAGTTTAATCGTGTTTTTTAAAAAGGAAATATTTTAATACTAACAGTCATTTTGAATGAATTTATATCATATCTTACCACATATAAACATACGCATTTCACACTATAAAAAACTTAGCAGCAACCGCGTAAGTAGTAATAAATGATATGTGTTTTTTCTACTAAATTTTACACACCTGCTTGTTTAATTAATATACTTGGGCTTATCAATTCGTTCTTGAGTTAACGATAGTTTACAAAAGTCGCTAATTTGGGCGAAATTGTGCCAAATTTGTCGCCAAGCGCGATAGACAAACACATAGAAATATTGTTTTTTTTATTACCTGTACATCCGTGGCTTTCTAAAAAAGTGGTTGGTTCTTGAACCCATCTTAATTCGAAAAAATAGTATGTAATAGTACTATAAAATAGTATGAAAAACTCTCAGTTTCTGAGTCTATGAATTTAGCCGTTTGCAGCCTTGTGTAACCTGAGTTGAATTTTCAAGAAAATGGAAGCCAATTACGTGGAAGGAAAGAACTTATCAGTTCCCACAGAATTTTCGCAAAATTACGGCATATATAATATATAAGTTTTCTTTCTATCTTTGCAGATATCTGATATTCCATATTGCCGAGCACATATTAAAACTCGAAACCAGTCTGTGGATACTGTTATCTACAAGTAAAAATCTAGAAAGTGTAAACGTTACAGGAATAAACTTACAGAATTCATTTTCTCCTTATCTCCCTATATCCTTTTCTCCCTATATCCTTATGTAAAAATACTCTGCCTCAAGAAATTTATATTTCTAAAAAGTATTCCCCAACGTATGTAAATAATAATAATAATAATAATAAAAAATCCTGTAGCAGTAAAATTTAATTTTATACAATTATTTTAAAGCGTGCAAGATATCTTGACTCAGTTCAAAATGAGCGAAGAATGAAAATAGAAAGGCATTGTATATAGCCCGCTCCTCCACGTGTTCATCTTCGTAAATGCAAGGTGAAAATGCATATTCGTACCGATTTCGCGCGCGTAATTTCAGAGAGCAAGGAAATTAGGAGGCCGAGAAGAGAAAAGTTCCACGGAAACTCGCTCTGCCTGTATCGGATAACCAAATTACTTTCTCCATGGCAAGCGTCCGTCAAAAACTGAGAAATATTTATATGTCTGGGTTCCTCTATATTTATCAGATAGAGGGCAGGTGCGTTTGGATTAAAATGAAATAAAATAGATGCCAGACGTGTTGCTCTTGGAGAAGAATAGAATCTTGGAAAATTCAATTTCTTTCAGTTCAGAAAAGAATTATCTTTAGAGTTAAAAATTATTTTTATTTTACTTTCCCAACAATATAGTGTAAAGGGAAAAAAAAAACACCTAATCTCCGTCTGTCTGTTCCATTTAGCGCCACATTTGGCGGTAGTTTGGAGAACTTGGCTACACATTTGATAGAAATGGTGGTGGAATATCGCCAACTTGATGACACTGGAGGAATGTTGCCAACTTAACGGTAATTCAATATCTTTGGAAATTAAATTTAATTTCTCTATTCGGAAGCTCCAGATTTTCGAATGATTTAAATTTCAGGGAGATGAAAAGAGAGATAACAACAAATTAAATACCACCTGAAATATTGCAAGTATTTTGAAGGAGGGAAAATATCACAATTATTTTAACAATTTTCATACTTCTGTAACTTCTAGTCAATAATAAAAAAAAAATCTAAATTTTGAATCACACTGGCATGGAAATATATGCCATTATGTATTTTTCTAAAAATGTGAATTATATGTCAGTTCAGTTTTTTTCCCCTCATAGTCATAGACGGATGGATCAATTGACTTGATACAGTCTAAATATTAACAATTTGTGTTCTGGGACTTCAAGAACTTATAAATATAAAAAAATTCGTCAGTCAAATTTTCGAAATCTCAATATTATTCCATTACTTACTATACAAATAAAGTATAATGACCGGCTTTAAAACAAGAGTGTTTTTCTTTATAATAAACAGATGGCTTTACTTGTATTTAAAATATAAAGTTAGTCACTTTATATATATAAATCTTTAAATGGATTAACAGAGATTAGAGAAGAGAGAGCCATGGGCCCTTTCATGGAATACCAAGATTAGGGTTTCAAACTTTCATCAGTTCTACACAGTATAGTAAGCAGCAGTGGGGTAGGGCAATTAGGCGTAGCCAGCATCGAAAAAAGGGGATATGGCAACGGTCTGGATTTCGTTTTACAATATGGATTTTATGGAAAACTGAATGTAAATTTATCGTCAGTGGGTGTTACCACCCCCTGTCTAGGCCTATGGGTCATGCCCTCCAATGGATGAACAGTTTGTAAAAAGCCTTGCTGCCGCAACATGGAATCGAACCCTGGATCTCCGAACTGGCCAGCCAACGCTCTAACGTTGAGCTACTGGGACGCAATTACAAGCTCCTATTATCGAAGTGGACATTCTCCACCCTCTAATATCAGAATGACGGGCAGCTGCCAATCTGACTGACCACCTCCTGCTATTTTTACCTTAGGTTAGCCTCCTCCTACTACTATTTTTACCCAGGTTAGTATCCTGCGTGGTCGTTATCCTCTCAATTTGTAATCGGCACTCAATCTTCCAAAGTCCACTGAATCCGTACTAGTCGTACTAGGGTCATTTTCAGACCTCCGATATCCGATTTAGTTAACAGAATGGATAAAAACTCTGCCATTTATAATATATATACTGATGGTTCAAATATTGACAATAACAGTTTTTCAGTCTGTATTTTTAAACATGATGTTCTGGAAAAGGTTCTCTCCGATAAACTTGACAACAGGAATACAGTATTTCAAGCCGAACTTACCGCTATTTCCTTTGCTATTGACTGGGCTTCCTCTAATAATACCCCTGTTAATATTTTTTCCGATAGCCTCTCTTCCATTCAAGCTCTTAACTCAATAAAAAATAAATCTAATTATCTTAACTCCATTAAATACAAAGCTCTCCTTGCCAAAAACCTTGTCAATATTTCTTGGGTAAAAGCTCACAATAACATATCTGGAAATGAAATTGCTGATTACTATGCCAAAATTGCTGCTATCTCTGGTTCCCCTCTTACTATTCCCTTTCCTTACTCGCTCCTCTCAAAATTTTGTAAATTTCATATTCTTAATCTTTGGCAAAATTATCTTAATGATTACATATCCACCAGGACTGGTGATCCGGCTAGAATCCTGTCTTACCTCCCTATCGTGAATCCTAATTTACAAATTTTTAATAAATATCTCATTTACTTTTTTACTGGTCATGGCCCCTTTCTTGAGTACATATACTTTTTCAAAATTAAATCCACCTCTAACTGTATTTGCAATAAATTCGGTGACGTTGACCATTACATTTTCGATTGTCCTTTTCCTAAAAAATTTCATCTCTGCAAACCTTCCCCCTCTAATAAACCAATTTGGTTCTCCAAAGTTCGTTCAAATCCCTCTTCAGTAGATAAAATTAAAAACTGTATTCTTGTTTCCATGGAAATTTCTAATAAAGTGACCTAAGCTTATGAGTAGATTCTGCTCTCATTTAATTTTGATCAATGAATCCCTTTATTTCATTCTTATTAACTTATATGAACTTATTGTGTTCCCTCTATTTTTTTTTTCTTTAAAAAAAGCTATGTTAACTGGTCTTATTTTTTTGGATCTTTCTTTTTCTTTAGACACTTTTTTTGTATTCTTTCTTATTTTTCCTTTCTAAATTTTATTCTAAATTTCTGTTTTTGTTTTCATACGCCATTTTTTTTTTCCTTTTCATATATTTTCTTTTTATATATTTTCTAAATTTTACTTTTAAAATTTTATTATTTTCTTTCATTTTAATCTATATTTTATTATGTTATTATACCTCACTCTTAATATTAGTTTTCAATGATCTTTTTATCTATATTCGCAATAACCATTTTCCCATTTTTGTAAAATGGACGTACTTGTCAAGTTCAAATATAATGTAAAACTGTCTGTTTATAATCACAATATTTATTATAAATTGTAATATTTTTAGACCTAAATAAAAGTTCGTATGGTGGGATGGTAGACCTTGGGTGCCTCCTGAATGCAGGAGGTATCCTTTCCCGGCCGTGCAGATAGCTACTCTAAACCCAATATGTGAGTCGCACGGTCTGGGGTCTTCAAACCTCCGATATCTTTGCACTAACCACCAGGGTTGATTTGTTCGGGCGCCATTGTAAACAGCCTTGCTGCTCCAACCGGGAATCGAACCCTGTATCTCGAAACTGGCCAGCCGTCGCTCTACCGTTGAGCTACTGGGACGAAATTATCAAGCTCTTATCGTCGAAGTGGACTCTACAAGTTAGTTACCCATTCATAACAATTCCGTAACCAGCACAAACACATAGACGTAAAAGATGCTACTTATGTCCATGGTGGACAATTTGAAGACTGAGATTGGCTGATTTTGGAATTTACATATTTATTATATCTATCATGGGACAGAATCTAACTGAACCAATTCTCAATTAAGATGATAATATTGGACGTTAAGCGCCATACAGTGTTAAACAAAATACATCTTATTAAATAACAGTTACAACTATATAAATGTTTTAAGAGTAAGTTAAGTCTCTGACAGGCTTAAAAACTAGTCTCAACAGTAATTTCCAAACATTTTGTGTTAATATTCACTTTAAATGTTTTCAAAACTTGGACTTTGTACGGCCTAGCCCGGCCATTTCCAGATTGAAAATTTTCAAATTTATAGAGTCCGGTCCGTAAATATATAAAAGAAACTAGTTCTACTCGTCTTTTGGATTCTATCGGGCCTGCTTTAGGTCCGAAGATAGGCCCCGAGCTTGATTTAGGCCGCAGGGCAGGACTGAGCCTGATTTAGGTACGAGTTCGGCCTGATTTAGGCCGAACTCGTGTAGACATCTACACCTAATCCCTAACCCGTGCAAACTGCAAACATCCATCCATCTGAGGAAGCTCATCTTAATTTTCAGGAGTTGAACGACATCCTGTTCCGGTGCACCTAAAGGTGTTTGCAGAGAAAATTCCAGCACCTGGCCCCCCTTCCATCACCTGCCCCTCGCTGAGGAAGGCGCAGATGATGCACCTCTCCGAAACCGCAGACAGCCCGTTCGCCTGTCATTAGGTATGCGGTGCTAGTAACGCGGACATCCGCTGCTTCAAAGGGGTAGGTTAGAGCTCCGTAGGCCATTGGAGAAAGAGCAAGGTGTCTTGAGTGCAGATTGTTTTGGTGCTTCAGGACGAAGATGCGAGAAGTCTGTCTGCACGTGCTGGATGAAGACGCATTCTCTTGGAGAGTTTTTTAGTAGACTTGATTGGTGCATGCGAGCAACGAAAGTAATCCGGGAGTAAATATCACGAATTTCCGTTTCCTCGTGATGCCACTGATTAACAATGCAACTAATTGACAAATGCCATATTTCAGGGAATTTCAGTTGTCACATAAATGAGTGTTATAATAATGTGACTGAAATGAAGTGACCGGGGCATAGTTAAAGTATTAGTTTCTGTTTGTGGTAAAAGTAATGTAATGACAACAAATTGACCGTGGGTATTTATATTATAAATTGCACTTTCCTATATTTTAAAGTAATTTGGATCCGGTAATTTGAAATCAGATTTACCCATATTAATCCAATTTCAGATAACGAAATGTATGTTTTATCGGTATTAATTGAAAAAAAAAAAAAAAGATTTTGCATCATCACACATAATTAAATTAATTGTATTACAAAAATTTTACAAGAAAAAAATATCTGAAAGCAATATGTAAAATACACTTTCCGCGACGGATAAGGAAAATTAGAGCAACGTAAATAAGCACAGATAACACAATAATGCAGCATATAGCTGTTTCTAGGATACGCTGGACCCCCTTTGTCAGTGCAAGAAAACCAACAAAACCGAAGTCATTATTAGTATTTTTCCTTAATCTGAAAGCGTTCTGTAATTTTTTCAACAAAGTATCTCCCAATAATGACATCATATTACGTAACGTTTTTTGATTGGACGCCGGGCTAACAGCGCGACCTTATAATAATGAACCTTGTATAGGAGGATAGTTTACGCGCTCGGTAACAGTGGTGTAACTTTAAGCAATGATAATAATTTATAGGACAAGAAAGCCCTCCAGAACAAAACAAATTTTTAGTTGAAAATTTTATTGAAAAGTAAAAGTATTTCATTGTTATTGTAACAATTACACTTATTAAGCTATGTAGGTAAATTAAAGAGATTTTTAATTCCAGAAACAATTTTACACATAATATCCATTACTTGCTAAATATAAATTAAAAAAAAGTTTCTGGGAGGGGGCTTTTACATATTTTATTTGCTCAAATGTTCAGGAGTCCTAATCGAAACTCTTCTTCTGCTCGATGCTATTATCAAATTTTATCATAATATATAAATTTTATTTTGAAATAAAAAAGTGATGTCACATCGATGCCGTGACACACACATCACATGCATTTCTGTAATTATGAGTAGTTTTCATTCATTTTCAATCACCTTTGATGACGTGATTGCTCTGTATCCCGAAGAAAAGACTGTTTATTGTCCTAATTGATATCTTTATTAATTTGTTTCATGCTGTATTTTTAACGAAGATTATACTTTTTAGATATACAGGGTTGAGCAGCCCTCCCCCCTGTACAGCTAAACTTTGTAAGGAAAGGTCCATGACTGTATATCGTTAGGTCGGTCTATAGTAAAATGAATATAGGTTTTTATAGGTTTTTAAGTCTTATAGGTCTTTAGATCTATCTATAGTAAAATGACTGTAGGACTGTACTATATGTCTATCTATAGTAAAATGAACTTTGTAAAGAACGATCCATCACTGTACAGCGTTGTTTATCTGTAGTAAAATGATTATAGAATTTTATAGATCTTTAGGTCTATCTGTAGTAAAATTACTATCGGACTTTACTATATGACTATCTATAGTAAAATAAACTTTGTCAGGAAAGGCCCATGACTGTACATTCTTAGGTCTATCTATAGTAAAATGACTATAGGTCTTATAGGTTTTTAGGTCTTATAGGTCTTAAGGTCTTACAGGTCTTAAGGTCTATCTATAGTGAAATGAGTATAGAAATTTACTTTAAGTCTATTTTTAGTAAAATAAACTTTGTAAGGAAAGTTTCATGACTGTACATCGTTAGATCTATCTATAGTAAAATGATTACTCACGGTTGGATAAACGCGAATGCAGTGCACTTATCGAAGAATTCAAGTAAATGAACTCGGAAACGAAGTAAGATAGAAAAAATGTCAATTACAAAGTTGTTGAGATTTGACTAATAAATTGAAATCGACATAGGGAACGCACGATACAGGGAAGACAATGAATACCTATCTTACGATGCCATATCAACGAGACACTAACACGATGTCACTAAAGTGCGTGTCAAAATGCTCGATTATATTCTCTCTCTAATTCAAATGTGCATTCTGTGATAGAGGGAATTCTAAACAGGTTGCAAATTTGCTTCCTGAGCTTATTAAGTGTCTTTTATTGTATCTTTTCCTGAGTAAGAATTCGTCTATAACTATTTTGTGCGAAATAAATGCCGTCTATAGCAATATTACGATTGATTCCTACTCATTAGACAATGTTCTGCCAATTCGTAATAGGCTTCTTAGTCTAGCTTGCTTTGTTTCCCAGACCATTCGATCTATCCGAAATTATTATTTAATTTAATATTTAATATTTTTTTAATAATTTAATAATTTTTTATTTTTAAATATTTTTTTTCTTCTAGACTTTAAACTTTCTATATGAGG
Source organism: Amaurobius ferox (assembly GCA_951213105.1). Lineage (NCBI taxonomy): Eukaryota > Metazoa > Arthropoda > Arachnida > Araneae > Amaurobiidae > Amaurobius > Amaurobius ferox. The sequence continues at coordinate 106,088,353 of OX578152.1, read as the reverse complement.
AACGTCAAATTATGTCTTGATCGCGAGCAGCATTCACTGTAACTGTGCCTTTGGTTATCTGCAATGGGAGCGCGATTCATATATCATTTCGACGAAAACAAATAACGCGAATAACAGGAAGACCGATTTTAGTCTGTGGAAGAGAAATTCATGTCTTGTCTATGTATAATAATAAAAATTGTATTACTCTGAAGTAATTTGCAATATAATTTTTCAACTTTTGAGAAAGTTATAAAGGCACCATTAAAAAAAACCTCTTGGGCGACCTTTGTCTGGGTAATTTCAAAGACAGATGCAAATGCAACAGACATCTGGGGTCGCGGATAAACTTGCCGCAAGGATACGTTGTTGTCGAGATTAATACCTGGTTGTGATCAGGTACGAAAGCTGCTTTCCATGAGCAGCATTGCCTGTCGTCGTAAGTGTGAAATGATTTACTACGATCTAAAAGCAGATTCCAACACTCTGGGACATGAATAAAAAATAAAACTGATGGAATTTTTTTATTCAAATAATCTTAATTTATACAGTGACTAGAACGAATACCCGGCGTTGTACAGGATTTAAGATGCAATCCTCCGATTCAAACTACGGCAGGCAATGCAGCTAATTCTCGAAAGCCAAACAATGCTTTAACAATATGTCCACACCCCTCTACGCGGGCGTGACACGTCATAAACAAGTGCCTAAACACTCCATCGTCAACTGATTAAAAAAAAAAAAAACAGATATTTTTAAAGTTAAGACAGTTATGGAAAATATTACATATATTGGTTCAATATCGGGACCAATATATATGTCAAAGTTAAGTATTAACAGCTCTCACGAGTGGGGGAAAGAAACCGGGGCTGGATTTCCGAGCCACTAAGAATTTTTAAAGAAAACAGCCATAAGTACGATTAAGAGTCAAGGGTATATTGAATTTATCGGAAAATGTAACTTTTTCTTTATCGTTTTGCTGCATTCAAATCAAATTTCTTTGCAGAACAACAATAAAAGATCTGATGTCGGCAGCACATGACTTTCCCTGCAGACTCATATTCACGTTCTCTTTATTCCTTCAATAATTCATTAAGTTGAGTTTAATTGCACAAAATAACACCCATAATTATTTTAAATTACACTGAATTTGCATTTTGAATTTAATTTTCATTTTCATTTGGTAACTGTGGACGTATTTTCAAAGGTGGCGTAGCAAAAACGCGAAAGAAAAAATATCTCGAGAACGGCTAATCCTAGAGTAATAGGGTTGATCTTATTCTTTTTTTCGTCAAAAGATACGTATAAAATAAGCAAGTATTTGATACAGAGTTTACGTAGTCTTTTAACTTCGATTTTGACGATTTTTGTGGGCTGTTTCGTAAAAAAAAAATCAGGATCCTTTTTCTGAATTGCACTGATATTTAATCAGCACTAAAGTAATCTGTAACAAGAAAGTTCAATCATGCATAAAGTATTGATTATAAAACACTTTCCAACTGGAAATGTAATTTTATTTAAGCATTTCTAAATTGTGATACATTCAGCGGTGATATCTTTTAAAATATCACAGTAATATATTATATTTGAAAATTTAAACTTCAAAAAAGACAATCAAAAAATACAATGCCAGTAATCGTGGAGATAAAAGTAAGAAGTTGAAACTTCACATTAAGAAAACGACAATATCGTTTGATTTGAGACAATAATTTAGGTGGCGCTGGAAGAAGCTGCATTGCATGCATTTCTATGGCGAAAGACCTAAAATATTTTTTAAATTGTCAGTTTTGTAAAAATAAATAATTAACGCAATGTAAGTTAGAACTGAAACAATTACGAATATTCCTACTCATTCAAAATTATTTTACCTTTTAATTTATTTTTATCTTCATAGATTCTGTACTCTATCCTACTACTATGAAAAAATACTGGTTAAATATACGCATAATTAATTAACTCTTAATTTAAAACTAATCAAAAATACATATACTAAATACCACGTCTTTCTGTTGCGTCAATTAGCAATAGCAGCCACTTTACTAGCACTAGTGACACCTACATATAATTCTCAAAACATTATGGCATTTTTAAGCATTTCTTCCATAGGGGAGTTTTATCTCCTTCTTTCTAGATCCATACTAGTTACACTAAATGAACTTTATTCAAATACCGCCATTGTAATATAAATCGTCTGCCTCTATATGTAAAATCAATGAATATTTCATCATTTAAAATAAAAAATATTGTAATTGCGCTGACTTACAATTTAGATAAACAGACAATACGTAAAAAAAAATCTGATGTGGGCAGCACATGACTTTCCTTATAGAATGCAATGAATTTACTACTTCTACAGTAAGAAAAATAGATTATTTTTATAGTAAATATTTATATTCTTTCCAAGATATTGAATTTTCGTCAATGAGTCGTCATTTTCATTGATTTAGCGTCATGTTTATCCATTTGGAGAGTTTATCGTTAATTTAGCAACATTTAAAAAAGTCGCCAAGTTGGCGACATTCCACCAAATTCGTAGCCAAAATCTCACCAAGCGTTATGGACGGAAAAGTAAGTTATTCTTACAGCAGATAAATGACTATTGGCGTTCAAATACAAAAGTATTACTCAAAGTATCTTTTTTTCATGAATGGAACGAGCTAGATCGACGAGAATGATGTCACCAAATTTATCGCATGGTATTACATATGAAAAGTGAACATCTTTCTCAATAGGAAATTTTTTTTTTATCACTTGGCGAACTATATCATTTGCTGTAGTTGCTGAAAAAGAGCCTGCGCAGCTAATAAATGTTAAAACATGTTTAAAATGTAGATTAGAAAATAAATTTAATAACATTTAAAGTTTAAATACATTTTAGAAACATTTGAAAAATAGTAATATTAATTAAATGCATGCCAACACGCCCCCCCCCCCCCCCTTTGTCTAAAATCATACTTAAACATAAACATTTTTAATTTGTGCTAGAATTTCATTCAGAAGTTGTAGAAAATTAAAATATATAAATTTCTCGTTATATTAAAAGCTTGCTGGGTTTGCGGACGGCAAAATTATTTCTGATTGCAGCCCACAATTTGACAGTCCAACAGAAGTGAAGAACTATTTTATGTAATATCTTAACATTTTTACAAAATAGCGCTCATTTGCGTTAAATTAACATTGGAGACAAACTCACTAACTCTACACAGATTAGAATCCTCGAATTCGAGAAAAGTGCTATTCACCCATTTCTACTTATAACAGTATCGATTTTATCTTTCTTACTCTATGACCTACTTGGTTATGATTTTTGAAAACAATTTAATCATGGGCATGATAAAAAAAAATAATTAAACTCTTGGAAAGATATTTATTATAAAATATATATCTTTTTTCTTTCTGGAGAATATAGCAAGAGACAGAATTTAATTGAATTTGTTTTTCTTCCTATATTAAACAATTTTTATTTTAAAAACTACCTAACATATTTTACTGAAATTTTTTTTATATATTTTATGGGATAATTTGAATATTTCTTAAAACTTTCGAAGCAATTTGCGAATTTTAAATTCGCCTAAAAAATGTTTGAAAAATTAGGTCCCATAGGGTTCAATGTATTCCATTTTTTCAACCCGGGTTCAATCCAAAACTAATTGGGGGATATTATTCATTTATATTCCCATAGGTCCCACAGACCGTCTGAACAACATACTGAAATTTCATTTTGATGACGTCAGTTTTACGGCAGTAATCGTGCAGCTAACCGACAGACAGACAGATAGAATGAACAAAGTCATAACACTTTTCAACTATGTTGTAAAGTGTTAACAAGAAAGATCAATCATGCATAAAGCATTGATTATGAAACACTTTTAAACTTCAATGCAATTTTATTTAAATATCTCTAAAGTGCGATACATTCCTCGGTAATATTTCAAAAATTATAACAATACTACATTAATTTATTTTATTTGAAAACTTAAAACGTCATAAAAAAAAAATGAACTTAATTCAAATGACGGCATTGAAATATAAAATGTCTGGTTTAAACATCACTAAAATGCGATACATTCCTCGGTAATATTTTTAAAATTATCATAATACTACAGTAATTTATTATATTTGAAAAAACAATACTTTATTACAATAATTTATTATATTCGAAAACAACTGAAATTTATTCAAATCACGTCATCGAAATATAACCCGCCTGATTCTTTCTATAAAAGCAGCATTTCATTCATAAACATTTTTCCATTCATTTCATTCATCACAATACTATATTAATTTATTTTATCTAAAAACTTAAGACCATGGAGTTACAAGTAATTAAACTCTGCTTAAAACTTCAGCGAAAAAATCGTCTTTCTCTCTGTAAAATCAATGAATATTTCATTCATATCAGCTATATTGCAGACTCCATGAGCTAAATAATTTTGCATTAAAGAAATGCAGCAATTCTTATACAACTCATTCAACATATTTTTCTGTTTACATTTTCCATAAGTGAAAAGTAGGATTCGTTGTAGAAATAATCAAATTTGAATGATCATTTAAACTCAAATATATTCTAATTGCGTTGTTTCAGTATGTAGATGCACAAAATTTAAGCAAAAATAAAGCGGTTTTAGGGCGGATGCAACACTAAATATGAATTAAAAAGAACTTTAAAAATCACGATTTTGACATAAGATGGATGACATATTTTATTTTGAAGCGTGTCACGTGATCTCTTAATATAGTTTTCACGTGATCGCTTCATATAAAAGGTGTAATAATTATTTTAATTTTAATTTAAAAAACTACTGAATATATTTTGTGGAATTTTTTTTATATATTTTATGGGATAATTTGAATATTTACTACAACTTTCGAAGCAATTTGTGAATTTTAAATCCGCTTAAAAAATGTTTGAAAAATTAGGTCCCATAGGGTTCAATGTATTTCATTTATTCAACCAGGGTTAAATCCAAAACTAATTGGGGTATATTATTCATTTATATTACCATAGGTCCTACAGATCGCCTGAACAACATACTGAAATTTCATTTTGATGACGTCAGTTTTACGGCAGTATCATGCTAACGGACAGACAGACAGACAGATAGAATGACCAAAGTCATAAACACTTTTCAACTATGTTGTAAAGTGTTAACAAGAAAGGTTAATCATGCATAAAGCATTCATTATGAAACACTTTCTAACTTCAATGCAATTTTATTTAAACATCTCTAAAATGCGATACATTCCTCGGTAATATTTCAAAAATTATCACAATACTACATTAATTTATTTTATTTGAAAACTTAAAATGTCATCGAGAAAAATGAACTTTATTCACATGATGGCATTGAAATATAAATTGCCTGATTTAAACATCTCTAAAATGTGATATATTCCTGGGTAATAATTTTAGAATTATCATAATACTGCGATAATTTATTATATTTGAAAACTTCATCGAAAACAACTGAAATTCATTCAAATGACGTCATAGAAAAAATAAAACGCCTGGCTCTCTCTATAAAAGCAACATTTCATTTATAAATAATTTCCCATTCATGTCATTCATCACAATACTATAATAATTTATTTCATTTAAAAATTAAGACCATGGACCTACAAGTAATTAAATTCTATGCTTAAAACTTCATCGAAAAAAATCGTCCTTCTCTTTGTAAAATCAATGAATATTTCATTCATATCAGCTATGCTCACTCCATGAACTAAATAATTTTGCGTTAAAGAAATACAGCAATTCTAATACAACTGATTCTACATATTTTGCTGTTTACATATTACATAGGTGAAAAATAGGCTTCGTTGTAGAAATAATCAAATTTGGATGAGCATTTAAACTCAAATATATTGTAATTGCGTTGTTTCAGTATGTAGATGCACAGAATTTAAGCAAAAATAAAGTGGTTTTAGGACGGATACAACACTCAATATGAATTAAAAAGAACTTTAAAAATCACGATTTTGAGACAAGATGGATGCCATATATTATTTTGAAGTTGGTCACGTGATCTTTTCATATCATTGTCACGTGATCGCTTCATATAAGAGGTGTTATTATTATTTTCATTTTTATTTTAAAAACTACTGAATATATTTCACTGAATTTTTTTTTATATATTTTATGGAACAATTGGAATATTACCTAAAATTTTCGAAGCAATTTGTGAATTTTAAATTCGCTTAAAAAATGTTTGAAAAATTAGGTCTCATAGGGCTCAATGTATTTCATTTTTTCAACCCGGGTTCAATCCAAAACTAATTGGGTGATATTATTCATTTATATTCCCATAGGTCCTACAGACCGTCTGAACAACATACTAAAATTTCATTTTGATTAAGTCATTTTTACGGCAGTTATCGTGCTAACGGACAGACGGACGGACAGACAGACAGACAGACAGACAGAATGAACAAAGTCATAAACTCTTTTCAACTTTGTTGTAAAGTGTTAAAAAGTGACTTACTTGTAGGATTTTATAAAATTTTGTTTTGAGTTAGAGTTGATATGTACATTGCAGAAAGCGAGTTTCTAAGCGAGTTATAGGGGTTGGCGAGCAGAAGGTAAAGTCCCCCCCCCCCCCCTGTCCTCTAGTATTTAAAAAAAAATAACTTGGATGCAAAATCTAATAAATATATACCTATTTTTTTCTATTAATCTGATAATCACTGTGATATAAGTGGAGCAAAACTATCTGAAATATGAATGCATTAGAAAGGAGCCCCACATTACAGATAGTTTTAATACAAGCATGATCCCGGATGTATGTTCCAAGATAAATCCTATCCGGTCACTACTGGTCCACTACTTACAGCAGTGCTGTACCGCAAACTCACCGCTGTATGAAAGGACGATGGCACTGAAGTACGTCATAAAAAATGTCCTCTTTTTTTCTGAACTTCGAATGACTTCTATTAAACACATGGAGTATATATTGGCACCCATCGTACTAACCGGGAACATATGATAAACGGTAAGGGAGGGAGGGTATTGTGGCATATATCGTCTGTTAATAACGGGAGTTTTTTTTTCTTTTTTTTTATTCCGTGCACTGGGGTGACAAGGTAGGCCAGCCTCCCTCGCCACTGCCATATGGCACGGATAAGTTCGTTGAGATGACGCGTGGTACAAAATAGGAGGGGAAAAATGATCTATTTCTATCCAGGACACTCCTGAAATATCTAGTGAAAAGTGGCATATTTAGAGGTACTGCTGTTTGTCTTTAAAATGAACCTCATAGGACCACCAAAATATGTAATTTTCAACAAAATTTCCTAGAAATGTATAAAATAACTATGAGTTATTACGATTTTTGCTTTCTCATACTACAGAATATAGTATAGAGAAAGTATTGTTTTCACGAAAATTTTCATTTTCGAGATTTTGATGCCAATATACCTAGAGCTGGCGGGCAAAAGATACTTCAAAAATAAGGTTTTTGAAATATCGAGGAAAGAAAGTTTTGATGCTTTCAGGAGAACATTTTTTAATTTTATTTTTTTGTTTTTGTTTTCAGAACACAAATTTAATTTTTATGGAGTTTGTTATGCATTTATGAGCTAAATAAATAATAATTTTTCTCCATTTATATTTTTTACTCTAATGCTATCCGCATAAAATTTAATACGTGTTTAAAGATTTTCTTTTTTTTAACATCTTAGAAGACTGACTTGTGCTTTTCCCGAAACAAAGATCATAAATTTCTTAAATGAAATATGTTATAAAAAAAAAAAATTGGAATTTTTGACTTATGTGCTTTTCCCACAACAACGATCACAAATTTCTTAAATCAAATATATTGTAAAAAAATTGGAATTTTTGACTTATGTGCTTTTTCCCGCCACCTCTAGATATATTTTAGGACCTCCCGAATACGTTTCGACTAATTTTCGAGTGATACCCATTTGTCTGTCTGTGTGTGTTCGATTTCTTGTTGTATACGATAGCTGCAGCTAATATTAATAGATTTTCAAGAAATTTTATTTATATCCTGCTTTATTATCGAAAAATCTGAAACTAGGTCGAATTTTTCCAAATTCGAGTGAAAATTTCGAAATTTTACATTTTCTTAACATGGCAGCATAGGACAAAATGTGACACAATCATGCATAAAGGGGGTTATGACTTCGGTATCAAAGAATCTAGAACTAGATAGAATTTTTTGAAATTCGAATTAAAACTGCGAAATTCGTTCGAAATTTTATATTTCCTTAAAATGGCAACATGGGCAAAATTTTACATAATTAAGCATAAAACGGGTTATTTCTGGCTCAGTGATCACTAAACTTAACAGTTTCAATCATTGTAGCGAAATGAGCCGCGATACATGTTCAAGACGTCATTTGCATTCCCGAAGGGATATATATTGCCAAACATAGTACCAATCGAAGGATTTTTCAACGATCTTTAAAATAAAATGAGGGGTAACGTGATATAATTGTGATCATTTGGGCCAACAATACAGATTTTTCAATTTTTTTCTTGAAAAATTTGACAAAAAGTAAATCACAAGGTACTTAAAATGGATTTTAGTATCAGAAAGTCAAGTTGAATAACACTCTAAATAATTATAGTTAACAATTAGTCCGCTTCGATAATAAGAGCTTGCAATTCCGCCCCAATAGCTTAAGGTAGAGCGCCGACTGGCCAGTTTGGAGATCCAGGGTTCGATTCCCGGTTAGGGACATTAAGGATCTTTACACAATAAAAAAAATCTGATGTGGGCAGCACATGACTTTCCTTATATAATGCAATGAATTTTCTACTTTTACAGTAAAAAAAAATAGATTATTTTTATAGTAGTTATTTATATTCTTTCCAAGATATTGAATTTTCGTCAATGAGTCGTCATTTTCCATGTTGTCGTCATCAATGAGTCGTCATTGATTTAGCGCCATTTTTATACATTTGGCGAGTTTTTCGTTAATTTAGCAACATTTAAAAAAGTCGCCAAGTTGGCGACATTCCACCAAGTTCGTCGCCAAAATATCGCCAAGCGTTATGGACGAAGAAATAAGTTATTCTTATAGCAGATTAAATGACTATTGGCGTTCAAATACAAAAGTGTTACTCAAAGTATCTTTTTTCATGAATGGAACGAGCTAGATCCAGGAGAATGATGTCACCAAATTTATTGCATGGTATTACATATGAAAAGTGAACATGTTTATCAATTGGAAATATCTTTTTTTATTTTATAAGACTTTTTAATAATTTTTTTGAGAAATGTGCAATATCTCGAGAACGGTTCATGTTAGTGTTATAAAATTTATATCAATTGTTTTCTAATGAAAAAATACATAAGAAATGTCTATTTGCGTAACTTTATTAGTGGCTTTGATTTTTTGACGATTTTTTCAAATTTTACTCGAAAATTTAGGGAGGGTTCCGAACATTCGATTGCGTATAAAAACAATAGGCTTCCAGTGTTTACGGATTGTGATTTTTGTACCAAATTTCGTTCGAATCGGTTCATTCGTTCGTGAGTTATCGTCTCCACATACTCACTGACACACACACACACACACACACACACACACACACACACACACACACACACACACACACACACACACACACACACACACACAGAGGCATCACTTAAATATTTTTGATTTGTGATCAGGGATGCTTAAAACGTGCTCTCCCGTCGAAAATTCGAATTCATGTTTTCGACCCCGTCACAATACTTTTCTTATACATTATGTATATGAGGAAAGTAAAAATATCTGATGTGGGAAACGTATGACTTTCCTTCTTTTACAGCGAAATAATGGCGTATAAGACCTACAGCACAATATTTTTAGAATTAGCACTAATCAAACTAAATATTTAGTCAAATTATGAGTCCAAAGGGAATGATTCCTTTATGATTAGGTGTAAACTTCTCACCAAAATACAATTAGCATTTACAATTAGAATTGTTCCATGAAGTAAACGATTATTAGCGAATTCTAGGGCGATTCTATTAGCGAATTCTAGGGCGTCAAAATACAAATTTATTACAAAAAGTATCTTTTCTCATAAATGAAACGAATTAGATCCACGAGAATTATATTAAAATTAACTGACGCGTGGCTCCACTTGACTTTCTCATAGCAGAATTCATTTAATTTTTTCAATTTTAAAAGAAAGAATTTGAAAAATCTGTTTCGTGGGTCCAGATGATTACAACTATACAATATTACTTTTCACTTTAAGGGGCTTAAAAAAACTTTGATACCATACTCGACACTGCACCCCGGGTGGGGGTAACTTGTCCCACAAGGGAGGCTAATGACTTCACGAGCAAAAATTTTTTTTTTATCGCCGCCATTATCACGAACATTGATTGAAACTATGGAGTCTTGAAGCTTTAAGTCTTGTGACCATTGAGCCATAAATAAACCCTTTTATGCAGAATTATGTCAAATTTTGTCCTATGCTGTTATGTCAAAAAAATATAAAATTTCGAATGAAATCCAAAGTTTTCGCTTGAATTTTAAAAATTTCTATCTAGTTCTAGATCTTTTGATAACTAAGCCGGATATGAAGTTTCGTGGAAATCCATTAATATTTGTGGCAACTATGCCGTGCATAAGAAATCTACCCCAGACATAAAAGCAGGCGGACATCACTCTAAAAATAGTCAAAACGTGTTCAGGAGGTCTTGAAACAAATAGTGGAATCATGATTCAGAAATCGAAAATTTTCGTGAAAACGATACTTTCTCTATACTATATGAGAAAGTATGAGAAAAAAAAAGATTTCTAACCGCTCCTATAAAGAACAGAACCCGAAACTGCAGCTCCGTTTTCCTGCCCCTTCTTGTTGGCGTTGGTTCTTCATAGGGTCCATATTGGAAAACGAAATTCAGAACTGTAAGCCCCTATTTGATCGTAATCCCCCTTTTCTATCCGAGATCCTGCCTACACCTATGGGAAAATTGGATTTATAGAATATATGCAGGTAAAAGTGCACTACCCGGCATTAGCGGTTTTTTTTTCTTAATTTTAGACGCATGTTTCTTTGATACCAGTAGATGATCATCGCTTTAGTCGGCTTTCCCGCTGGCAGATGGGGACCAGATGTTTCACGCTACCGTTTGTCACCACCAGCCTCTAAATTTGGGCCGTTACCGTTCCGTATTTTCTCCTCCCCCGAAAACGAATTTCGGTATCCACCCTTACCTGGTACCGCCGTTATATAATGCCAATGCCTGGAATCTTTTTTAATTCTGTACACTGTGACACCTATATCGAATGAAAGTTCAAAAGTATCGATATTTCATAGTATCGAAATATTTCTGTTCTTGGCACAATCTAAAAATTACCAGCAATTTATATAAATATCCCTCTTATTTTGTAAATGGTACAGTTAAAAAATTTAGATTAGCTGGATTTTCATGAATTCTTTTCATGGTGTTTTATATATTAGCCTGACATCTCCATACTCTTGTTTTAATTATATTTTATTTTTACATCCTCTTACACATTAGCCTTTCTATTATTGCCCCTCGTGTTTGTATATTATCTCTTATACTTGTCTTTTCGCATTACTGTTATTTATTTCTTACGAATGGCAATTGTCGATCATATATTTTTCCTATATGAATGGCAACACGGGTCTTTTCATTCTGGGTTCCCGAGTTCGATAGGTTAGTGTATTTTTTGAGTTAGATTCCAGGTATCCCTTTTTTCCTTTTATTTTTAACACTTTACAACAAAGTTGAAAAGTGTTTATGACTTTGTTCATTCTGTCTGTCTGTCTGTCTGTCTGTCTGTCTGTCTGTCTGTCTGTCCGTTAGCACGATAACTGCCGTAAAAATGAGTTTATCAAAATGAAATTTTAGTATGTTGTTCAGACGGTCTGTAGGACCTATGGGAATATAAATAAATAATATCACCCAATTAGTTTTTTATTGAACCCGGGTTGAAAAAATGAAATACATTGAACCCTATGGGACCTAATTTTTCAAACATTTTTTAAGTAAATTTAAAATTCACGAATTGCTTCGAAATTTTTAGGAAATATTCACATTATCCCATAGAATATATAAAAAAAAATTCAGTAAAATATGTTAAGTAGTTTTTTAATTAAAAAAATTATTTAATATAGGGAAAAAACAAATTCAATTAAATTCTGACTTTGGGATATCTTCCAGAAAGAAAAGAGAGAGATATTTTATAATAAATATCTCTCCATTTGTTTAAACGTTTTGCATATGGGAGTGGCTTCATATTTTAAGATAAATTTGGTAGATAACAATTTTTCATTTTTTTTAAATTTTATATAACTCTTCATGATAAATTTAATTGATGGCATTTCAAATGCACTTTCCTACGTCCTAGAGAGTTAACATTTGGTACACAGCTTAAATTTGTTGAACATTTTATTCGACAAACATTTGATGGATCTTTAAATATAGATTATACATTTTTTTCGAAATGGCCTGAAAATAATCCCCGTTCACTTCTATAAATCATTGTTGTTATATAGTTAAAAATTCTGATGTGGACACCACATGTCTTTCTCTGCAGACTCATATTCGTTCTCTTTATTTATTCAATGATAATTTGAGTTTATCTGCACAACATAAGTATTTTAAATGATATTGAATTTACACGTTAAACTTAAATTTGGTTCTCATTTGATAGCTGGACTTATTGTCAAAGGTGGCGTAGCGAAAACGCGAAAAAACTAGAATATCTCAAGAACGGCTAGTCCTAGAGTAATGGGGTTAGTCTTATTCTTTTTGTTGTCAAAAATCACATATAAAATAGGAATTTAATTGATATAATTGAGCACACGTAGTCTTTTATTAACACTTTACAACAAAGTTGAAAAGTGTTTATGACTTTGTTCATTCTGTCTGTCTGTCTGTCTGTCTGTCTGTTTGTCTGTCTGTCTGTCTGTCTGTCTGTCTGTCTGTCTGTCCGTTAGCACGATAACTGCCGTAAAAATGAGTTTATCAAAATGAAATTTTAGTATGTTGTTCAGACGGTCTGTAGGACCTATGGGAATATAAATAAATAATATCACCCAATTAGTTTTTCATTGAACCCGGGTTGAAAAAATGAAATACATTGAACCCTATGGGACCTAATTTTTCAAACATTTTTTAAGTAAATTTAAAATTCACGAATTGCTTCGAAATTTTTAGGAAATATTCACATTATCCCATAGAATATATAAAAAAAAATTCAGTAAAATATGTTAAGTAGTTTTTTAATTAAAAAAATTATTTAATATAGGGAAAAAAACAAATTCAATTAAATTCTGACTTTGGGATATCTTTCAGAAAGAAAAGAGAGAGATATTATATAATAAATATATCTCCATTTGTTGAAACGTTTTGCATATGAGAGTGGCTTCATATTTAAAAATAATTTGGTAGATAACAATTTTTCATTTTTTTTAAATTTTATATAACTCTTCATGATAAATTTAATTGATGGCATTTTAAATGCACTTTCCTACGTCCTAGAGAGTTAAAATTTGGTACACAGCTTAAATTTGTAGAACATTTTATTCTACAGCAATTTGGTGGATCTTTAAATATAGATCATACATTTTTTTCGAAATGACCCGCAATTAATCCCCGTTCACTTTTATAAATCATTGTTGTAATATTGTTAAAAATTCTGATGTGGACAGCACATGTCTTTCCCTGCAGACTCATATTCGTTCTCTTTATTTATTCAATGATAATTTGAGTTTATCTGCACAACATAAGTATTTTAATTGAATTTACACGTTAAACTTAAATTTGGTTCTCATTTGATAACTGGACTTATTGTCAAAGGTGGCGTAGCGAAAACGCGAAAAAACTAGAATATCTCAAGAACGGCTAGTCCTAGAGTAATGGGGTTAGTCTTATTCTTTTTGTTGTCAAAAATCACATATAAAATAGGAATTTAATTGATATAATTGAGCACACGTAGTCTTTTATTTTTATATATAACGATTTTTGCTGGCCATTTCGCAAAAATAGCCCGTTCCTTTTTCCCGAATCGTAGTAGAATAACCTACAAATGATTTATATACAAAATTTTGTTAAATTTGGTATATAAATCACTTGTAGGTTATTGAAATATTATACTCCAAATTTTGTTAAATTTGGTTCATTAGTTTTTAGCTAGAGTGGATAAAGGCAATTTCTGCGGCCATTTCGCAAAGAAGGCAGATTCTTTTATTACGAATCGTACTATAATCTAATGAACATCAGGATTTCCCACAAAAAACATACCTACCAAATTGTATGAAATTCGGTCCATTAGTTTTTCAATTAGAGTGGATGTAATATCCACACAGACACACAGAAACATACACAGATACACCCTTACACACACAGACGTCTTCCTAAAAGTAGTTTTTTCGTGTTCTAGAAGTCCCAAAACGTGTAGATACTTTGAAAATTCGAGTTCCGATCTTCGGCACGATTCCAATACTTTGAGTACATACACATACACATATATATTATCTGTGTATTATCTGTGTATCTAAATTCCGTGCCTATGCAATTACAATAGTTGTGATTTTAAATGATCCCTAAACTTTTATTATTTCTTCAAGGAAGCCTAATTTTAACATATGCAGAATGCAAATATCTCAAGCGATTGTAAGATGAATTACATAAGAATTGCTGAATTTTTTTCACACAAAATTATTTAGCTCTGGAGTCTGGAATACAAGTTATATGAATGAAATAATCATTGATTTTGCATAAAGAATCAGATGATTTATATTTCGATACAGTTTTAAATATTTAAGTATAATAAATTACTGTAGTGCTGTGATGATGTAAAAGATATTACCACTGAATGAATCACATTTTAGAAATTTTTAAATGAAATTACATTTCAGTTGGAAAGTGTTTCATAATCAATGCTTATGCATGATTGATCTTTCTTGTTTCTTATTTATGTATGTTGTCCAACTGGAAATAGTTTATAGATATTATCTATCTATTTCTTCAGAAACATACATTTTTGTGTTTGCATCTACAAGACACTTGGACTTGAAAAAGAGTTTTGAAGAAGTGAACAAATCCTGATTTAGGCCTAGACCTTTTCCACGTGTATAGCGTTTGTGCTTGGATTTCGTATGTTTTTCTTTTATCGATACCATACCATTGTTTTTTGATACTTTTTTTTGATTTGATGATCCGAAATTTGTATTTTTTTCCATTTGCTTGAAGATTTGCTGATTTATACTTTTATTTTGTAAGCTTGTTAGAAAGTTAGGTTTCTCGAGTTACAACTTCTCACTTTTCTTTCATTGGACCTTCAAACCTTTTTATTATATATATATATATATATATATATATATATATATATATATATATATATAATATTAAAAATGAAAATCCAATGATAGAATAGAAGTAGTAACTCATAATAAACTAACTAACTTAAAATTTACCTACAAAATACAAAGAAGTAAAAAAGAAATTCAACCATAATGAGAAAATTTAAATACATGTTACTGGTCATCAACCTAAAGATAATCAACAAATATCAATGGTGTGGAATCGGGAGTAGGAATACAAAAATACCAAGCATTAAAGCTTGCACGTGGAAAAGCTTTAGCCTTAAGAATTGGTCATTTCGAAAAAAATTATTTTTCAAGTCCAAATATTTAATCGAAATGAACACAAAAATGCTTGTTTCTGAAGCACGAGATAGATTTTATCTATAAACTTGTGTTATTTGGAGGACAAGCATAAAGATTGAAACAATAGATAGAAAGCATATTTATGTTTCCTATCTATTACCTAGATAGGAAACCTAACCTGAAATACACCTCAAAATATACAACCATGAATATATTCCTAACCTGAAAATATTCCTAACCTGAAAATACACCTCAAATGTACAACCATGAAGAGCATAAAATGACAAGATCAATATTGCCATTCGCTAAATTTAAAAGTAGAGATCTACTGTTGCCAATAGTGAGTGATAAATAACAGTACTGCGAAAAGGCTGTAAAATGTGATATTTTACAGTAAAAGCTGCAAAATCAAAGTATGAAAATGCATTGTAATGTATATTCAAGAGAATGCAGATGTTTGGCTAAAATAAGATACTAAAGAGAGATTTTTAAGAATTTTAGTCTAATCGAAACTTATTAATTATACCATTTTCCAAATATGCTGGATATTCATATAATTTTCTGGTAATTTTTAGGTTATAAATGTGCAAAGCATGAAATTTTTTATCTGATAATCTATAAATTCGAAAAAGTTGATTTAGTATAATATTTCTAAACAATTGAATCGAGTTGCAGTAATTAAATGGTAATATTTTATTAATATTGAATTTAAAATAGTCTTTTTTATCATATAAAGTAGTAACTATCCCATTAGTAGGTTCTATAATTAGATTTAATTCTAAATAATTAACATTATTACTACCTGTAATTGTAGTTTCATTAGGTATTAATTCCAAATTATTCGGATGGAAATCTATATCTATGATATAATTATCAGTAAATACTAAACATATCAGATTATCAACATATCTGTAAATTTTATAAACTGTTGAAGTAAAGGATTTTTCATAATGATATAGGTATAAATTAGCTAACATACTGCTACTACAGCCACATTATGGAACCCCCTGAGACTTGTAAGTATAATTTATTATCTTGAAATAGATAATTACTGAAAAGGAAAAAATGGAGAAGTTTAGGAAAATTGGTAAATTTAGCTAGATTAGATTGGTTAGTAATATAAGCATTATATAAAGCTGAAATTACAACATAAATATCAGAGATCTTAATATTATTAAATAGATCTTTAAAATCAAAAGTTTGAAATCCTATTATTTTACCTTGTGATGTTAATTTATTTTTTAATTCTTTACTATTATTTAGAACTAGCCGCCTTTGGCGACCAGCCTGTTCGCTACCCTTGAAAATTCTGACCGTGGCAAACTCGTTGGCGCGACCTACCAGAAAGGTGTAAGGTAACTGCTTGGAAGGCCAGGAAGTGCCACACAATTTAGACCGGAACCCAATGGGGGAGGCATCCAAAGAGACCGTACCCTCCTTCCCCTACCACAAACCTCTCGGAAGGACTTGCAGTCCCACACGTTTAACGTGATCATACTCCGCGTGAACACGGCTGCAGTTTTGGCAATGGCGGGAATCGAACCCGGGCCTACCGAGTGAAATTCTCGCGCGCTAACCACTGGGCTACCGTGCCATCCGCGACAATCTCCATAACTTTATTTTTATTCGGCAATTTTGGGAATCGAACCCGGGCCTACCAAGTGCAAATCCCGCGCACTAACCACTGGGGTACTTCACCCTCCGCGATATTCTTCATAACTTTCTTTTTATTCAACCAATTTAGACCGGAACCAAGTGGGAGAAGCATCCACAGGGACCGTACCCTTCTTCCCCTACCACCAACCTCTCGGAAGGACTTACAGACCCACATGTTTAACGTGATCGTACTCCGCGTAAACACGGCGGCAATTTTGGGAATCGAACCCGGGCCTACTGAGTGCAATTCCCGCGCGCTAACCACTGGGCTACTTTGCCCTACGCGACAATCTCCATAACTTTCTTTTTATTCATCCAATTTAGACCGTACCCTCCTTCCCCTACCACCAACTTCTCGGAAGGACTCACGGACCCACATGTTTAACGTGATCGTACTCCGCGTAAACACGGCGGCAATTTTGGGAATCGAACCCGGGCCTACTGAGTGCAATTCCCGCGCGCTAACCACTGGGCTTCTTCGCCCCCAGCGACTATCTCCATAACATTCTTTTTATTTACCCAATTTAGAACGGAACCCAGTGGGAGAGGCATCCACAGGGACCGTACCCTCCTTCCCCTACCACCAACCTCTCGGAAGGACTTCCGGACCCACATGTTTATCGTGATCGTACTCCGCGTGAACACGGCGGCAGTTTTGGAAGTGGCGGGAATCGAACCCGGGCCTACCGAGTCCAATTCCTGAGCGCTAACCACTGGGCTGCCTCGCCCTCCGCAACTTTCTTTATATTCACCCAATTTAGACGGGAACCCTGTGAGGGAGGCATCCACAGGGACCGTACCCTCCTTCCCCTACCACCAACCTCTCGGAAGGACTTCCGGACCCACATGTTTATCGTGATCGTACTCCGCGTGAACACGGCGGCAGTTTTGGAAGTGGCGGGAATCGAACCCGGGCCTACCGAGTGCAATTCCTGAGCGCTAACCACTGGGCTGCCTCGCCCTCCGCAACTTTCTTTATATTCACCCAATTTAGACGGGAACCCTGTGAGGGAGGCATCCACAGGGACCGTACCCTCCTTCCCCTACCACCAACCTCTCGGAAGGACTTCCGGACCCACATGTTTATCGTGATCGTACTCCGCGTGAACACGGCGGCAGTTTTGGAAGTGGCGGGAATCGAACCCGGGCCTACCGAGTGCAATTCCTGAGCGCTAACCACTGGGCTGCCTCGCCCTCCGCAACTTTCTTTATATTCACCCAATTTAGACGGGAACCCTGTGAAGGAGGCATCCACAGGGACCGTACCCTCCTTCCCCTACCACCAACCTCTCGGAAGGACTTACGGGCCCACATGTTTAACGTGATCGTATTCCGCGTGAACACTTCGGCAGTTTTGGCAGTGGCGGGAATCGTACCCGGGCCTACCGCTAACTTCCCGCGCGCTAATTTACAATTTAAAATGACCATATGCTCTCTAAGCTCTTAATTCCATCATCCTCATTCCATTGTTCCATCATTTAAAATATCCATAAAATTTAAATATCCATCGTTCCATCATTTAAAATATCCATAAAATTAAAATATCCATCGTTCCATCATTTAAAATATCCATAAAATTAAAATATCCATTTAAAAAATCCATATCGTTCCATCATTTAAAATATAAATATAATAATTTCTACAGTGCATATGTTAAGCTCTTATTTCATTTAAAATCGGAAGCGCGGGAAACGGAAAGTAAAAACTAATTCGGTTTCTTATTGTCCCACCCATCGCTATGCATATACAGAACCGTAACGTCACCTCCACCTTGACGTCCCCACCCACCACCTTCCCTGCTTCAGCGGGGGAGAAACGAAGCGTCACGCCGAGCGGAACGGCGAGAAATTTAAAATCATGACGTCTTTAAAATTGCGATCCTGAAGGCAATTTTCATTATTTCTGGACCAGATTAGACTTGTAAGAATGCCAGATGTTTGACCTTTCTGAAAATGTAAATTATTAGTCGAAATTATGAGTACTTTTCACGATGCGAGAATTTAAAAACCAAAAATCGTTTTCTTGAGCAAAAAGTGACTTTTGTTTTAAAATCTTTAAAAAATATTAGAAATCGAAATTCAGATTTGAAATTGATATATTTTTACTCGAAATTCTCTGCTCTTTCCGATGGTGTAATTTGTTTTTTTCTACGATGTCTGGATCGTGGAGAAAAAAGGGCAAAAAACGGTCGAAATCGCATAAAACATTAAATAAATAAAAAAATAATTAAAATTTTAAAAATCGGTTTTCACGTGTCCCCTTCCCTCCCCCCCGGGTCTCCGATTGCCAAATTTCGTAGCTCTCCGACGCGCGGTCGCGAAACGTATAGTGTATAATACAGACACACAGACAGACAGACAGACACACAGACATTGCCTTTTATTATATAGATAAGGTAGTTATTACTAGAATAACGTAAATAATTATTTAGTACATTTAAATAATTTAGTTATATTTTACTAGCAGTAGTAGAGTATGAATTATGACCACTAGTTACAGTTCTAAATTTAATAGGATTTTTATGAAATTTAGGAATAAGCACAATATATGGAAATTTCAAAAATTTATAATTAATATCCAAATCACTATATTGATAATCTTCAATTTGACATTATTTATGGAGTGTGAATCCAGTTTAAATAGACTATTATTTTTTAAATAATCTAACAGATATTGTATATAGAATTTTTTACAGATAATAGCATAATTATTAGAGGCTTTATCAACATACGTAATAACAAAAGATCTATGTAAATCATTAATAGAGTGTTTCATATTATCCATATTATATATATATCTAGACAAATTAATACTCCAAACGGTATTTTTAATAGATTTTAATATAGCCAATTTCCACATATTACATGCCTCTAAAGGCTGAGCATATTTAGAAGCTAATCTATAAATATATTTATCTAGGTCAAGATTTATTGATTTAAGACTTTATCAGAGTTATTACAAAAAGGTAACCTGAATTTTGTACCAAATGGCATTATGGTTCTTAAAGATATGTCTTTAATTATGGCTAAGTTTCCAGTAACTATATGCCCCAAGTGTGGATTTATAAAATTAGCATAATTGTCAACTTTACAAATATATCCACTATCTACATTTGTTGAGAAATCTTTATCTTTTGATAGAGATTGTGAAGTTTCATTGTAATTAAAAATTGTTCTTCCAATAGGCTTGAAATATTTAAAAATCTTAGTAACATTCAAATACTTAATAGGCAATAAATGATGAAACTGATTAAATAAATTCCTAAAATTTATAGAATTATAAATGGGATGCTTAAAAGAAATTACACAATAAGAATTAGAACAATTATTATTATGAAATTGATTAAGTTTTACTTTTAAATAATTTGATCTAGTAATGTACAAATCATAAAAAATATGATTAAAATGTTCATTAGTCAGATTTAATTTTAAGAAAATGGCATACACTTTATTTAATTTTTTTTTCTTAACCGCAAAAACTCATGATTTTATTAATGTCCATTAAAATGTGTTAAATTGAAGATGCATAATTTTAATCTCAGCTTTATAGTCATGATGATTGGAGCTTCCTTTACCGCGTTTAAATCTTTTGAGTTTGGCCGATTTTCTATTATTTAAATGGGGATTAAAAATAGGTGATTAAAAATAGAATATTTATTGTCTACAAAATTATTTTTTACAATATTACCAGAGATATAATTGATTTAATCCATATGGAAAAAGAGTTGATTCAGTATAGAAGTTTTCAAAGAACATTCTATCATCTGTATTAGTTTTTATATCCAAAATATGTATAGTTATACTATTTTCAAAACCATGTTTAGCAAAGTGTTTACATTCAATTTTTTTAGAAGTAGGAAGAAAATTTTATTGAGGATATATTTTTTAACATGCACTCTGTGGACATTCATACGTAGATGAATAGCATTACTTGTCTGTCCTATATAGGATAAATTATATATGTTACAGAATATTTTGTAGATGCAATTAAAAAAAAATCTAATGTGGGCAACACATGACTTTCCTTATATAATGCAATGAATTTACTACTTTTACAGTTAAAAAAATATTATTCTTATAGTAGATACTTATATTCTTTCCAAGATATTGAATTTTCTTCAATTAGTCGTCATTTTCATTGATTTAGCGTCATTTTTATCCATTTGGCGAGATTTTCGTTAATTTGGCAACATTTAAAAATGTCACCAAATTGGCGACATTCCGCTAAATATGTCGCCAAAATCACGCCAAGCGTTATGGACGGAGAAATAAGCTATTCTTACAGCAAATAAATGACTATTGGCGTTCAGATACAAAAGTATTACTCAAAGTATCTTTTCTCGTGAATGGAACGAGTTAGATCCACGAGAATGATGTCACCAGATTTATCGCATGATATTACATATGAAAAATAAACATGTTTCTCAACAGTTAATATTTTTTTTAATTTATGAAATTTTTTTGATAAATTTATTTGAGAAATGTGCAATATCTCGAGAGCGGTTCATGCTAGCGTTCTAAAATTTATGTCAATCGTTTTCTAAGAAATAATTACATAAGAAATGTCTATTTGCGTAACTTTATTAAAAGTTTTGATTTTTTGATGATTTTTTCAAAATTTCACTCGAACATCTAGGGGAGTTCTGAACATTCGATTGTGTTTTAGAACAATAGGCTTCCAGTATTCATGGATTGTGATTTTTGTACCAAATTTCATTCAAATCGCTCCATTCGTTCGTGAGTTATCGTCTCTAGAGTCTCACTGACACACACACACACACACACACACACACACACACACACACACAGACATCACCTCAAAAATGTTCGATTCGTGATCAGGGTTGCTTGAAACGTGCTCTCCCGTCGAAAACTCGAATTCGAATTTTCGACCCCGTCACAATACTTTCCTTATACATTATGTATATAAGGAAAGTAATATATATATTTATATATATATATATATATATATATATATATATATATATATATATATATATATATATATTTATATATATATATATATATATATATATATATATATATATATATATATATATATATATATATAGGGTCTTTCAGAAAGGACTCCTTAAATTTGAAATGACATAACTGCAAAACAGTGATAGACAGAAAGATGAAACAGTGGTATGTTGGATAGACAGGTCTGGAATTTTAATTACACAGGTTTGCAAAATTTACAAGATTGGCTAACAGAGGGTGCTGCAGTTTCAGTGCAATGTCCTTTAAATAGTGGGTGAAATTGTTTTTCGTAAACAGGGGTCAAATCCCATTACCATGGATTATCTTTTCTCGTGAATGGAACGAGTTAGATCCACGAGAATGATGTCACCAGATTTATCGCATGATATTACATGTGAAAAATAAACATGTTTCTCAACAGTTAATATTTTTTTTTAATTTATGAAATTTTTTTGAGAAATTTATTTGAGAAATGTGCAATATCTCGAAAACGGTTCATGCTAGCGTTCTAAAATTTATGTCAATCTTTTTCTAAGAAATAATTACATAAAAAATGTCTATTTGCGTAACTTTATTAAAAGTTTTGATTTTTTGATGATTTTTTCAAAATTTCACTCGAACATATAGGGGAGTTCTGAATATTCAATTGTGTTTTAGAACAATAGGCTTCCAGTATTCATGGATTGTGATTTTTGTAAATGGCAGACAAATGATGCAGTACAAAAATTATCCTTTTTTCGGTGAAAAAATGAATGCTGTATAAAAATGGGTGACAAATGATGCAGTATAAGAATTATCCTTTTTGCAGTGACAAAAATAAATGTTATATAAAATGGCAGACAAATGATGCAATACAAAAATTATCCTTTTTGCAGTGAAAAATAAATGTTGCATAAAAATGGCAGACAAATGATGCAGTACAAGAATTATCTATTTTGCAGAGAAAAAATAAATGTTGCATAAAAATGGCAGACAATTGATGCAGTACAAGAATTATCCTTTTTGCAGAGAAAAAATAAATGTTGCATAAAAATGGCAGACAAATGATGCAGTACAATGATTATCCTTTTTGCAGAGAAAAAATAAATGTTGCATAAAAATGCAGACAAATGATGCAGTACAAAAATTATCCCTTTTCGTTGGCATCCTTTTATATCGTCTAGGTGCATGCTATGTATGTGCAACCAGAACATATTTTCGCCTTGTCACGATATTCCTGTTGTGTTTGGGCTCACGTCAATCTTGTATGTTTTTGGTTTCGGATTGGCTGGACTGTTCTCCATTCTGCTTTCTGATTGGCTATCTCAAGTGAGCTCTTAATTCAGGGTTTGGATATATGACCCTCAAAAATCTTCGCTAAAATCCCTAAAAAATCCAAATTCAATACTGCGTTTAAACCTTTTAATTAACTCAGATTATCAAATTTTAAAGATCCTTTAGATATTTCTAATAGTTGGGGCACAATATTTCTTGCAAGTGTGGTCTTTCTTACATTGGTCAAACTAAACGTGCTTTAAAATTTCGTATTAATGAACATAAAAACCATGTCAAAAACAGGAATTTAATCAATCTTCAGTTGCTCAACATTACTATCAACTTGACAGCCGTTTAGAGTTTTTTTTGACAAGGATCATACAAAAATGTACATCGATCTATGACCTTGATTTCTTTTATGCCTTCCATATCCAGAAAAATTCTAGTAATTTAGTTAATGACTTGTCCAGTACTCAATTTTTGTCCGCGGTCTTGCGGAGTGCCCTATAATGTTTTCCACTTTCTTCGTTCTATTCCTTTGGAGCTCTTATATGTCGTGTTAACCCGTGTTAACCCAACAATACTTTTTTTATAGATACAAGGTTTATTGATACAAGTTTTATAGATAGTATCTATAAACCTTGGTGTTAGCCCATTTTTCGTCTTGTTGGGTCTCATTTATTCTTTATCGGATTTGACTTGTCTTGCCGAGATATTTTTGTTGTGTTTTGGCTCACGCCAATCCTGTGTTTTACTTTTGGTTTCGGATTGGCTGGACAGTTCTTCATTATGCTTTCTGATTGGCTCTCTAAAGCGAGCTTTTACTCCATGTTTTGGGCATATAACTTTTTCTGTTTCTTCTATTTGTGCCCATTACTCTTTTAGACTTCGGGTTTGTTGGTTCTTTTACACTGACAAAGGGAGATCCAGCGTATACTTGAAACAGAAGTGTGCCACATTGTGTTATGTACGTTGGTCAAGTTTTCTTTATCTTTCCACACTAAATAGAGAATGCTTTACAACTTTCCAATTGGAAATGTTCCTCTGTATTGCTTCATATATGATATAGGAATTCCACCTTCTTCAATTCTCCGCTAGAGGCGCTGCAAACTTTCTCAAACGATAGCGCACAGCCCCGTTCCTGTTAGTAGACCCTGCTTTTGTAGCTATATAGAACACTTCAATCGGAAATAAAAGTATCCTGTATTTTCCAAATTTCTCCCGTTTATTGAAAATGTTTAGTCACCTGGAAAACAGGACTGGGGAAAAAAACAACTTTTTCACACTATCCTCTTAGAAAAAACAAAGAAATTTTCCGTTTTATATTTCGAAACTTTACCTTTAAATTGCTACCTCTCTTTTTCAATCCGTCCCCGTATAAGAGAGAAAGTATTTTATTAAAAACTGATCGTGACAGATAAGAATTGAAATAGAAAGTTTAGCCAGCAATCGAGGGAAAAAAAAATTATACTCTAATATTGTTAAGATCAGGGGAAAGTATTTTGATCGCTTGTCTCATACATTTATATTCCATAGTTTTTAGCTCTAAATGTGTCACAATCATTATTAAAAAGAAAAAAAAATCTGATGAGGACAGCACATGGCTTTCGCTACATAATGCAACGATTTTATTTCTTTCACAGTGAGTTAATGGATCCATGGTACAATGATTTTGGCATTGAATAAACTCATCGTAAATTGAAATTTGTCGATTTTGGCAACTCAAAAGTTATAACAGAGAGACTTATTCATCGCCACGTGTAAAATCCTCGCCAACATGCAAATGACATTTACTTATTGTCCAATTAAATAAATGATTATTGGCGAATTCTCGGGCGTTAAAATACAAAACTAGTATACAAGATCTGATAAAAATTATACGACCTTAGCCCAGGAAAGCACAAGAAAGATCAATCATGCATAAAGCATTGAATATGAAACTGTTTCCAACTGCCATACAAAATGCTTCCAAATTTTATTTAAATATCTCTAAAATGCGATATATTCAGCGGTGATATTTTTAAAATAATCATAATGCTACAATAATTTATTACATTTT
Organism: Amaurobius ferox; assembly: GCA_951213105.1. Lineage (NCBI taxonomy): Eukaryota > Metazoa > Arthropoda > Arachnida > Araneae > Amaurobiidae > Amaurobius > Amaurobius ferox. Next base: position 106,062,813 of record OX578152.1, on the reverse strand, counting down.
AAACTGGAAATTTCATAAAAAAAAATAACTTTATTCAAATAACGTCATCGAAATATAAATATTTTTAATATTATGGCAATACTGCAATAATTTATTTTACTTAAAAACTTAAAATCATGGAGGTAAAAGTATTTACTCCATGCTTAAAGCTTCATTGAAAAAGGCAATGCTAGAAAATCGTCTGCTTCTTTGTGTAAAATCAGTGAATATTTCATTCATATCAGCTATATTCCAGACTCCAGAGCTAAATAATTTTGAATTAAAAAAATTCAGCAATTTTTATACAATTTATCTTACAGCTTGATGTGTTTACATTCTGCATACGTTAAAATTAGGCTTCGTTTTAGAAATAATCAAAGTTTGATGATCATTTAAAACTTTAGTGTTTCGAAACACTGCTTTTCAATTTCTAGCTTTATTTCTTCCGAGTCTGGATTTATTTTTTTTTTAATAAAAAATCGACTTTGACAGACAGGAATTGAAATCAGAAGTTCTGCTAGTAGAAGGAAAAGGAAATAAGTTGTGCCTCGGTAGATAGTATTGAGGGGCGAAAGTCTGAAAAGGCGAATATAAGATAGTTTCGGAAACTTATTTGAGAAATAGAAATCTGATGTGGGCAGCACATAACTTTCCCTTTAAATTCATTTTCTTATTTTTTATTTCATCATGAATTACATTGGGTTTAATTGCGCAAAATAACATGGATATTTTTCTGATATTATATCCAATTTGCAGTTTTAGTGCATGTTTGTTTTATTTGGCAACTTAATGCACTTTAAAATCTTCTGCTCTTCAGGAATTTAAATATATATATATATATATATATATATATATATATATATATATATATACATACAAGGTAGGATCAAAAAGTTCTGAGACTGTGCTGATATCTCCAACCCTGATTGGAGGAGAGGGGAACTATTTTACCGTGGCGCACATGTGATGCGAGATGTGTAAAGGAAGAAGTAGGTACGCAGTGCAGGGTTTTTCCAGACAATGCGTGTCAGTGAACTGTAGTCGTTCGCGTTCGTCGAAAACGGAAATGGCGTTTGAAGAACAACGTGCGAATATCAAATTTTGCCAGTATTCAGGGAAATCGCCGACAGAAACATTGCACCTGCTGCGTTTTCGACGAACGCGAACGACTACAGTTCACTGACACGCATTGTCTGGAAAAACGCCTGCTTCTTCCTTTTCACATCTCACGTCGCATGTGCCTCTACGCCACGGTAAAATAATTCCTCTTTCCTCCAATCAGGGTTGGAGATATCAGCACAGTTTCCGAACTTTTTTATCCTACCTTATATATATATATATATATATATATATATATATATATATATATATATATATATATATATATATATGTATATATATATATATATTATATATATTATATTATAATCTATCGAGAACGGTTCATCCTAGAGTTATGGTGCCAGTCTTATTCGCTGTGAGGTAAAAAAGAACAAGTATTTAGTTAATATATTTCAGCAATTTTAGTCATTTATTTCACATTTTCGATACATTTGCCGACCATTTCACAAAAATAGGGTTGGCTATATTTTTTCGAATCATGCCCAAACCTAATCAGTAGTAGAGTAACTCTCAATGAATGTAACTTCTATATTTTAAGAAATTTCATTGTTTTTCACTACAGTGCAAAATGTCTTCAGTTCCCCCAAATTAAAAAATCATCATGGTCCTCTTAGAGTAATGGGGTAGGTTATACCTAAAATTACGTATACTTACGTAAAATACGTAAAATTACGTATAAAATATGCATTTAATTGATACAATTGCAGTATTTTATTTCAGATCTAAACGATTTTTGTGGGCCATTTCACAAAAAAGGCAAATTCTTCTTTTTTGTGAATCTTATCAAAATCTAACAAGTACTACAATAACCCACAAGCAACTTATTTACCAAAATGAGTGAAATTTGGTCAATTAGTATTTCAGGTAATGCTAATACATACAATTTTTGAGGGTTATTTTACAAAACAGGGCAGATTTTTTACCCCTCAAATCATGCCAAAATATAATCTGCACCAGGGTAACCCACAAGTGACCTATTAACCAAATTTTGTGAAATTTAGTCTATTCGTTTTTTTGTTAGGGTGGACACGTACAATTTTTGAGGGCTATTTCGCAATAAAAGGCAGGTTCTTTTATCCCGGATTGTACCAAAATCTAATTAGCACCAGGGTAATCCACAAGTGACTTACCAATAAAATTTTATGAAATTTGGTTTGTTCGGTTTTGAGTTAGAGTGGATGCATACATTGCGGACACACACACACACACACACACTTTCAGTTAAAGTGTATACATACATTGTACATGCACAGACAGACACACACTCAGACATCACGCTAAAAATAGTTTTTTCGTATTCTAGAGGTCCCGAAACGTGTAAATCCGTCAAAAACTCGAGTGTCGATTTTCGACACGATTCCAATACTTTCCATATACATTATCATGTATTGTAAAAAATTAAAAAAAATTTTAGAACTTGTTGCGCTGTACGGTAATTAGTCAAAAGAAAAATACTAATTCTAAGATAAGTATGATCAGGCACAGCTCGAGCCCGGAGGAACCCCTATCTTAAAAATCAATATACTTACGTACTTGTATGGCACACTTCTAATTGAAGATTTTAATGGGCTGGGACCTGGCTCGCGAGTTTATTCCAGGTACGACCCGTAGTCCCGATTTCTTGTCTGGGGTCTGGCCTAACTTTTAGAAATTCAAATCAGGTCAGGCTGGACAAAATTCAGAATTTGAAAAATATATGAACTTTAAAAGCGAACCCAAAATAATTTCATTAATTCGACCTATCTATATAAATAAAATTGAAAATCTGTCTGTCTGTCTGTTTGTCCCGTCATCACGAGAGAACGGCTGAACCGAATTTGATGAAATTTTGTGGGTAGCCTGGAAATAGCCCCCATAAATTTAGCCCAAGTTTCGAGTATCTAAGACCAGGGGTTGTCGAGATATTAATGAAAAACGAAACATTTTCTTAGGAGTTCTACTCCCTAACTCCGTGGTTTATCCAAACGAAAAGCTTGAAAATCGTTTGAAAGTGAATTAAAACCTTATCTCTGCGTTTGATTCGAGATTTTTTGCGCGAATTAGTCACTTTCTGAAAACATTAATTGTTTGAAACATGATTTAAATGGGAAATATATCTCCATGGTTTATTTTTCACAAGCTTTTACTGAACAATGAAAAGTGTAAAGAAATCAAAATGGCTATTTAATTTCGCAGTTTATGCGGAAGATTCTATCTTATATCATGTTGCACAGAAACGCAATTAAATTAAATCTGTCTATTAATTTTAATTATTATTTTTTTTTCTATTTGAATAATAAATAAATGGATATAAAAATATATTTTAGGAAAGAACGATTTGATTTTTCTTATAGCATTTTTGACTGTATAATATCAATTACGGTCTTCAGGTTTAAACGCTATTATTATTGATATTTTCGAGGATTATTGATTCAGGGATTATTGATATTTTCAAGCAATTGCAATTGTTTTATTATGACAAAAATTGTTTAAACTCATATATTGTACGTTGTACGAGTAATCTTCTACAAATACACGGGTATATCTTTTAATCTACGAGAATATAAGTAGTACAGGTATATTGGCATATGTTTTGATATATATTGGAATCAATTACGACCTTCTGATATAAAGAGTATGGGGATTATTGATATTTTCAATTTATTACGTCATATTTTTTATTTTGGCAAATATTTTTGAGACTTATATTGTAATACAGTTAATCTTCTACTAACACACTGGCATATTTTCTTATCTGCGACAATATAAGTAGTACGGGGTTGCATATATTGATTCAATTCCTTTTTTTTTTTGTAAATTTGCTTACAAAAGGGGCCAGGATGTTTTATTCTTCAGATCTGCCCGTGGAGATAATTTTGCATAGTGAGAACAGCTATTCTTAAACTTCTCTTTAGGAGTAATAAATTTAATATTTTAACAGAATTTGCACACGACTGCGAATTATAAGTTTATTTATATTATATACTGCGTATGAAGAACGGGTATGCTGCTAGTATAAATATAAATATTTAAAAACTAATTTTTACTCTAACTCTGAGGACAATAACTATATAAATTCGTATTCTTTTGACATATTTGAATAAACATTGTTCCGGTCAGGTCAGACTGGGCTCAGGCATTGATTGTCTCGGACAGTGCCGAGAAAAAACATCGAAAATTTCGGCTCGTGCCGACCTCTAACGCCTACACTACGCTCTATGTGAAAAAAAGTGCGAAACTTATTTAGCATCCCGTGGCAGAAGAGATGGTGGAGATGCTCCCGATGCGGAGCAGACGACTTTCTACCTCCCATCTGCTTCGGGGAGGAGGAGGAATAACGGCAGGCGGGCGAGTCATCTGTTCCTTCAGCAGCTGTGGCCTCGACGGAACACGTGTGCGCGCGCGGGAGCCACGGAGGGCCCCTACAAACGCTTCCGCACAGTGCGGCTGCCATTCCTAAGAATGGGAGAATTGGCCAAAGCTTTAATGTGGAAGGATTGATCAGGGGGAGATTCCGAGATGATTTCGAACTTTTTTGTTCGTTTTTTTTTTTAAAATTTTTTATATATCCTATCGAAATAGGATAATTGTTTCGGCATGTGTCACAGGACTAACATTTTGTGAAAATTGGGGAAGAATTTAAAAGTATCTTTGTAGCGATGCAGATTTATTGGGTTCGCAATTTTTACAGGTCATGATAATTAATCACTGTTGAAGAGAATCCACCGCATCTTTGAAACAGCTGTATACTTTTATTTAAATTTGTAGGCGCAGTTTTACGGCCCAGATATGAAATAAAAACTATTAAGAGTACAATGGAATGGATTTGAATAGATAGCAATGGAAATAAGACAAAGAAATTGTCGAATTATTAGGTGGTGTATACAATTTCATTTTGTCCTAAAGACTAGTTTTTTTCATAAAATGACCTTGTTACATTGAACAAAAATGCCATTTTGCACCCCAAAGAACTAGAGGAACCATTACTAAATAAATAAAGAAAGAGATTATTATCAAAAATTGTAATAAATCTTAATAATTACCTGGTACAAAAAGCAACAACTTTAGCAGTTGCCAATTACTGAGATATGTGTTGCCACACAAAAAGAGAATAGCATATATATATATATATATATATATATATATATATATATATATATATATATATATATATATATATATTTATATATATATATATATATATATATATATTTATATATATATATATATTTATATATATATATATATATATATATATATATATATATATATATATATATATATATTTAGGGGGGCTATGACATCATTATATTTTGTTACATAATGTATAATTTTCATTTTGTGCAAGGTGACGTCATGTCGAAGTTACATAATTTTCTGTGAGTTTTACGTGTATGTTACGCTCAATAAATAAAATGATTGAATATTATTTTTTAAATAAATACAAATGCATAGACATGGCTCTACAATTAAAAGAAGCACCATATTGAGGACAACAACTATCATAGTTTCCATGTGGGGTTCCATTCTTCTGCAACCCAAGGCCCCAAATGGGTAGTGACTAGTGACCACATTTCCTGTTAGATGTCCCCAATGGGGCCCGATGCCTCATAGCCTAGGACCCACAGAAACTTTAATTTGGTACTGCTTTTGATAGCATTATTTTGTAACAGATGAAAACACTTTTTAGCCATAGATTACATTTTTATAAAATATTAAGTTTTATAAATGAGTAAGTTTTACAAATTTTATTGTATTTTTACAGTGAAATGGATAACAAAATCGTTGAATTCTACTATTGCTAAGTGTAAAACTTATTATAGTAACTACGTAAACATATAATAAGGTAAATAAATCGAAAAGCATTTGTCATAAAATGCTAATTAATGTTCGAATATGAATTTTTCGAAAAATTAATAGATCTTATGACCTAATGACACGAAATTACCTCAGAACAGCATTGGTATTCTTATCACCAAGTTGTTGATTGCGTCAAACATTGATGTAAATACTGCTCTCCAGTTCAGTGGCTTTCTCCAATATTATCTTAAAGTAAGATCCAATCAGATACTTTGGAGAAATGTATTTCACCCACAACCCTAAAACACATAATATAAAATGTTCGGCTATGGTAGATGAAGAGTCGTATTCGAAGGCATTGGGGAGGGTCCTTATGAATGGTTTTGGCGAAAAGAAATGGGATTTATGTTCCTAAGGAAAGGAATATATCCTAAGAAAAAGATGAAATAAAAGTTCTTAAAATATGGAACTTGAGATAATAGTTTGAACCGAAATTTACTCTTAGGAGTAGAGTTGCAAAGGCTGGGGGAAAAAAAATCTGTTTATTTTCGGGAAAAAAAAAACTGGGTTTTTTTTGGAAAGGGAATTTTGTAAAAATAGGGAATTTAAAAAGTTTTCAAAAAGTGGGAATATTCGAAATTATATGTTTTGAAAATTTACTCCCTTTTTCATTGTAAGTGGGATAAATCCTTATTACTGGTTAATTCCTCACCAGAACAATTTAGAATATTCAAAGACTAGAAGTACCACACAACAGGATTAGTAAATATCCTAGAGGATTTTAGGTGCAATTGAAAATTATATTCAATTGCATTTTAAATTCCCCAGCATATTTACTAATTCTGTTACATGGTTGCTTCCAATCTTTGAATATTCTAAATTGTTTTAGTGGTGAATTATCCAATAAGGATTTACCCCCTATGTATGTAGGCTTTGTAGACGAAATTATTATTTTATTATTTCACCAGGAAATTTGTAAAAAAGGTATGTTACAGCGAAATAAATTTTAGATTTCCTTCGAGTGCGTATGAGAAATCGGTTGGTTTTGCTGGACTTTGAAAGTTATTGAAATTTAAAAATATTCTGCATATAAAGTAAAAAATAATTCTACACTGGAAATATTTCATTTTATTTGTAATCTTACAATTACAAAAACGCTTTGAACTATAAGATACGTGTTTAAAGTGAATAATTTAGTGGTAGTTATTTATTATAAAACCTTAAAATTATAAAAATGATTATAATTTGCACGTTGTCTTTAATGAGATTTACTAATATAAAAATTTATTAGAAATATAAATTTTTATTTTAACATAGTCTATATACATAGGAAAAACGATCATATTTAACACGAAAAACTATCATATTTGAATATGAAGAACTATCATATCAGTCATCATCTAGCTCTGTAGCCAATTCTGGGGAAGGAGGGGGGGGGGAATAAATGGAGGACCATTTTTTGAACCGGAAATGAAAAAAAATCTGAAGTTCCTAAAGATAGGAATATATCCCAAGAAAAATATGATATAAAAGTTCTTTAAATATGGAAATTAGATTGAACCGAAATTTCCTCTTGGGAGTAAAGTTACCAAAGGCTGGGAAATTTGTTTCCGGGGGAAAAAATGGGGTTTATTTTTGGTAAGGAGAGTTTGTATAAATTGGGAATTTACAAAGTTTCCAAAAAACGGGAATATTCGAAATTGTGTATTTCGAAAATGTACTGCGTTTCTCATTGTAAGATAAATGTATGTAGGCTTTGCAGACGAAAACAGCTGGATTATCAGAAACATGTATAAAACTCGTGAATTAGTTTCTTCAAATGTTTCAAATATTTCCGGTTTATTAACCAAAATTCCTGGGTTTATTTTCGCTTTTTAAAATTCCTGAATATTTTTGCAACTCTACTTGTGAGTATGTCACTGGAATTCTAGACTGTGTGTTCGGAAATCTATAAATTGGTTCCCACCATAATATTTCACATTACATTACATTTATAGACCTCTGAGGCACTTAGGATGTTGGATCCCGAGCAAAAAAAAACCGTATCGGAAGTGGAATACATAGAAAAAAAAAAGGGATCGAGCCAGATCCGGTTTTATATTAATTTTAGAATTTTCATTATTTTCAAAGTAAAACAGAAATATAAATTTTAAAAATAAATTCTGACTTCATTTATTTCGAATATATTCAAAATAAATGCTTTTTTTATATACTGGTTTTATAGTTTTATAATTTTATTATTTTAGAATTATTAAAATAATGTTAACTACATAACAACATTTTAATGTTATTAAAATTTTATTATACATTAATAGTGTTTAAAATTGATAAGTTTAATAGAAGTACAATAAAAGATGTTTTCTAAAAGTAATTGTTATTATAAACACAAACGTCATTTTAGTGTTTTATCAAAGTTATTATTTATTGAATTTTTATCATTTTCAAAGTAAAACATTAAACTAAATAATTAAAAAGTGCTGGTTTCGTTTATTTCGAATATATTCAAAATAAATGAAGCTAGAATTTATTTTAATATACTGGTTTTATGGCTTTTTTTTTAAATTTAATTTTACAGATTTTATTTTTAAAGAAACCCAGGGGAATTATTTTATAAAAGCAATTTATTTAATTTCTCATGAATATCGATGTTATTTTATAATTTTTATTATTTTAATACGTAACTTCTATTAATTTAAATTGTTGAATTATTTTTACCATTAACAAAGGGGGTCCCAAAATATTGTTGCCTTAAGGACTTTAAGATTCTTTATCTGACGCACTGATATAGGGAAACCAAAACTAAAAACAAAAAAGAAAGAAAAATATAAAATGTGTTAATATTAAATCATTTCTCTCGTCCTAATATGTTTAACTGTATCCGTCAAGGCTCTAGAAGATTTCGTGCAATCGACCTGCTGACACAAAATTCCATTTATTTGAGCCAGAAGAACCGCATTTGATCACTTTTCATTTGCATGAGCATTTTGTTTCACAGGCCTTAAGCTCCTTGTTGAAAACGATTTTTCTCTATCCAAACACGCAAGGGGCCTGTACCAGCGAAAACATGCCTCCAAGACTCAAATATCCCACCAGCAGCACTTCGCTTCTTTCATCGATAAATTAATCTGCAGTACGCTTGCTTGAAGAGCAGTAATGGTACTATGCAAATCGACAGAGTTCGCCACAGATGGCGCTGGTTCCCTGGCTAACTGTAGCGAAACTTATTATGGAAATGCAATGTGCAATTCCCAAAGAGGCAGTGTTTGGTTATTTAATTTTTTTGACGTTCTTTTCTTTAAAGTTCTCAGCCAACATCGGAGGGAATTTTGTAATTAAAGAATCTGTTGTTAGGTGGGTGTGTTTAAAGTTTTCTCGGGTAAGGTCTGTAATTATTATTGCTAGCAGTAAGGTCTTAAAACTCCACTTCGCACTAGTTCGTCGCATCGTCTTAATTAAGAGATTGGAGTTGGAGAAGAGCAGGAGTTTTACAGCTCTGATCTCAGATATCACGTTATATATTTGGTTTTTATTCTTTTTCAAAATAACTAAAACTGCGTCGGGAAAAAATCTGAACGCTGATATCACATGACTTTACCTACAGACTTAAGATTGTTCTCTTTCCTTATGTATATTCATTAAATTGAGATTTATAGGATGATTCAAAAGGTTATTGGCAAACTTAAGGAGCGTATATAGAGAGGTTGGAATAGAGAAACTTCCGGAAAGAAACTTGTATTCCCTAAAGTGATGCAAGTTTAAGTTAGTACACGCTTTCAAATATAAGGATCTATTTATGGACAACATACCAATGAGATAATCCTAATTTGCACAAAATTTAATAAATTAAGAAATTTTACATAAACTTATTAAATGTATTACAGTTCGAATTGGTGACCACCAGAATCAATAAAGGCATAACATCGTCGAACGAAACCCTGACATAAACGCTAGGCATTTCCGAGATCACGTCACATGCTGCAAGTATCCTGGCTAAAAGTGTTTCTGTGTCGTACATTGGATTTTCGGAAATGAGGCTTTTGATATGTCCCCCAAAAGAAATAAGATAGGAGTCAAGAGGCATCAAGTCAGGGAACCGGGTTGGCCATTCAGCAAGACCTCCTCTTTCGATTCGACGCTGGAGACTACTTCGGATTACTCAGGATTAATTCGGAGAACTCTGATAACATCATAGAACGCGTATTCCTAGTCGAAAGTTGCTCTAGTCTGACACCTCTATATGCTTTATAAGTTAATCAACAACTTTCTGACCTCACTGTATACACTATTTGACCAAATGTACCCAGGTACATCTTCTAAACAGTCGAATTGGCTATATGCGTCACAAACCGACCGATTTTAAAGGAATACCAATAACTATTTACCTCCAACCGATTTTAAAGGAGTACTTCTAACTAATTACTTCTAACCGATTTTAAAGGAATACCTCTAACTAATTACCTCCAACGGATTTTAAAGGAATACCTCTTATTAATTACCCCTAACCGATTTTAAAGGAATATTTCTAACTAATTACCTCTAACTGATTTTAAAGGAATACCTCTAACTAATTACTTCTAACTAATTACCTCTAGCTAATTTTAAAGGAATCACAATGTCTTTTGAACTTTATAAGCCTTCATTAAATGTAAGATGTGCCGCTCTGAAGAGCTCAGTGACTTTCACCGTGGTGCCATAATAGGATAGCATAGTTGTATAAAGTCAGTTTGGGAAAATTTTGTCTTTTTCAGCCTAGATGATTAATAAGTGGTATTAATGTAAAATGGAAAAGCTTTAAAGCAACAAAAGCTCAATTACAAACTGGTGGATCGAGTAAAACTACAGTGCTGAAACGCATGGTTTAAAAATATCGCATGTTCCTGGTGACAACACTCGCTCTTCTGGAGGTCAAGACAGCACACCAAGAACTGAACACCATGGATTTTAATGACCGAGCAGCCTCACACAATCCCATGATCAATCAAGGAAATGTCAAGCTTCAGAGGTATAATGATCGCTGCCATTGGATTATAAAGCAGTGGAAACGCATTCCATGTAGCGACGAATCACGTTTCATCAGTTGGGAATTTGATGGAGTATTTGTTCGTATTTGCGAATGCTAGGAAAATGCTACCCATTCGAAAGGATTGTGCCAACTGTGACGTTTTATGGAAACATCATCATGGTCTGAGGGATTGTTTCTCGTGGTCGGGGATTTAACTTCCTCCTGTGGAAACTAGTGGGGATCCCTAGTTTCCTACAGGAAACTAAAGGTTCCCTAGGAAAATTAGAGGTTATTTAGGAAATTTTAACTCTGAGGGCCATAAATATATTCCAGATAACGGTCGAAATCGTTCGGCGAAGGACCTTTCCTCAATTAGCACGTTAATGCCCCAATTAACACAGTAAGATCCGTGCAAGAATGGTTTATTAGATATGTGTTAAAATTTTTCATTGGCCTACACTGAGTCTTGATCTCAACCACATAGAAAACGTTTGGGACAAATTGGAATGTCTATTGAGAACTCAGACCAAAGCACTTCTCATCAGTGACTTACTAATAGTCTTTATAAAGAGTGGAATGTAATACCTGCAACAACATTATATATTCCTAGAAGACTGAAGGCTGTTATAGAAGCAAAGTGTACAATAATATCATAGTTATAATGTCTTCATTTAAGTTCGTTTATAGAAGAGTAGGCGTACGGATGCTTTTGATGCTTTGAGTGTACAAAACCAATAAAATGATGCATGACGTGAACATTCATTTCAAATTTCATCGAAAAAGTTTTTTGCCATGGAAGTAAAAATTACTTAGAGTACAAACAGTCTTAGATATAAAACGCCTCTGTGAAATTATTTACTAAATTATGTGATCGTGGTTGACATTTCCATGCAAATTTTTGCAAGTAATATCTATGAAAAGCAAGAAATTTAGCAGTTTTACCAAATTGAATGATTTTTCAGCTTACATCTATGAAATGGAATAATAAAGGATGAATAGAACAATTCTTTGCATCTCGCTCAATTATTTAAAAACTTATTTCAATCACAGGAATATACATATGTATGTAACACAATTTTTCAAACCCCTTTAAATGCCTAATAATCTAAATCATTTCGGGTTTGCACGTACACTTTTAACCGTTCAGTGATGAAAACCTGGCTAAATTGCTTCTCATGACCATGAGGCCCGTTTTATTGTCCAAACACATGCAGTTTACATTTTATGCTACGCATCCAAAAATTTTTCGTCTTCACGCGCTTGACGCTTGTCGTCTTATCAATATCAACATTATTCAGAATACGCTTCGTGGTATAGTTCCCATTATATAAATTGAATATTTAAAATTCCGATTTCACTGATCTTCCTAACTAATACATAGCGACCCCATCACACTTTGGACCACTTTATCAAAATGCAGAGCCAGTGATCAAATGCTTTTCAAGTCCGAATCGATTTGATCAGTTGCAATTTTTGACAATGTAATTAATTCTTCTACCGTGTGCTCTCCACTGTGCATGAGTGTTGAAGACCCAGGCCACTCAACTCACCCTAGGGTATGCATGAGTGTGTTGTTGTTGTTGTTGAGACCCAAACCGTTCGACCTACCAGAAAGGTGTAAGGTAACTGTTTGGACGGCCGGGAAGTGCCACCCAATTTAGACCGGAACCCAGTGGGGGAGGCATCCACAGGGACCGTACCCTCCTTCCCCTACCACCAACCTCTCGGAAGGATTTACGGACTCACATGCTTAACGTGATCGTACTCCGCATGAACACGGTGGCAGTTGTGGCAGCGTGCAAATCCAGCGCTCAAACCACGGACTACCGCGCCCGAAATGTGCTAACACCACGCGGTGTTCCCAGGTGGTCACCCACTCAAGTACTAACCGCGCCCGATGCTGCTTGACTTCGGTGATCTAACGAGAACCGGTGTTTTCAGCACGGTAGAGCCGTTGGCTCTGTGCATGAGTGTGTGCAATGCTACTGAATTAAATATCTCTTCATCAACTGCTGTTTTGGTGTTCTTCTAGGTAGTGCTATGACTACAAATTATAAAACGTCACGTAAATGTATAGCTCTAATTATCAATTTTAAAACGCCTGTTCATTGTCATTCTCTTTTAAAGTAAAAAAATGTGGTGGGAAAATTATATTTTTCCTACCCCAAGAAATCATTTCTTATCGAAATTTCAGGATGATATTAAAGAAATATCGGTAGAAATTACTGCAAAAGCGGGTAACGGGTTTTACTTTTAACCACTCATCCAATTTATCCATTATACAGCTGCCAATATCGTCCGCATTAACGTAAAATTCAAAAGTTTTGCTCACGGAATGTTAGTAGCGGAGTTAGTAAAATAAATAGACGGGAGAAAAGCCTGGGGGAAAAAAATTCAGGATTAATTCTGTACAACATGTCACATCATAACCGGACAACTTAAAAAACCGTTAAATGAAACATCCTCTATGGTTGTCTAAATACTTTAATCATCTCTACAACAAAGGATCTATATTTTTTCCCTCCAAAAATCTCCCAAGAAACAAATTATTCGCCCCCTACGCGATTGAAGACTATCGATTCTCGAGCAGCTCTTTCTCTAATGACTTAAGTAAATGAGTGGACTGCCTGCGGAGAACGCGATCTGTCAATACCAGAGGGCGCCCTTGTTAAAAATGGTGGGAAGAAAATCTGACAACAGATGGCGCGCGGGAGGGTAGGTACACGGGTCGATGTGAAATTGCCATGTTAAGAAAAGGAGCAACTTATTTTAGCGAACATGTAGGGATTTTTAATATCGAGATGGCGATTTGGTCTGTATCGAGAAACGCGATGTTTAAAGAAATTTCGATATAAATTTGAATCGGAAAAAGTTTTGATACTTGGGAAGATCACTTCGTGAGTGAGAGGAAGGGGGTTTGGAGTTATTCAGAAAACTTACAAAGTAGGTGGTTCTGAAAGCAATTAACTGGTTTAAGGGAGGGAGTTAGAATTAAAACGTATATATACAGTGAAACCTCCGTACCTTGAATCACCAAGGAAACAGTAAAATATTCGGAGGTACAGAAAATACTGATTTATAGAATATAGCTGGTTTTTAAAAATTTGAAATTTCTCTAAATCAGTCATTCTTTAGTTTGTTATTGATATAGCACGTTTTATATATACAACGAGTTACATTATATAATATTTTGAAATATAGCTTATTTTAAAATTAATTTTTTAATGAATTCATATGAATTTAAAGTAGGTTTTAAACTTTTCATTTCTTAAATTTGAGACTTAAAACAGAAGTTTCAAATTTTTGATAAAAGCAAACACACAGTATACTCTAATTAAAATAAATGCACAGTACTTTAATGAAAGTAAACATACAGTATTAATGAAAGTAAAGATATGGTATTCTAATAAAAGTAAACATGTAGTATTTTAATGAAAGTAAATATACAGTATTCTAATGAAAGCAAACATACAGTACTATAATGATGGAAGTAAACACAATGAAAGCAAAATAGCCTGTCGTTTTGACTTCCGATTTTCTTTCACTAAAAGACTTCCAAATATGCAACTGCTTTGAAATACTATGATTGATGTACTCACGATTTGTGCAAAATGGCGCAACGTCTTTATTTATTTCAACAAAAGCTATCTGAACTGTTAGAACTGTTGAAGCATTAATATAGTCCTAGAAGTCATGTTCATCTTCATTTAAAAATGATTGACCAACTTCTGTCTTATGTCATTGGGCTATGAAGAATCTACAAGTTCATTATTAACAGTAGAGAGATTCTCAAACTTTTTCGAACAAGTGATGTGATTGTGTTTGAAATAAATCTAAGTCAAATGTAAGTACCGATAATCAGCTTCTTTCTAAGAAAATTTGAGTTGCAGAAATGGAAATTATATTACATGTATTATTTCAAATTATACTACTGTTGTTATTTCGAGTTATTATACTACGGATGTTATTCCGAGTTATTATACTACGGATGTTATTTCGAGTTATTATACTATGGATGTTACTTCGAGTTATTATACACTCACGGACAATTTCCGAGAGGTTGGTGGTAGGGGAAGGAGGGTACGGTCCCTGTGGATGCCTCCCCCACTGGGTTCCGGTCTAAATTGGGTGGCACTTCCCGGCCGTCCATGCAGTTACCTTACACCTTTCTGGTAGGTCGGACGGTCTGGGTCTCAACAACAACAACACTCACGGACAATGAAGGCTGCGCATCAAGAAGAAAACATGGTACAACCGCGAAATGATGTAAATAGCTAGAGGGTGGGCTGATATGCAAATGATCCCAATCTGGTGTGATTGCGTATGACCGTACACCCGTGAGTGGCGCTGCAAGCATGAGCCAGCGGCCTCATAAACCGGCGTGTAGTCGACGCCCCATCAATGCGAGACGCTTCGACCGACGCAAGCACGAGTACGGAGTGAAAAGAATGGTGGGTAGACGCCAGAAACGTCGATATACGTAACTGATGGATTTCGAGAGAGGCCCGGTCATCGAGCTGAAAACCGCAGGGTGGTCAGCGCGCCGGAAAGCTCATTACGTGGATCGTTCGGACTATACTGTCCAACGGTGTTGGGAGCACTGGCCACGGGACGCTACCCAGACACGGAGGACTGGCTCTGGACGGACCAGGCATACCACGAGTAGAGAGGATCGAATGATCGCACGGCAGGCACGTATAGAGCCCACAGCCACCCGATCCGCGATACAGGCACACGTAGCGGCTCCTATGTGCCCACGAACCATATCCAGATGCTTGAAAGAAGCGAATCTGAGATCCCAGCGTCCCTTACGTGTGCTGCCGTTAACACGGGAACATCGGCGGATCCGGTTGTAGTGGTGCCGGGCCAGAGCGATGTGGAACGCCATAGATTGGCGATGTGTGGTGTTTAGCGATGAGTACCGCTTCGTTTTGGGGACCGATGATCAGCGTGTCAGGTGTGAACCCGCGTGTCCTCTGCACAACGCCACAATCCCAACCTCGTTATCGAGCTCCAGACTAGTCCCATTGCAGGTATCATGGGCTGGGGAGCCATAGCCTACGACAGCCGATCCGCTCTAGTATTGATACCTGGAACATTGACGGACCAGCGGTACGTAGATGAGATTCTACGACCCCATGCGCTCCCATTCGCTGCTGGGATTCCAGGTGCGCATTTCCAGCAGGATAATGCCCGGCCGCACACGGCTCGGGGTCGCCCAGGCCTGCCGGAGCCATGTCCAGACACTTCCATGTTCTGCCCGCTCCCCAGACCTGTCCTCTATCGAGCAAATGTGGGACCAGTTGAAACGCCAGCTGCCTCGTTGCTGCAATCTTCGGGATTTCGAACGTAACGTCCAACAGGTGTGGACTCGTCTGCCGTAGGACAACATCAGACGTCTGTTCGAGACCATGCCGGACCGTATTGCTGCTTGTATTGCAGCACGAGGCGGTGCGAAGCGTTATTGAGGATGATCGGACTATGTGCCACAGCTCCCCCTGTACGTGTTCTGCTGCGTTGTTTTTGTGATCATGTATGTCATTCATCTGTATCCTTCCATCAATAAAATTTCAGGTCCATCCTATGCTTCCTTCTTGGTGTGCAACTTTCCTTGTCCGTGATTGTACTACGGATGTTATTTAATGTTAATTTGAAATTAACAATAATTTCATACATTAGTATTTATATGGCAATAATGTTGCTAATAGGTCTTATATCCAATTTTTAAAATAACCACTCAGACTTGGATTTCATTAGTCTTGAATATATTGATTTTAAAGTATTAAATAACCACAAGTGAAGTAACTTCATACATTAGTATTTATATGTCGATAGTGTTGCCAATTCGTCTTGTATCCAAATTTTTAAATATAACCTCTCTGACTTGGATTTCAAACATTAGTTTTGAATATATTTGATATTAAGGTATTAAATAACCATGTGTGAAGTAATTTCATACATTAGTATTTTAAATTAATTGTTATATTTTTATAGTGTGCTTTTTGGTTTGTTTTAACTTAGAATAGTAAACTTTTAAAGATTTACATGTTATTGAAAGTGTATATGTATGTATGTAATTTTTACGGTTTTATAAGAGTCATGAAGAAAATAGTGTAGGGAGTATCGGCTACCGGGAGCGTTTGCCATGGCGGAAAAAAGCTTTAACCGGAGTGTTGGGGGTCGCAACTTCCCCCGGCCATTGTTACTTGTCCTATTTGGGAATTTATATATATATATATATATATATATATATATATATATATACATTATATATATATATAATATATGTATATATTATATATATATATACATTATATATATATAATATATATGTATATATTATATATATATATATATATATATATATATATATTATAAAAATATAATAACAAAAAATTCAAGTAATATTAACATCACCATATAAACAAAACCACGGCCATATTGCCGATAAGAGAAAAAAACAGCACCGGCTCAAATATATATATATATACGTATATATCCCCTCAAAAATTGTAAAGGAGGCCTTGTATTTTTTTTTTGGCATAGGTATTCAGGCCAGAAAAGGCTTAGCTTGGCCCCGCCTCCTGTAA
Organism: Amaurobius ferox; assembly: GCA_951213105.1. Classification (NCBI taxonomy): domain Eukaryota; kingdom Metazoa; phylum Arthropoda; class Arachnida; order Araneae; family Amaurobiidae; genus Amaurobius; species Amaurobius ferox. The sequence goes on along the minus strand of OX578152.1, from coordinate 106,045,341 downwards.
GAAATTAAACAAATTAAAAGTGCTATCAATTGCTTTTAATTATAGAAAAATAAGTGTTATTTATAAAATATCGACAAGATTTAATTGCAAATAACTTAACATTTATTGATAGTGTATATGGCCACGCCCATATTTAACCACTCCACTTTTTCACATTCGGAGTTTTCTTTGGACATGGAAATAGTCTTTAATGACAATAAATAAATATGAAAGAGTTAGTGCGAACTTTTAAGAAGATGATTTCATTTCAAATTTCCATTTCCGACAGTTGCTAAAGTGACTAAGGAAAAATTTGGAAATTAAAAGAACTTTTCGTCGTGGTTTTAGTATTGGCACTAATTCTGCCATTTCCGGTCTGAATTTTATTTAATTTCATTTATAACCCAATGTGCCATAGGTAATTGTTTTCAGGATCAGAGATTTGGAAAGCTCTATTTTAAGTTTAAATTGGATAACATCTTATTGCGCTACATAGTATAAGATTGCGAAAAAATAAAATGAAATATTTTTGTGTGCCGTATATATAGCAATAATATTTTAAAATTATATTTTATATAAAAAATTATTTCGTTTAATCAAATGCAGAAGGAAATGAAAACTGAGTAGAAACTATTACCCAATATGGCATAAAGCCAATAGAAATAGATAGAACAAATAACCTATGGTTTATTATAGGGAAATTTGTCACGCAGTATAAAAATATACTGGTTGATTAAAATTTCGCCAATGCTATCTTAGAGCAATTAAGCGCTTGTTCGCTTTATTTTAAAGACATTTTTGTATTATAATAGTGATGAGGGTCAGGAAATTTTTCGGGAACAAAAAATGTGCTGTGTTTTTCCGAAATATGTTCATCTTTTTTTCTTTTTAATTAATTTGACAATGAAATTTAATTCACTTTCTACACTACTTTTTGAACCTTTACGAGAAGTATTTGATTATATAGTTTCTTTTTTTAATTTGGAGGAGCAAAGGAGGTTAATAGAAGTGCTATAAGGAGTCTTCTGCAGTATAATGCGGTATCAGAAAGATTCCCTCATTTTGGTGTAGGAAATTTTGTGCTGTGATCTGAATGTTTATGCGGAATGTTGCTGATAAGAACTTAGACATTTGAGAAACTCTTTTATCGATGGTAACGCTAAGCTGTTTTTTGTCGGTGACAACACTAAACTTCTTTCATCGATGGCAACTAAATATGTCTAGGATATGTTGATTCACTTTAGAATTGGAATGAACGCTAGCGCCGTACAGTGTCAATTTTGCGAAATAGGAGACCACAAACTTTTTTGTTGGTGGCAACACTAAACTTTTTATAGGTGGCCATGAAGTATGTCTAGAGTATGCTGATTCATTTTAGAATTGAAACAAGCGCTTGAGCCACACGATGCTCATTTTGCAAAGTAGGATAACACTAAACTTTTTGCGATGGTAACACTAAACTCTTTTGTCGATGGTAACGAAGTAAGAATACGATGATTTATGGGGTGATGCTGATAGGAACACTGAACTACTTTGTCGGTGGATACGAAGTAGGTCTAGAATACGATAATTCATGAGATGGATATTCAGAAATGGAACGAACGCTAGAGCCACACAGTGTCATTTCTCAAAGTAGCAGAACTGAATTAGTTCTTCGTAGGGTTCATAGTGGAAAACGAAATTAAGTACTGTAAACCACCACAGTCGATCGCCAATTGCATTTCCCCCGAAACCGGGATATAGGGAAGGGTACTATTCTCTAGGTCTATGAATTTGTAAGATATATATATATATATCGGACTATATTAACCAGTTATAATCATCACTAGTTAGCTTCAAACCCGGGATCAATTGATGTAGCAGTCCGGCTTTTTAACCATTATGACATGCTAAAAATAGAGTTACTTTCTCGTCAAGAAAATCATAAAAGTATCAACCGGTTTCGAAAGCCAAAAAGAGCATATTCGTCAGGAAGACAAAGTAACAGCATCAGCAGAAGGAAAGAATGCGCCTGTTCACACTTCGGGCGCGGTTAGTACTTGGGTGGGTGACCACCTGGGAACACAGCGTGCTGTTGGCACATTTCGGGCGCGGTAGCCCGGTGGTTTACGCGCTGGATTTGCACGCTGCCACAACTACCGCCGTGTTCATGCGGAGTACGATCACGTTAAACATGTGGGTCCGTAAGTCCTTCCGAGAGGTTGGTGGTAGGGGAAGGAGGGTACGGTCCCTGTGGATGCCTCCCCCACTGGGTTCCGATCTAAATTGGGTGGCAGTTCCCGGTCGTCCAAACGGTTACCTTACACCTTTCTGGTAGGTCAGACGGTCTGGGTCTCAACAACAACAACATGGGTTAGCCTTTTGCAAGACTCCTAAATATACAGGATGGTGCGACAGCGGCTGTCTTGACCCCCAGTTGAAGCGATGGCTGTGCATGGCGAAAAAATGATTGCTTTTTCATCCTTTTCTAGGGATCTCTAGAAAATCAGAACATTCTAGACTACTCTCTTGAATGATTGGTACGATTTTTTTGATAGCAGAAGCACCTTGATAATAATGAATTACAGCTAAATTGTGTATGAAATATCAGCCATGTAGCATGCGTGCGCTATTGAAAAAACACAGGCAGACGATAACTGACTGGACCGGTGGGCGGTTGGAGTCAAAATGGCGGTTGCGTCAGTCTGTACAAGGAGCCTTAATTATGGTGTGGAAAATTATCCTGACAGATCTTTTTGGGGCAATTCAGCTTTTTTCTTTTCAACAGGAAGACAAATGCAGCATTTACAAAACTTTGCTCTCATGTCTACTTTCTTGATTAATTTCGTTTGTTTTACTAATACAGAAGAGAATTTTGAAAATGAATAAGGACTAGAAATTAAAGCAGATTAATTTAACTTGGCAGAATATTTTTTTAAATCTCTTTTTTTTTAATTGATTATAAATAATTTTTTTTTAACTGGAATAATGTTTATGATATTATCTTCCGGTTGCTTTATAAAATTTGCTTATAAAAACATTAAATGCGTGAACATTAATGCGTTAAATACGCGAAATACGCTAAAAATGCTATTATAGTTTTACAGACGTTAAAATCGCTTAAAGCGTTACAGGACAGCAAGATGAACCTTGATTATGTTTCCTACTTAGGGAGCAAGGGCTGACATTTTACAGATGAATGCCTAAAATTAGCTTTAATTACACCGAAATTTAAATTTTCTAAAATGATCAAAACTAATATCATTTCCAATACAATGCCAATATTTGGGTTTCATTGAAAAATTTTCAATGTAACGCCAATATTTTCTCAATATTGAAATATAATATTTACTTAATATTAGATGCCAATATTTAGATAATATTAGTGGCCAATATTTAGCCAATATTGGCAGTCAATATACCTCCAATATTAGCGCTATATTGGAACTATTTCCCATGAATTGTCTAGATATACACGTTTGTCAATAAGTAAAAAACACTTTGCGTGTAGGATAAGGGAAAACGTAAGCGACGCATATAAACACAAATAACAGATAATGCACCGTATGGCTGTTTCGAGGACACGTTGGATCCCCTTCGTCAGTGCATGAGAACCAACAACCCCGAAGTCGAAAGAGAAATGGGTTGATTTTTATATGTGCTTATATACGTTGTTCACTTTTTCTTTATACAAGTTTGCCCCACATATTGGTATGCTATCATAGGTGTATGTATGAATTTTCCGGACGGGGGGGGGGGGGGGGTTCATAAAATTGAAAATTGATTGCATTCAAAATTTAGAGATTACTATCAATCTTGAAATATGTATTGTTACAAAGTAAATTGGAATAGATGGTATGAGCATCACAATTTAAAAATTAGTGCGTATAGCACTTTTAAAAATTAGTATACTCCAATTTTTAAAAATTAGTGTGTACCACCTTAAAAAAATATCTCCCCTTTCATAACAGAACTTTAACCTTCCTGGAGACAGAGCAACTAAACTAACAAATTGGACATTCATAAACACACCAAATGCAATAATCCAAAGTTTTTCATTTAGGTATAAGTTTAAATTGTTTTTATTAATTTACAAGTGTGAAAAAACACACAGTTGTGGTTGAATGTTCCATTGCCAAAAAATCATTTTTTTCCAGGGGGGGGGGGGGGGAGTGCTTTGGCACCCCCTGAAACCACCCCTAAATACGCTTATTTATGCTATTAGGGATTATTAGCATTTTCTTTTTATTTCTTTACAGGTAGAACAACGGTTCGTATTAAGAATATAGATATATGGATATTAAACTTCTAATTTTATGAATTTCGACTTCTATATTCCCCGTAGAACCGATTTTAGCATACCTATTTCCTATTTTTGCGGTTATTAGCAATTTACAACATAGTTGAAAAGTGTTTATGATTTTGTTCATTCTGTCTGTCTGTCTGCACAATAACTGCCGTAAAAATGACTTTATCAAAATAAAATTTTAGTATGTTGTTCAGACGGTTTATAGGACCTATGGGAATATAAATGAATAATATCACCAATTAGTTTTGGATTGAACTCGGGTTGAAAAAATGAAATACATTGAACACCTAATTTTTCAAACATTTTTTAAGCGAATTTAAAATTCACAAATTGCTTCGAAAGTTTTAGGAAATATTCAAATTATCCCATAAAATATATAAAAAAAATTTCAGAAAAATATATTCAGTAGATTTTTAAATAAAATTTAAAATAATAATTACACTCTTTATATGAAGAGATCACACGACCATTATATGAAGAAATCACGTGACCCACTTAAAAATAAAAATATGGCATCCATCTTGTGTCAAAATCGTGATTTTTAAAGTTCTTTTTAATTCATATTTAGTGTTGTATCCAACCTGCAACCGCTTTATTTTTGCTTAAATTCTGTGCATCTACATACTGAAATAATGCAATTACAATATATTTGAGTTTAAATGATCGTCAAACTTTGGTTATTTCTGCAACGAAGCCTAATTTTCACTTATGGAGAATGTAAACACATAAAGATGTAGAATGAGTTGTATAAGAATTGCTGCATTTCTTTAACGCAAAATTATTTAGCTCATGGAGTCTGCAATATAGCTGATATGAATGAAACATTCATTGATTTTACACAGAGAACCAGACGATTTTTTCGATGAAGTTTTAAGCATAGAGTTAAATTACTTGTACCTCCATGGTTTTAAGTTTTTAAACAAAATAAATTATTATAGTATTGTGATGAATAAAAGAAATGGAAAAAAATTCATGAGAAATTCATGAAATGCTGCTTTTATATAGAGGGAGTCAGGCGATTTATATTTCGATGACGTCATTTGAATAAATTTCATTAGTTTTCAATGAAGTTTTCAAATACAATAAATTATTATAGTATTATGATAATTTTAATATTACCGAGGAATGTATCGCATTTTAGAGATGTTTAAACCAGGTAATTTATATTTTAACGCCGTCATTTGAATGAAGTTCATTTTTTTCAATAAAATTTGAAGTTTTCAAATATAATAAATTAATGTAGCATTGTGATAATTTTAAAAATATTACCGAGGATTGATTGCATCGCATTTTAGAGGTGTTTAGATAAAATTGCATTGAAGTTGGAAAGTGTTTCATAATCAATGCTTTATGCATGATTGATCTATCTGGTAAAGTTATGACACAGTATTCGAAAAAGAAAATTATAACATCGAAACGTCGCTTTTTGTGTGAAATATTAGGTAAAATATTTGTTGTTATTGTAACACCGGAAACTATAAACATTTTTTTACGTGCTTCCAAGAAGAAAAAAAATCTGATGTGGACAGCACATGACTTTCGTTGTAGACTCAATTGCATTTTCTCTTTATTTCTTTAATAATTCATTAAATTGAATTTAATTGCATAAAATAGCACTGACTTTGAATTTTTGATTCAATGTTGTTTTTATTGTGTAACAGGACTTTTTTCAAAGGAGGCGTAACAAAAATGCGAAAAAACTCAAATATTTCTAGAACGGTTAGACCTAGAATAATGGGGTTTGTCTTAGTCTTTCCTCTTCAAAAATTACGTTTAAAGCAAGCATTTTATTAATACATTTCAGCATACATAGTCTTTTTTTTTAGATTTTTGCGAGCCATTTCGTAAAAAAAAAGGCAGGTTCTTCTTTTCTGAATCGTACCAAAATATAATCTGCACGAGGGTGTCCTACAAGTGACTTGTCGACCAAATTTTGTGATATATGGTCAATTAGTTTTTTAGCTAGAAAATACACATGAGATTTTTGCAGGCCATTTCGTAAAAATGTCTGTTCTTTTTCCTCGAATCATACCAAAATTTTATCAGCACCACAGTCACAAGTGATGACCTATGAAATTTTATGATATTTGGTCCATTAGTTTCTCAGAGTGGATACATATATTGCACAGATAGACGCCGACACACATATAAACACACACACAGACGTCACGCTAAAAATAGTTTTTTCGAGTTCTAGAGGTCCCAAAACGTGTAGATTCGTCGAAAACCAAAATCGCGATTTTCGACACGATTCCAATACTCTCCCTGTACATTACCTTATATTGCAGGGAAAGTAAAATTTACGCCATCATGATGTTTAGAGCGACTTTCTACTGAAAGAGAATTAATTATTAATAAAAAAATTTTCAGGTGTAAAAAATTACACAATTCTAAAATTTTGCATAATCACTTTGCAATCGCAGTAAGATATATAAAATAATCTATACGATTACAAAAACAGTATACTAATGAATCCTATTAAGAAATGTATAAACATATTTTTGACTCTATTTATTCCAAACAGGGTAGATGCCCTCATCCTTCTGAGTCCATGGTCTTTTTTTTATAATTTTTTGTACTTTTGTTTTAAAATACATTTTGCGTTTCCTAATGATAATTCAATAAATTTCTATTTATAATTAATTAAAGATACGTTTATTTATTTATTTTTTTTATATATTTTGTATTTATATATGTACGAATTCAGATTTGACAAGAATTGAGAGCTGAGGCGATTATGTTAAAAATCTTTATATTGCATAAATGTACATCATAAATTATTTCTCATTACGTAAGAATCACGTGACTGTTCTCTCAATTCAACAGCTCATTGAGTAAGTTTAAAAAAAAAAAAAAAATTAAATCTGAACCTGGCAATAGGGAGAAAAAATTATCATTGCAGATCCCAAACGAAAGACAGATGGTGGCAGCCACGTGTTTGCCTCGCCTTTTGTTGTGTTGCCAGCTGTCGCAGACAAATATCGCAGGTGTGTGCGAGGAGCAGGAAATACGTCACCGGAAGCGGCACGAAAGGGAAAGTTGTTGGCGACGGAGAGAAAAAGGTCGATCGCCAATTTGTTTATAAAATATAGTATGGGACGGGTTTTTTAACCTTTCCCGGAAAGAAAATTCAATTTTGGATTTTATGGAGAATAAACGAATATGAGATTTGCTGTTATTTCTTGGAATAAGAGAGAAGGAGAAAATGCAATTTATTCACTATTGAACGTCATTTGTAAACATTATATCTATGAATTATTATGAATCTTTAGTATAATTCAAGTATCACAAAAACAAGTGACATAATGTAGAATTCGAAATTTTTCTGTTAATAACGCGATGAGATGTGTGTGATTTGTGTTTGCTTTTATTAAGTGAAAAAGTGACTCTTTATATATCGGACTAACGCCCCATAATTCCAAATATAAAATTCTTTCTTACAGAAGAAGCTATGGCAGTTTGGTTTAGTTTTTTTTTTTCTGGAAAGCTGCGTTTTACTTTCCCTACATACATAGTAAAATGTATTGTAAAGGGAAAGTATTGTATGTTAGTGTGTGTAGTATATATTGGTATGTATATGCTAGCATGTGTGTGTGTGTCCGTGTTTACGCAATATCTCATCAACGAATAAAGCGTTTCTAAAATATTTTAGTACAATTATTACAATTAGTGAATGCCCCATTGAATTTTTGGCAAATAAAATCATTAAAAAGTCAGGACCTTCAATACTGCCAAATGAATAATCATTTCGCACGTAATTTTCTATTATAAAACGAATGGCACAAATTTTCGAGTGCTAGCTTGAATCGCTTTTGAGACATTGCTCATTTTTTCAAATAAAGTTGTCAAAAAATTACATAAAAAAAAAAAAAAACTGTAAGTATTATCATACATGTTCATTTTCCATATGCAGTATTATGTAACAAATCTGTTAACACCATTCTCGAGGGTCTAATTCGATCCATTCGAGAGGGAAGGCAGTTTTTGTAATAGTTTTATATTTTAATGCCAAAGATTATAATCATTTATTTCATGAGATATTAACTAAATGTCATTTGCATTTTGATGAGGATTTTGCACGTGAGTATGAATAATTGTATGTATCTGTGCCCTTGAGTCTGTTTACAAGTGAACGAAATGTGAATGAAAAAGTTCGGTCTAATCAGTTGCTAAATTTAATTTACGTGGTGTAAATTAAATGTAAAAAACATTGTGCTGTGAATGTTGTACATCTTAATTTCGCCGTTTAGGAATTCTTTATATTATGTAGGGAAATTCGTGTACTGTCCACATCAGATTTTTTTTACATTGTACTAGTTTTCTTTGTGATGAGCAAAATATATAAAATTCCAATATGAGGAATGAATATACATAGGTAAACTCCAGAAAATGTCATACTTCTAATGGCATATGAAAGATATTTGATAATGTGTTATTAATATACTACAATCAATAATGTACAATTAAAACATCAGCAATTGAGCGTTTAAAGGGGCGGAACCAGCCTGTCTTGCCCATACCAAATACTCTAATGTTATGTTGTGCACTATAATGTACTATAATGTACTGTAATGTAATGTTATATACTATAAATACTATTAGTACAAAATTTTCACAGCTGTGAGATGTAATACTTTTTTAAAATGGATTCATTTACGTATTTTAAGTTAACTGAAATTTGTCTCAATTTTATTTAAAAATTCTACAAATAATGATTTTTTCCCAAGGTCACTGTTTGTAACCTAAATTTGACAACATTTATTTCTGCTTTTAAAAAATAGGTCCAAATAACTTACCTCTAAAATCTCCTGGTAGAATGTGTACATACGTGATTTGAATACATCACAAAAATTTTAGACTTCAAAATAAGGAGTATAAAGGGTAAAAAAAAAAAACACTTTCTGAGAAAAAAGTAAGAAAACCAGCTAAAATGCTATATATTCTTAGGGTTGCATATTCAAAGAATGGAAAATTTTCAACTTCTAGTTTGCGTTGTTGCTAATGTGACAGTGTTGGAAAGAGAACATTCCAAACAATTTAAATTGATAAAAAAAAATCGAATTTTTCAACTAATTCTCCAGTTTTGCTCCACTTAATTCTATCTGTTTAATCCATAGTCATATCTTTCAAGTGCTGAATTAAAAATCTAATGCGAGCAAGCAGCACATGACTTTCTTTACAGAATCAACTTCATTTTCTCTGTATATCATTAATATTTCATTGAGTTTAATTGCATTAAATAAAACTCATAACTATGCTAATAATATCAGGCAAATTTGTAAAGTCTGTTTGAATAAAAACTGAATCGAAACGAATTGAATCGTTCGATAGTATGGGTACAGTGGGCTTAGCAATTCGCATTGATCTCGACTCTTCGTTATCAAACGTTAGGTTAAATGCTTGGACAAAGCTTGTAAACAAGGCATAGCCTGTAAACAAAAAACTGTAAACAATGCGAGAGAGCGGCGACTCATTCGATAAAAAAAATTGACACGCTTTTAACTAGCTTGTTCTGTTATATTCAAATCTTTTGACCGATTTCTAACCCAATTTTCGTGTTCAATTGATTTGAAACTTTTCATACTTTCGAAATTTCTTTTTTTGGCTTCTATTTTCCCTATCCCCCCCCCCCCCCCCCCCACACACACACACCACGGATTTTTTGTCCTTAAGTCAAATGTTTCGACGACATAACTTGTAAGTTTCGTCGTGAACAACTTTGTAATGAGCAAGTTGGGTATGCACGTTATTGGTCCGTCCTTGGTCTTGGGGAGCAGGTAGGTGATGGTGTAGAATCGTTTGTTTTCCGGCTTTACCTCTTTACCCATGGTCTTTTTCTTTCACTATAAGGGATGGAGTACTGTACATTTCTTAATGAAGAAATTGTACATCTGGTCAATTCTTGCCGCTTTTCAGTTGGGCAAGTTACTAATTAAGTCTATTTTTGCTTCCTATAGGGCCAGTTCGTGATACTTTGCCCCCCAAAGTCTAAAAAGCCTAAATACAAATAAATAAATAAGTAAATACACACACAACTTCCATAATATGAATAATAGTAATTGCACGAAAATGAAGATCACTCTCAAAAAATTATGTATTAAATATGGAATGCTGCTTGAAACTTATATATAATATAGTATTTAGTTATATTTAACAGAGATGCAAAGATAAGAACTATAGAACATAAAAAGTTGCCTATAAGTCAAGCATGTTGGGAAAATTTCGCAACTAATTAAAAAAGAAAATAAACCCTGAAAATTATTAATAGAAGTCAGCTCATATTGTGTGCTAATTCTATACATAAAAATGTTCTACGCATTGTGTTAAACAGTGACAGCGTATATGCCCGACAGACAAATAATTGACCATACAATATGCATTTGAAATAGATAAATAATTTGGAATAACAAGAAATTACATAAATAACAAGACATTAAATAAGTGATTAAATTACAAAATGGGGAATAACAAAACATTAAATAAGAGATTACATTACAAAATGTGTGAAACTGAATAACGCTTTACTATATAAATGTTTTAATATATTTCTGTATATGATATATTATTTCCATATTTCTATATATGACAAATTATTGCCATTATCAATATGAAAATGCGTTACGTTCTGTAAGTTTGAATTTTTATTCAATTTGTGTTTATTTCAGACCCAGTAACGTAACTAATGATGTTTATTTAAATGTGTCAAAAAGTGGAATTTGGGCAATTTTTTTTAAACATTTACCGTTATGTAGCAGAAATCAACAAAATAGTTTTAGCAATCTATTAAATTTCATGTATAATTTTTAAAAAATTGGTTATGTTTGGCCAAGTCCAGGCTGGTTTCACTCGAATTTTTAAAAACATCCCAAGTCCAATCTAACTTAAATACGTTTTAGAAAAGCCAAAGTTCGATACGGCCCACTGGTGGGGTCGGGTTTACTCTCGTGAGCTTGACCCAAACACGTGCACATTTCTAGTGAAGAATGCTGGATTTTATTTTTCAATATACACCCCCTGGAGAACTTATGTAACTGGGTGGGGTTATCACCCCCCCTTTTTTCTTACACAACTGATTAAATTGACCAGGTAAAAGTCTAAAATTTTAGGCCATGCAAATCTTAACTGTAAATCCACGAATTGGGCAATGATCAGGAGAATATGGTAACCCGGTTTACAGTAGCGATTTCCAGAGGCATGTTTGGCCTACGAACACGTTGCTTCTACCGCTAGCAGACGACTCCGACAACTAACTGCCCAGCTGCCGAATATTCCCCCCTCCCTTCTGGAGGGGTGTTCGAACTTAGTTGTCGTTCATGCAACCATTCAATCGTGTGCAGTTGTGGAGGAAACAGCGTACCTCATTGACTACGTGAGTGATCAGGGTTTGGATTCGTATAAAAGTTGTGTCAATGAATGTGTGTGTTTTCCAACAATTTTATTGACGGTGGATCGAAAATTTTGGTGTTTGAAAAAGTGATTGCAAAGTGCTACTGGAAAATAGAGTACGTCCCTGTGGTATAAGTGTGCTGTGTGAAAAATTTAGAAGCTCTACGGAATCAAAGTGACAATTGCGAATTTTGCATTTTCAGGCTGTGATAAGAACACAATATTTAAAACTGAGTTAAAATAATAAACGTGCATGTTAAATTGCCAGTGCTATAGAAAATAGGTAATATATAGGTATAAATATATATATCCAGATTCAATGTTGCAAATAATACTAAAAAGTTTGAATTCGTTCTAAGAAAGAGAAAAAAATCGTATTCTTTAAGATCCACTTCTTTCTGGATATAGTGCATATTTGTATTTATTGTGAATATCTGCTTTATAGTGAATACTTGCATTCATAGCGAATACTTGCATTTATAGCGAATACTTGCATTTAAACAGAATACTTGCACTTACAGTGAATGCCTGAATTATAGTGAATTATTTCATTTATAGTGCTTCAATTTCATTAAAAGCATAAAATTTCATTACAATATCAGCTCCAATTCTAGTTCTCTACAAAGAAATAATGAACAAAATTCTGCAGAGAAAAAAAAAAGTTCTAATCTAGTTTTTACTTAATGTGGATACTGTGTTTCTTGAGTGTTCACAGTCCATAAAATTTAATATGAAATTGTAATCCCTGATTTAAGGAGGATACACACGTCCATATCTGATTCATCAAAGTTTATTTGAACCACACAAATCCTGTGATTTAATTGACGCCATTTGGTAAAACTGAACGATTTACATTTCTGTGGAATTTGTAGGATGCAGAGGGGACTAGGTGTTCTGCTATGATCGAAGAGACAGGAGTACCACTCTTCGGAGCAGTTCCCTTGCACCATGAACACGATCGCCACAACGGCCATATATGGCCATCAAATGATGACCGGATATTTCGGTAAGTGATCCCAACTTTGTCTAATATTCATGCAGTAAAATAGTGTTTGATTGCGCAATATCCGAATCCCGTAATTTAGATTGGAAAAATACTTCTTGTCTTGCGGCCCTAAACAAGGGCCGTAGCCAGAATCGAAATCGGGGGTTGAAGTGAAATGTAACGGATGTATTTAAGGAGGGGTTTACTATAATTCTCTTTTTACTTTCTTTACAATACATAGTAATATATAGGAAAAGTATTGGAATCGTGCCGAAAATCGCAACTCGAGTTTTCGCTGATCTATATGTTTTGGGACCTCTAGAATACGAAAAAACTATTTTTAGCGTGACGTCTGTGTGTGTGTGTTTGTGTGTATGTATCTACTCTAACTCAAAAACTAATGGACCAAATTTCATAAAATTTAATAGATAAGTCACTCATGGATGGACCCTCAAAAATTGCCAAAATCTACAATAAAGGACTATGTACGCTCACATGTATCAATTAAATGCTTGTTTTTTTTTACTCTTGGACCAAATTTCGTTCGAAGCGCTGCATTCGATCATGAGATATAGTCTCCACTGACTCACACACATACACACACATATCACCTCAAAAACGTTCGATTCGATTTCGGAGATTCTTGAAACGTGCTTTTCCGTCGACAACTCGAATTCAATTTTTAGCCCCGTCACAATACTTCCCCTATACATTATACTATGTATACAGGAAAAGTAAAAATGACGAAACTTAAAATGTTTGTAAAATATAGATCATATTTCCTCTAGACCATATTTTACTTCTTTATATTTCGCACCCTGCTACGATCCATGTACTATATGTAATTAAAATATCACACTTAACTTTTTCTTAAAAATATGTAATTAGAAGGTTAATATCTTCCTAAATACAATTTTTTCTAACCAGTAGATTTTATTGGCGTTCAAAAGGATAAAGGATTTTCACAGGACAACTGTATATAAACTAAATACAACATATTTTTCGTTGCTTTACAATTTAAGGCTTCGTAGGCGTTTTAAATGTGCCATGCAGAGTGAATTACCATGCTTCATATTTTATGTTGTACCTCTTCTTTTATACACCGATTAATACTTAAAAATTTTACGGCTAATAAGTGAATACCTGTAGCATATAGGATAATTTTTTCAATAAGATGAATTTGTTAATGATATTTTTAAAAATTGTATAAAGTTCACGAATTTATTAAAATTTTATATTGATACATGCTGCTTGCGCGCGTGACTGCATCAAAACTATTGCTTCCAGAAATAAAAATATTGCTGATTATGATGCAAGAGTATTCGTTCAAGAAGTTATACTTCAAACTAAAAAAACAATCATAATTAAAGTCCTTAAAAATTAAATATAAACGTAATTAAGAAATAGCAGGCGCACAAGCAATGTATATCAAAATAAAAATTTTAATAAATGTATTAAATCTACACAATTTTTAAAATATTATTATCAGATTCACATTGAACAAGAAAGATCAATCCTACATAAGCTTTGATTATGAAGCACTGTCCAACTGAAATGCAATTTTATTTAAAAATTTCTAAAATGTGATACATTCAGTGGTGATATCTTTTACATTATTACAGTACTACAGTAAGTTATTATACTTATATATTTAAAACTGTATCGAAATATAAATCACCTGATTCTCTATGCAAAATCAATGAATATTTCAGTCATATAACTTGTATTCCAGACTGCAGAGCTAAATAATTTTGTGTGAAAAAAATTCAGTAATTCTTATGTAACTCACCTTACAATCGCTTGAGATATTTGCATTCTGCATAAGTTAAAATTAGGCTTTGTTGAAGAAATAATAAAAGTTTAGGGATCATTTAAAATCATAACTATTGTAATTGCGTAAGCACGGAATTCAGATACACAGATAATACACAGATGCACAGATAATATATGTGTGTGAGTGTGTGTATGTATTCAAAGTATTGGAATCGTGCCGAAGATTTTCGAACTCGAATTTTCGAAGGATCTACACGTTTTGGGACTTCTAGAACACGAACAAACTATTTTTAGGAAGACGTCTGTGTGTGTAAGGGTATGTCTGTGTATGTTTCTGTGTGTCTGTGAGGATATTACATCCACTTTAATTGAAAAACTAATGGACCGAATTTCATAAAATTTGGTAGGTATGTTTTTTGTAGGAAACCTTGATGTTCAGTAGATTATAGTACGATTCGTAATAAAAGAATCTGCCTTCTTTGCGAAATGGCCGGCAGATATTGCCTTTATCCACTCTAGCTAAAATCTAATGGAAAAAATTTAACAAAACTTGGTGTATAATATTTCAATAACCTACAAGTGATTTATATACCAAATTTAACAAAATTTGGTATATAAATCATTTGTAGGTTATTCTAGTACGATTCGGGAAAAAGGAACGGGCTATTTTTGCGAAATGGCTCGCAAAGATCGTTAAATATAAAAATAAAAGACTACGTGTGCTTAATTATATCAATTAAATTCCTATTTTATACGTGATTTTTGACAACCAAAAGAATAAGATTAACCCCATTACTCTAGGACTAGCCGTTCTCGAGATATTCTAGTTTTTTCACGCTTTCGCTATGCCACCTTTGACAATAAGTTCAGCTATCAAATGAGAACCAAATTTAAGTTTAACGTGTAAATTCAATGTCATTTAAAATACTTATGGCTGTTATTTTGTGCAGATAAACTCAAATTATTATTGAAGAAATAAAGAGAACGTGAATATGAGTCTGCAGCGAAAAACATGTGATGTCCACATCAGAATTTTTAACAATATTACAACAATGATTTATAGAAGTGAACGGGGATTATTTGCAGGCCATTTCGAAAAAAATGTAGGTTCTATATTTAAAGTTCCACCAAATTTTTGTAGAATAAAATGTTCAACAAATTTAAGTTGTGTACCAAATTTTAACTCTCTAGAACGTAGGAAAGTGCATTAAAAATGCCATCAAATAAGTATATCATGAAGAGTTATATAAAATTTAAAAAAAATTTGAAAAATTGTTATCTACCAAATTTATTTTAAAATGTGAAGCCTCTCTCATATACAAATAATTAAACTCCTGGAAAGATATTTAGTATATAATATATCTCTCTTTTCTTTCTGGAGGATATCCTAAAAGTAAGAATTTAATTGAATTTGTTTTTCTCCCTATATTAAATAATTTTTAATTAAGAAACTAACTAACATATTTTACTGAAATTTTTTTTATATATTTTATGGGATAAAGTGAATATTTCCTTTTGTAAATTTTAAATTTGCTTAAAAAATGTTTGGAAAATTAGGTCCCATAGGGTTCCATATATCATGGATATATCATGGATGCCATATATCATTTTGAAGTGGGTCACTTGACCTTTTCATATCATGGTCACGTGATCGCTTCATATAAGAGGTGTTATTATTATTTTAATTTTTATTTAAAAAACTACTGAATATATTTCGCTGAATTTTTTTTTTATATATTTTATGGAACAATTTGAATATTACCTAAAATTTTCGAAGCAATTTGTGAATTTTAAATCCGCTTAAAAAATGTTTGAAAAATTGGGTCCCATAGGGCTCAATGTATTTCATTTTTTCAACTCGGGTTCAATCCAAAACTAATTGGATGATATTATTGATTTATATTCCCATAGATTCTACAGACCGTCTGAACAACATACTAAAATTTCATTTTGATTAAGTCATTTTTACGGCAGTTATCGTGCTAACGGACGGACAGACAGACAGACGGACAGAATGAACAAAGTCATAAACACTTTTCAACTATGTTGTAAAGTGTTAAAAATGATCCTATATGCTACAGGTATGCACTTATTAGGCATAAAATGTTTAGTTTTTATCGATGTATAGGAGCAGATGTGCAAAATAAAATTGAAACATGGGAATTCACTCTATTAATAGCACTTTTAAGACTCCTGATACCCCTTAATATTCGGCATTAAATATGTTTGGAATTCTGCTTTCTGTAAAATATTCAGCTCTTTCTCGACTAGTCAAAAAATCTAGCTGTACCTCAAAAGATAACTATATTCTCCTTCCCCAGGCTCAAGAAAATACACTTAAGTACTAAAGCCATGTGTAAATATTTTACCATCTGTTTCAGTGTCTTTATTGTCACGTTTTCTTTTAATCACCTTCTTCAGCTGTATCGTAATATTTCCGTTAGTATGCTTTATTCCATTTAGAACATTCTCTTTTTATTTTCTATTTTCCTTGCAAATTGTGCTAGTGTCAAAAATACCTTCGAATATGGCAATTTTTTTTTATTTTTAGACATCAAAGACAGTTTACAGATCTTGCAGTTTTTGATTGAAAATATTTGATATATTTTAGACGTGTTTACTATACTTATTAATGTTTTTACAGTGAAACGCCGAAGTTTCGTTTCAACCAGTGTGTATCTATGTGAAAGATATCATTCTGATAAAGAAATAGCAAGATTCAAATGACATCTTTGAATAAAAATTAAATGATTTTATAGTGTTTCTGTGTGTCTGTGAGAAAGATGTTATCCGAAAAAAAAAAATAATAGCAGGATTCAAATGACATCCCTGAATAGAAATAAAATGTTTTTACAGTGTTTTTGTGCGTCTGTGGGAATAATATCATTCGAAGAAAAAAATAGCAGGATTCCAATGACATTTTGTATGATTATTTTATCACTTATACATAAAGTACGTATTGATTTTCAACGCGATCTAACGAAGGGAAGAACTTAAGTTTTTAGGTTTAGAGTTTAGTTAAGTTTGGGCTTACGACTTTGGACCGTTAGCGTTAGATACATAGTTTCAATTAGAAAATTGATTTGAATCGTAAGAAAAATTATATTGAAATACGTTTAAAACTGTGTGACGTATTAGCATAAGAATACGGAAAAGAGCTTTTTATATAGCCTCCTTAGCGAATTAAGTTAATTTGCTCGAAAAATGTGCATAAAATCTGGTGTTCATAAAAATAAAAACGACGGTTCTTAGTGAAAAAATCGCAATGATAATCATAGGACAAATGTTTAGGCACCATGGACAAATGTTTAGGCAATCATGGGAAAATGTATTCATTCATTGAATAATGGTTTGCGGCAAAAACGAATAAATGCATTAAAGCTTACAAGCAGTAAGTTGTACTTAGCACAGTACAACTTAAGTACACTAAAGCTTAATTTTATGGAATGCTTCTAAATTCCTTCGAGCTGCTTGGTATATAGAGCGTGGTGTATGTCAGAAATGTTGTTTTATTTCCCAAGCTTTGATTTTTATAAGCATAGATACCAAACTAGATAATTATTACATAAACGTTTATAAATTGGATATTTTATTCGAAATGGACCATCTAAAAACGTAGATTTTATATTTTTATTCAAATTTTGAAATTACTTTAGACACACTTTACACACTAGACAAACACGATTCGAAACAGTTTTCCAAGTATGCATAGTACTAACGGTTCAAAAGATATAAACTTGATCAGTTTTTATTTAAATACCATGTGTAAGTTTGACTGTTGGTTATCAGTTCTCGATGAAATGTATATAACTGATTAAGGAAATAGATAAAAATTTGCTTCTGAAATAGCGAAAATATCAATGTCGTACAAATAGTTTTCCATCATAACATGTTTCATAATTATCATTTTAAAAAGTTTTTATTTCACTCGTCACGTCCGATATATGGTTGGTTGTCTGTCCTATTCAGTGTGGCTGTCTGTCTGTTTCAACTACTTTGATGGCATTTTTAACATACTTTCCTACATCCTACAGAGCTGAAATTTGGTACATAGCTTAGCTAAGTAGAACAATTTAATCAATTAAAATTTGGCAAATTCTCAAAATATCGGCATTTTTCCCCCCCGTGAAATGGTCCGCAAAAATCTTAGAGTCCAATATTTAGCTTATTTCCTTGCTGGGGAAACATACATTTTAAGGTGAATACCACCCCTGGTTGGGTCATGGAATTTCATGATATTTATTACAGACACATACACACACACACACAAACATATAAATTTATTTTTATATAATATATATATATATATATATTTGAAATGTAATAATAAGAATTATGTAAAAATAAAAAATAAAAATACAATTCAAGTAATATTAACATCACCATAGAAGCAAATTCACGGCCATAATGCCGACAAGAGAAAAGAACAGAACCTTCCCAAATTCGATGATTAATCAGAATTAAATTCATCTTCAGGTCTGAGTATTTAATTCTAATTAACCCAAACAAATGCCTGTTTCAGATTAAGCAATAGTACATTACTATAAATGCTTAAACTCAGACTACAGGCATCAAAAAATGAAAAAATGAAAAAAGGATACATTAAGAAAATTGTATTACCATGCGGCAAGAACCCTTCCTCTTCTACCACGTGTATACACGATCAACCTCAACAGCTTAATCTAGAAGCACCGGAATGAACAAGTCGAAATTCTACCAGGGAGGCAGTACGAACGTTCACGGAAATACTCCCAAACCCGTCCAGTGAGTTTAAGCTGGAGACAGGACAAGCAATTCAGAATACAACTTCCCAAACATGCAGAACTGAATATGAATATGAATCAAAGATGAAAATTCCTACTAAACAAGTAATTCATAGGAAAACTGGATAATCGAGAATGCCACTATACACCATTATAAGGGCGCTCAAAACGTAGTTTCAATACTGACAAAAGTTACATTTTTTTGCGAAAATAAAATTCAAAACATTAATGTTAATGTATCTTATTTTCCGATTTTTTGATTTTTCTAATGTTTTTGACTTAGTTTATTATTTTTCATTTTTATTTATTTATATAATTAATAAATAATTATATATAACATACACACACACACACACACACACACACACACACATATATATATATATATATATATATATATATATATATATATATATATATTTTTTTTTTTTTTCCCTCTCTCTCCTGTATGTTAGTCACTATAATTGGGAATGTTTTCTAGGATGTTATCGAGTGAAATTTGATACACTGAGTTGATAATTTTAATAACAAAATTGGGGGGATATGCATTATTAGTCGCTGTACTCAATAATTCCATAAAGTGCGCTAATTTATAATATTCATCACAAATTTTATTGATTCTAAGAGCCTGGTTTATTATAATATTTCTAAATACAGATATATGCAGACAGGAGTCAAAATGTTGAATTTTTGATGTATTAAATTTAAAATCCTGTCTTTTATCATACAAGTTTATAACCATATTACAATTTTGTAAATTTAAATTTAAATCTAAAAAGTTTGCAACATTTGTGTCATTATTACTTGCATTTAATTGTAAATTTTTTGGATAAAAGTTTAATACTATAGGGATATTATTATTTGGGGATACACATAAAATGTCATCTAAATATCTAAACATGTGCATATTATGCAAGCTTGGATTAAAGTTTTTTTCATAGAAGAATAAATACAGATTAGCTAACAATGATGAGGCACACCCCCCTTGTGGGATACCAACCTGTTGTTTAAAAATAGTACCACCATGTTGAATATAATTCTCATAAAGAGTGAAGTTAAGTAATTTTTTAAAAAGAAAATTTGAATATTTTAGGTTGATATTGTATTTTTCAAAAATTCCTAAAATAATTCTATACAGATCATCTATATTAATATTATTAAACAAATCTTTGAAATCAAAGGTATAAATAATATATATAATCAAAGGTATAAATATATATATATATATATATATATATATTTTATAAATACCGTAGCAAACTTATACATTAGCCTTTCTATTATTGCCCCTCTTGATTGTATATTATCTCTTATACATGTCTTTTCCCATTACTGTTATTTATTTGTTACGAATGGCAACAGTAGATCATATCTTATTCCTTTGTGAATGGCAACACTTGTCACTTCTTTCTATGTTCCCGTGCTCGATAGGTTCGTGTACTTATTCTGTTAGATTCCATGTGTGTGTATCCTTTTTTCCTTTTATTTTTCTTCTTTATGTATGTAGTCCAAGTAGAAATAGTTTATAGATATAATCTATCTATTCAGAAACATACATTTTTGTGTTTGCTTCTACAAGACACTTGGACTTGAAAACGAGTTTTGAAGAAGTGAACAAATCCTGATTTAGGCCTAGAGCCTTGTCCACGTGTATAGCGTTTGTGCTTGGATTTCGTCTGTTTTTCTTTTATAGATTCCATACCTTTGTTTTTTGATACTTTTCTTAGACTTGATCATTCGAAATTTGTATTTTTTCCCATTTGCTTGATTTGCTGTTTTATACTTTATTTTGTAAGTCTGTTAGAAAGTTAGGTTCTTCGAGTTACAGTTCCTCACTTTTCTTTCATTGGACCTTCAAACCTTTTTATTATATATATATATATATATATATATATATATATATATATATATATATATATATCTGTAATAAATATTGCAGTATGCAGACAGAGACGTAGATCTTCAGTATTTCTGAACCAAGGACAGCCCTCGAACACGTCCAGGGTTTCGGAAATACTTTTACTTATTTATTTTCATTCTTAAGTGTGACTTCGTCACAATTTTATTTGGCTGCTGATAAAGACTTAACTTCATGTATTGCTTTCTCTGCTTGTTTATTCTGCTCTTTACCCTTTATTGTGCCTTCACCAAGTATGTTAATACAAGGAACAATGGGTTTAGTACTGTATTACATATAACATGATTTTTCGCGAGATTTAGAAATAATTTTATTTGAGTGCTGTTACAGGCCTAAATTCTATCGTGGATCTTTCTGCTTGATGTATTACATATCTAATTTCTTTTTTAACCATTTACCTTATATGTAGAACAGGGAACGAGCAGTTTACTACCTACTTATATAAACAGTTTTTTCTCATGCACATCATTGAGTAAATATATATATATATATATATATATATATATATATATATATAGTTTAAAAGTCCAATGATAGAAAAGTAAGAAGCTGCAACTCGAAAAACCTAACTTTAACTTTCTAACAAAGGTACAATATAAATGTATAAAACAGCAAATCTTCAATCAAATGGAAAAAATACAAATTTCGAGTCATCAAGTTAAAGAAAATCAACAAATTTCAATGGTATGGAATCGATAATAGAAAAACACAAAAAATCCAAGCATTTATGCTATACACGTGGACAAGGGTTAGGCCCAAGAAATGGAATTGTTCACTTCGCCAAAACTTTTCATCGGGTCCAAGTATTTTGTCGAAGCAAACACAAAATATGTATGTTTCTGAAGAAATAGATAGATTATATCTATGAACTATTTCGACTTGGACAATGTACATAAAGAAGGAAAAATAAAGGAAACAAGAATACTTGGAAAAAACACTGCATATGCCCGAACCAGTCGAACCCTGGAACCCAGAATATAGAGATCCGTGTTGCCAGTCGCAAAGGAAAAAGAAATGATCTACTGTTGCCATTCGTAAGAAATAAAAAACAGTAATGCGAAAAGACAAGAAAAGTAATATACAATAAGAGCTACAATATATATATACATATAAACATATCATTCTTAACAGGTGATGATTAAGGGTAAAACACAGCCAAGATTGTGATGTAACTGTATAAATAGGACTCAATGGTTTATGCCAATATGCGTTATGTTAATATAAATTGTGCTTTGCCACAGAACTGAAATGATCTTTTTTACTTAGCGTTCCTATTAAATATTTCTTACGAGTTGTCTTCATTGAAGCTGATCATGGCGAGTTATGAATAAAAGCTTTTACCTAAAAAAAGTTTTTATTTTTACTTCTTTAACAATTAACTCTATTTTGAATGTCCTTGAATAACATTGTTGCGAAGACACGACTTTTAAGTGTAGACTTTATTTGAGTTGAAAATAGTTATCAGCAATGGGACCAAGAATCATCAATGGTTTCTTTGGATTGTAGCAAAGCATGCTATACTACCTATATAATAAGCAGGGACATATTCAAGGGGGGTTCAATCCCTCCTTCCGAAATTGAAAAAAAAATGCTTCCTAAACACACATGTGATAAAGAAAAAAAATCTACTGAATTCCCATTCAGTTTTCATAGAAAAATAACCCATTTTTACCTCCAATAAATAAAGAAAAAGTAAATATTAAAAGAAAAAAATCACTATAATTGAGGGAAACCTGAAGTCTGAAAATTTGGTAAAATTTCATTTTCTGAAGCTGCCAGCAGAAGATAAGACCAAAATTCAGTTATTTAGTACCTAAAGGTCTGCACGGGTCTAATTTAAAACTTCCCCGGCCAGAAAAAATATTAAGATTTGACTCAACTAAAGCCCAAGAATTTTTTTAAATATTTCACTTGAGCCTAACCTCCCCCGAAAGCACTCAAAGCCAGCCCCAATGCGGAACGGCAAGATTTTTTTTTTATAATACATTGAAGCCTGTTGCCTCGTATGATAATCCAAATTTGCCATTTAAGAAATTAAACACAAGTTATATTACATATAGTAATAAATTAAAAAGAACCCAAATTTGAAAAATCTCTACACATCAAAAATGAGCATTACTGTAAAGTGTGTTTTTATTTATTATTTTGGCTTGATAATATCAGAAATTAAATGAGCGGCTCTTCACTGACATTATGTTTAAAAAAATCTGATGTGAGCAGCACATGACTTTCCCTGCAGACTTATATCCACGTTCTCTTTATTTTAATTAAATTTAATTCACTTTTAATTCACTTTTCGTTTTCATTTAGTAAGTGGACTTATTTTCAAAGGTGGCGTAGAGAAAATACGAAAAAACTAATATATCTCGAGAACGGCTAGTCCTAGTGTAATGGGGTTGGTCTTATTATTTTCATAGTTAAAAATTACGTATAAAACAAGCATTTAATGGATATATTTGAGCATACGTATGTATTTATTTTAGATTTTGACGATTTTTAAGGGACATTTCGCAATAAAAGGCAGGTTCTTCTTTTCCGAATTGTACCAAAATGTAATCAGCACCAAGGTGGCTCACAAGTGACTTATCTGCTGAATTTTGTGAAATTCGGTCTATTAGTTTTTCAGCTAGAGTGGATACAAACTTTGCGGGCTATTTCGCAAAAAAAAAGCATGTTGTTTTGTCCCGAATCGTACCCAAAACTAATCAGCACCAGATTCGCCCACAAGTGACTTACCTACCAAATTTTATGAAATTCAGTCAGTTACTTTTTTAGTTAGAGTGGATACAAAATCTGCACAGACAGACAGACAGATAGACAGACACACAGACACACACACACACACACACACACACACACACACACAGACGTCACGATAAAAATAGTTTTTCCGTATTCTAGAGATCTCGAAACGTGTAAATCCGTCGAAATCTCAAGTTGTGATTTTCGACATGATTTCGATACTTTCACTATACATTGCCATGTATTGCAGGGAAAGTAAAAATCTGATGTGGGCAGCACATGACTTTCCCTGCAGACTTATATCCACGTTCTCTTTATTTTAATTAAATTTATTTCACTTTTATTCAATTTTCGTTCTCATTCGGTAACCGGGCTTATTTTCAAAGGTGGCGTAGGGAAAGTACGAAAAACTAAAATATCTCGAGAACGGCTATTCCTAGTGTAATGGGGTTGGTCTTATTCTTTTCGTCGTTAAACATTACGTATTAAACGGGCATTTAATGGATATATCTGAGTATACCTAGTTCTTTAGTTTAGATTTGGACGATTTTTGCGGGCCGTTTTGCAAAAAAAGGCAGGTTATTTTTTTCCGAATCGTACCAAAATCTAATCAGCACCAGAGTGACCTATACGTGACTCATCTACCGAGTTTTGTGAAATTCGGTCCATTAGTTTTTCAGCTAGAGTGGATACACGCTTTTGCGGGCAATTTCGCAAAAAAATGCGGGTTCTTTTATTCCGAATCGTACCCAAAACTAATCAGCACCAGCCCCGCTGGTTCATAAAAGGGGTTATTCCTTGTTCAATGATCACGAAACTCAACAGTTTCAATCATTGATGTAAAAAATAGCAGCGATACAATTTTTGTGTTCGTAACGTCATTATCTCCTTCGGGGGAAGGGGGGGGGGGCGTGCCCTATGAGGAGTACATTATCAATCGAAATATTTTTTCAAGCCCTTTAAAATGAAGGGTAACATGCTATAATTGTTAACATTTGGACCAAGGATATAGATTTTTCAAAATTTTTCTTCAAAAATTTGCAGAAAAAAAAAATCGCAAGCTGCTCATAAATAGATGAGAAAGTTGAGTTGAGCCATCCTTCAGTTAATTCATAATTTTCTGATTTTACGATTTTAGCCAGAAATATTAAAACCATAAAAGTTATTCATATCAAAAAGAATATTCATCTGGGACCAGGTATATCGAACCTAGACCTGTCAGATTGCGCTCAAGCATGTTACCAACTACACCACTCCGATCTTGTAAGGAATTATTTGCATTACCTTACAAGTTCTTGTTGTGACCTTCATTGATTTTATAATTTGGAACATGTAATGCAGATTCTTATTTTTCCTGTAAATGTTGTTTTACTGCTTTTAGAACTTAATACAAGAAATAAGCTTCACATTGTATATTATGTTAGTATGTATGTATATTAGAGCGTGTGTGCTTGAGTCTGTGTGTGTGTAATTTATGTATCCATTCTAGATCAAAAACTATGCGACGAAGTTTTTTGAAATTTGGTTTAGACGTGATGCTAAATGTGAATCAAAGACTGTTAGCATCACATCTCTGTGTGTGCATGTGCATTATACATGTTATTGCGTGTGTATGTGCGTATGCATATATATATATATATATGTATGTATATGTATGTTTTTGTGTGGTGTGTCTATGTCTGAGGGTATGTGTGTTACTGTGTGTATGTGTCTTCGTATGTACATGTATAATGTATATGTATAGTGTGTATATACATATTAGTGTATGTGTGTGATTGTGAGCCTGTGTGTGCTTACGGGGCTATGTGTGCGTGTGTGTGAGTGTAACTATATTAGCGTGTGTGTGAGTGTATGTATGTGTGTGTATGTGTATGTGTGTGTGTGAGTATGTGAGTGTGTGTGTATGTGGATGTGTGTGTGTGATTTATGTATCCACATTTGATCAAATAATATGCGACGAAATTTCTGGAAATTTGGTCGGTAAGCTACGCAGTGGGATTTAGATAAATAGAAAATAAAAGACAAATATGCTTATATGTATTAATTTGTTTTATACGTAATTTTTGATGATAAAAAGTATAAAATCAACCCCATTGCTTGAGTTTACAGCTGTTTGATGAAAAAGAAAATGCTTTATAACTGAAATGTGCCTTTTATTTCAAATAAACATCCATTTTATGTTTTATTTTGTGCGAAAAAACTTAAATTGCTGTCCATTACGGAATACGAAGAAAATTGATTATCGTTTGAAAATTGAATGTGTCTGAAAATTAAATACGCGTTTGAAAATTAAATATGCGTGACCTGGGTTGCACAAATCAAAATTTTATGGTTAAGAAGTTTGTCAAATGAATAATTTTCCATCATAATTTGCCGTGGGAAGTTCAACTTTTCAAGGACATGGTTTCTTTTTCAAATTCGTATATTTTACATGCATTATGTCGTTTATAGTTATTTTTTTTTCAAATTTTTTTTTTCATCAATTGACTTATAAGTAATATGCAAGCTCGTGGCACTCAATATTCGATATAGTGTTATATGAAGATTATCCGAAAGAAATATAAATTGAACACTTGGTCGTAGAAGTGAAGAGAAATAGAGAAAATAATCAGCAAACAGATGAGAATTTAGCTATGATAGTTGAACCAATGAAACTGACAATTTCATGAAAATGTGAAATTTAACTATTTATACGCCTCCACCCTCATTAAAAAATGTCAGTTAGTAAAATTTTCGTCGTCCTGAATTAGGGCGACAGACATTTACACGGCACCTTTTGATGAAAAATTGATTGAGATATTCGAATTATTGTTAAATTATTAATTCCAATTATAGAATTCTTTTTTAATTTTTGATTTTCTGTTTCAAATTTTAATTAACATTTTTGATTTTCTGGTCTATGTTTTATTTTTAATCAATTTCACTATTTTACGAATTTTGCCCCCTAAGCTCCATGAACTTATAAGAGATATCGTAAAACGCCTAAGACTAATTATAAAAGCTAGTTAAGTATATTATTCTCTTAATTAGTTTTAATTCTTGTCAATTGTTTTTTTTTCGCACAACAAATTTATTTCTCACTGACTTGCATTCCAGTTTCGTAACATAATATACTTCACTAGTTTTTATAATTATCCTTAGGTATTTTACAATATCGCTATATGCTCATTGGTTGACCTATTATTTTAATTATTAATTTCATCTTACTTATATGCTGTATTTAGCACAATAATTAGATATATTTTTAATATGCCGATATTTTACTAATACTACTGTAGGGTTAATCTAAAATGTAATAATAGCTTAGTATTTTTCATTGAATTTATTTTCGTTAATATATATATATATACGTATTTCATTTCATTTTATTGTATTCTGTAGGCATAAAAAAAAATATTTAAGATAGTGTATTATGAGTTGCTTCTTCCATTCTACCATTGGATTTAATATTTTAATATTTTATACACACACACACACACACACACACACACACACACACACACACATATATATATATATATAAGCTAAAAGGCAGTAACCACGATGACAAGAGTGACTAATGAAGCAGGTAATAATATAATAATATAATAAGGCGCAATGCAGCTCATAAGTTTCAAATATACATAAAAGTTTCAAAAAGTACAATACGTGGAAAGAAGCCAACAGGGATATACGAATATTCCATGTCGGTTGCAAACCGTTTCTTGGTTGGTTCCACATTGTCCGCGTTTCGTCGTGAAGGGTGCATTTTTTGTTTTGATGCTTCCTGGAAATATGGCCACAGGCATATACCGGCTCCGGGAGCGTTTCCATTGGAGTAAAAAGTCGACTTGTAACCGGGAACTAGGGGTCACAATCTCCCTAGGCCTATTCGTATATCCCTGTTGGCTTCTTTCCACGTATTGTACTTTTTGAAACTTTTATATATATATATATATATATAATAGCAATAATAGTTTGAAAATCCAATGATAGAATAGAGAGAAGTTGCAACTCAAAAAACCTTAACTTTAAAATATGCCTACATAATAAAAAGAAGTATTAAATAGTGAATTATCAATCAAATGAAAAAAAAATGCAAATTTCTTGTCATCAAGCTGAAGATAATCAACAAATATCAATGGAATGGAATCGATAATTGAAAAACAAGTAAAATACATGCATTAAAGCTATACACGTGGATAAGCACTAGGCCTAAATAAATGAATTGTTCATTTTGAAAAAAATCTTCTTCAAGTCCAAGAATTTAATTAAAATCAACAGAAAATGTGTGTTTCTGATATTAGAGATAGATTATATCTATAAACTCGACACACATAAACACACACATATGGAAGACACACATAAAGATTGAAAAATTATAAAGGTTACAAGAATATCGGGAAAAAAAACTCTGCATATGTCGTAAGCAATGAAACCCAGAATGAAGAGACCAGTGTTGCCAATTGCAAAGGATAAAAGTAGAGATCTACTGTTGCCAATCGTGAGAAATAAATAATAGTAATGTGAATAGACAATAAAAGGTGATATTCTACAGTAAGAGCTACGAAATAATGGAGCTTATAATATAATCGAAAACAGTGAGGCTAATATTTAAGGGGATGTAAATACAATGTAATGTTAATTCAAGAGAATGTTGATGTCTGGCTAATATAAGATACTAAGAAGAGAATTCATGAAAATTCAGCTAATCCAAACTTTTTAAGTATACCATTTACTAAATATGCTGGATATTTATATAATTTGCTGGTAATTTTTAGATTATTTATATGCATAGCATGACATTTTTTATCTGATAATCTATGAATTCTAAAAAGTTGATTAAGTATATATTATTCCTAAACAATTGAATCAATTTGCAGGAATTAAATGGTAACATTTTATTAATGTTGTAATTAAAATAGTCTTTTTTATCATATAAATTAGTAACATCAAATAATTATATTAGGTTCAAATAATTAGATTTAAATTTAAAAAAGTAATCTAATTAGTGGCTTCATTAGCAATTAATTCCAAATTGTCTGGATTGAAATCTATATCTATGACATAGTTTTCGGTAAATACTAAATATGTATATATATATACTATTTAATATATATAATATAGAGAAAAATTGAATATCAATTAAGAGAATGAAGGTGGAACTTTTGTTCACAGTAAGAGGCCAATAATTGAAATGTGCTAATTGAAGCTGATGCATAGTAGTCGCCCCCCCCCCCCCCCCGCTGAAGATTTTACTATTATATCACCTTCCTTCTATTAATTGATATTCCATTTTTCTTTATTATTTTTGTTTTAAATATAATGGGTGTTATCTGACATTCTCTTGAGATTTTTCCGGTTGGTATTTGGATACTTTTGTTTGTTATGGATATTTTATTATTTCTCTCCAATAATTCTATTTTAATTCATCTTTATTACTTATAAATTTTATCTTATTTATATTCTGCACTAGCCCAATAAGTGGATGTAATTTTAATTGTACCGTTTTTAATACATTTGTATTGTTACATTTAACTATGATTATTTATATATATGTATATATATATATATATATATAAAAATAAATTATTAAATCCAAAGTTAGATTGTATGTAGTAACTCATAATACACTATTCCAAAATTTTCTACAAATATATATATATATATATATATATATATATATATATATATATATATATATATATACACACACACACACACATATATATATATATATATTGCGTATATGTGCACATATAGAATCTTTTCTGTGCAGGAAGGACGAATCGATATTTGATCAACCTCTCTTTTGGAAAATAATTAAACCTTCAGAAAAGAAAAAAAAAATAGTCTCTCCCAGATGTTGCTAACACGAAGCAAAACAAACGGGAACCACTTAAAACTGCCTCTGTCTCTGATCGCTTTATAACAGCCCGTGTCGCTATTGAGCGCACAGAGCGCGGCGCCCTGATTGGCAGAGGAGGTCGGCTCGCCACTGGCTGTCTCCCACAGCTGTCGCCGCACACAGAGGTGGCTTAGTGTAGTCGACAGATTTGGCGCTGAATTTCGGACTTGGCGTGGATGAGTGGGAAAAATTTTGTCATCAAATTATATATTTAATTGAATTCAGAGAGGGAATCCAAAGGTAGAATTGCAGTATTTTTAATTTAGGGGTTAATTTTTTATTTTAGGGAAACTGTTGCCATTAAGTTATTTTGCCACTAAGGCAGATTTTGAATCCAATTTTAATTTATATGAATATTTTGAGCTTCAAATTTTATTATGTGAAAAGCTGCTGTGCCCATAGCCAGCGTTTATTATGTTATTGCGCCCACTTCGTCTATCTAGAATCTATCGCAGGTCTATAGCGTAGGAAGCCCTGTTATGAGCCAAACGACCACAAATCGCAGCAAAACAGTATATCAGAATATAAAATCTCAATTCCCATTCTGCTGAACTGGAGATTACCATCGTCACGCATGCGCAGAACAAAAAGTTTCTCCCTCTTAAAATTTGTTAGTAACTTCAATTTGTACTTTAATTATCAAGAATGAAGACAGAAAAATAAAATTTTTAAAAGTTAAATAATGTATTTTGATACTGATCAATTTGGGAGATCGGATTGTGGTAATTTTCATCAATGTCGAAATTATGAAATGAATTGTTTCTTTTACATGTAATTATTGTTTACAAAATTAAAAAAAAAAATCTGGATATTATATTACATTTTTATACTGGATATTATGTTACATACAAAGCTCGCTGGAAAGAACATTTTTCGACCTTTCCAAGGAGTGAAGATCTCGAATAAGGAGGTGGGGATTACGATCGAATGGGAGGATTACAGTGATGAATTTCATAAATACCATCCTATGGAGAATAATTGAAATTTTGGAATGTAAACACTAAATTTCCATTTTCTTAACACTAAATTTCCACACAGTAAACACTAAATTTCCATTTTCTTCCATTTCTGACTATTAGTTGTCTACCCAAGGGGAGCGTAAGGAATCAAGTTAGCTCCTTTTCACTTTCTTAAACTATTTCTAGTTGCAAATTACTGTTACTATAATGAGTTGAATTTTGGATTACATCACAAATTACGCCGCTTTTTAATTTAATTTAATTTTAAGTTAATTAAATAAAAAAAATATTACTTTATTTTGAAGTTCACTCTTTCGTAAACATCGCTGATGCAAATCACGTGACTCGGAGTTCAGGTGCACACGGCGTTCAGAACTGGTGACCACGAGCGACATGCGTCATCCTTGAAGTTACGTCTTGGGACGCCAAGTTGACGCCGCATCCCAGAAGTGCATTGATTTGAATATTGGAGTTTACATGGATCGCCAGGTCTGGCGTCAAGTTGGCATCCCTTGTTTTGGTGTGCCACTGATGCCAACTTGACGCTATATCTCCCGTGTGAACAAATGCTAGGACGTAGCGTCGTCAATTTAGCGTCACAAGACATGACTGCAAAAATGAAGCACGTCACTCGTGTGTACCGGCGGTTTAAAATTCTGGATGTGCTGGTGTCATTTTATGAATGTTATAGACGGGAGAGGGATATTCCAGAAGTTAAGGGTCGGAGATTGCACTTGGAGGATCCAAGTTTGATTCCCAATTTCAGTGTTATTTTGTACAATTAAACTCAATTTAACGAATTGTTAAAGAAATGAATAGAAAATTAATTTGAGTCTGTAGGGAAAGTCATGTGCTGCTCACATGAGATTTTTTTTTTTCATTTCTGTTCAAAACCATGCTTATATATTACATTGATATGTGTTATAACCGAAAATTTTCTCTCAAAGCAACCTGTCACGAACAGACGCGCGTGGAACAAAGCGCACTCTTCTAGGAGGTGGGCAAGGGCGCATTCCTAAGAGCGCAGTCTGTTTATGACACTTCTTTGTTTAATGAAAAGTTTTGTTCTGGTTCGTTCATTTATTTGTACCTGTAGTGTACAGAAACTCCAAACTATTCCGTTAGTAGTCTGGAATTCCAGGCAGTGGCGTACGCGGAAAGTAAAGAGGGAGCAAATGCACCTCCCCCCTTCATACTTACTTTCCTATACATAATATATAGAGAAAGTATTGTTTTCGAGAAAATTTTCAAATACGAAATTTTGAAGAATAAGCACGTTTTAAGCCCCCTGAACTTATTTAAAAAACTCTCAGCACGGTCTGTCTTTCTTTGCGTATGAGTGTATGTGTATGTAGCGAACACTCATAAGGCAATTAAATACCTTGAGCTGGAGACGCCTTTTGCTCAACGCTATGATATTGTATGGTTTCGCATTCTCGCTACCTTGGTGACTTTGGACGAGCATAAAGTATTCTTTGCTGTATTATTTTTAACTATTCAGATGTCTAAAAATTATATATGCAGTACAGAAATGTACTTCCTTCGAAAATGTACTCTGCAGCACTTATTTTATCGGCTACGTGTTTGGCAACCAATTTCCGCAGTATGCCACTTTACTGCTTCGTAAATGCTCCTTCGCTTCAACTTATAGCTCGCACGCCTTATCTGCAACCCAGAAACACCAACTTCGTTCGGTAATCGACAACTTAGTGAAAAGAGGTGTCGGGTAGCGAACATTCATAAGGCAGTATTAGATGCCTTGACCTGGGGACGTCTTTAGCTCAACATTGTGATACTGGCCTACCACATTTTGACCCCGGGATCAAACTCCGGAACAGTCAAGTTTGAGATTTTGCATTATCGCTACATTGGTGACCGTGCATTTTAAAATTTCTGAGAAATTCCGAATAATCTACGAGGGCAACATTTGGAAGTT
Source organism: Amaurobius ferox (assembly GCA_951213105.1). NCBI lineage: Eukaryota > Metazoa > Arthropoda > Arachnida > Araneae > Amaurobiidae > Amaurobius > Amaurobius ferox. Next base: position 106,012,725 of record OX578152.1, on the reverse strand, counting down.
AAGAAAACAGTACTCTCCCTCTTTCTCTCCCTCTTTTCTCTTTGAAAGAATTAGAAACACAAATTTATTTGAAGTTTTCTTGATTATCAAAATTTTTCAGTTTGAAGGATGAGTTTGAGATCCCATCCCCACTTAAATACGCACCCCTGATGATATGCTATGTTAGCTATACAGATTGAAGTCGATGTCTAGTTGAAATCATATAAAGAGTGGATCTTGATTCCCCAAAGGTTTGGAATTACTACTATAAAGTAATGAAATTGTATCAGAATATTACCTAGACTCAATCTCATTAACTAAAAAAAAAATCATCAACATTCATCGTGTAGTTTAGAATATATTCAAATTTTCCAAATTTTTGTAAATTAAATTTATTTCAGTAATTCCATCCAGAATTAAATATCTGCTCATTTTCTTCATATTCATAGCCATATATATATATATATATATATATATACATACATATATATATATATATATATATGTATATATGCATGTATGTATGCATATATATATGTATGTATGTATGTATGTATGTATGTATGTAAACCGAAGCATCATGAAGAAAGTGACTGTTTTTATTGAAATTAAATTTGCGTACAGCTTATACACAGGTAATGAAATGATTACAAAATCAAGGCCGCAGAACCCATCAATGGTTAGCAATTGCACATTGAATTTTTAAATCAGTAATTGGTGAAACCCCTCTTGGAGGCAATGCATATTTGTATACGTCTAGGTAAGGAGTGATAAAGTTTCCTAATGTCATCCTGCGATACATTCTGCCAGGCATTCCCCAATTGTTACTCCAGATCTGCTACATTTCGGGGTGCCTGAATCTGCCGACCTAGCATGTCTCTTACATGCTCGATTGGCGAAAAGTCTGGTGATCTTGCTGGCCAAGGAATAGTATCAACAGCACGGAGAAGGTCACATATATGCGAGCTGTATGTGGCGTGGCATTATCTTGTTGAGAAATGGCCCCAAAATGACGTGCTATGAAGGGTAACGCAAACGGCAGCAGGATTTCATCAACATATCGTTGAGCTGTTAAAGTTGTACGCAGGATGAGTAGGGGTGACCTGCTGTCGTAAGAGATAACACTCCACACTATCACACCAGGGGTAATGGTTGCGTGCCTGTCGAAAGCCCAGACCACCCGACTCGTCCGAGGACTTAGAGCAGCAATTCTGTGTAAAACAAAGGTTGATTGAGACCGTTGGCCCTGGCGCCTCCACACACTTATTCGATGGTCATCTACTGAAGGACTGAAGCGTGATTTATTGCTGAACACTATGTGATGCACCATTGGCAGTCATGATGCTCGGCTATGACACCACTCAAAACGAATCTGTCAATGTTGTGGAGTTATGGGCAGACGTCTTAAAGATCGCCGTGAGCGTAACCCCACTTCAGCCAAGCGCCGTGAGATGGTGGAAGGTACGACGGGTGGTATGGAAGAGGCAGTAGCACGTTGAATGGCGGACAATGATGCCGTTGGACTAGTACGGGCCTGTCGCACAATCATCCGATCTTGCCTCGTATTCGTGCACCTTGGCCTTCCAGAGACTTCATTCCGCCGATGAGTTCCTTGCAGCAACCAACCATTGCTGCCAGCACCTTTGTACAGCAGTGTCCTTTCGGTGCAGGTGGCGGCCTATTGCTCGATATATGGCGACCTATTGCTCGGTGGTGGCCTATTGCTTCACGCATCCCGACTATACGACCACATTCGAACTCGTCTAATTGCTTATAATGTCTTCGGCAACGTCTTAATGGCATTATTGGTTGTGTTACTCAGGAAACGCCGATAACGAGCAAAGATAAACCTTCCACATTTTTAACCTGTTTTATAGGATGCTAGTTGCGCAGTAGAAACGCGCGCTATGATCGAAGTTAACACTCATTGGCCTTGCAAATTTAATCATTTGCATACTTGTTATAAAGGAATTTGCATGCGAAATTTCGAGATAACCGGATTATTTTTAACGGCGTTTCTATTTTTCTGCAAAAGAGTGTATATATATGTATGTATGTATATGCATGTATATGTATGTATGTATAAATATATATATATATATATATATATATATATATATATATATATATATATATCACTGTGCTTATTTGTGTAGTACTTTAAAATTAGAACCGAAAAGACCGGCACAAAGAGCGCCTTGTCACGAGCAGGGGCGCATCGAACAAAGCGCAGACTTTCTGGAGGTGGGCATTCCTAAGGGTGTGTTCTGTTCATGACAGTTCTTCCTTTAATGAAAAGTTTGGGGCTCGTTCGTTCATTTATATCCGGGATTTTCTGTTTTATTCCGATTTTCCTCCAGTGTGCTCCGGATAGGCTGATGATCGCAGTGTAGAAGAGATGAGGGACGTATTGAAGTTGGCAGTTTAGAATTTGTGTAAAGGAGTTATTTATGTTCGAATAGAACAACAAGGGAATTATAACGGAAATACAATGATCCGAAATTTAGAATAATGCGGTCAGTGCGGTATGGTATCGGCAATGCCGGCTTAAGAATTTCGGGGACCCTATGATTACAATATTTTAGTTCCACTTGATATTAAATTAAAATACACAGGTCATATTTTACAGAATCGGCAGTGGCTCCAGTCCGATGGAGCCAAAATGGTTTTGCACGAAGAAAGTCTTTCTTTGCGGGAGTGTTGTTTTCTTTAAACATTTAAAAAAAAGTTCAAAATATTTAAATATCGAAATTAATACCACCTTTTAAAAATAGTTCAAAACATTATAACATTGAAATTATAACCACTAACCAATATATTTAAGAAATTAAGAATAATATAATATTAATTTAAGAAACTTGATTCGCAATCCAAATATATATTCTTGTAGGGAATTTAAAGGGCTACTCGCTTACTATTCATAGCGTATTTTTAGTTTTCGAGTTATAAGCATTACAATCTTGAAAATTTGCAATATTCCTTAACTTGACAAGATGGTTCTTTGAAAATTATAAGAGCTTTATAATATACATGTTACCGCTAAAACTCGAAAGCCGTTAATGTACACATTACCTAGTTAATCTGCAGATTAACTGATTTGCTCCGCTAACGTGCGGAATCAAGAGTTTTCGTATTTTACCTAGGTAATGTGCACATTAACGGCTTCCGTATCGTTAAAGTTCAAAAGTTTGCTTCTCTCATTTCCTTTCCCTACTCCTTCCCCGTCTCTCTCTACTTTCAGTTTGGTTTCGCCAGCGTCTTGTCGTCGCCGGTTGTTTTTATTTCTCATAATTTGCGTCGGCTGCCAGAGTGTAGCATAACTAATTCTGTTTTCAAATTCATTTTTGCCTGTTAGAGCGTGAATTTGTGTCGTGATTTATTTTAAAGCAGATAAATTTAGCTCCTAGTATGCAAGCAAGCACCGAATTGTCGAGTAAAATGAAGAAAAGATTCTTCGCAAACCTTTTTAGATCTTATTTTCACTTTAACGAGTACCTAGGAGGTAATGTGCAGATTATCTAGGTAATTTGCAGATTATCTAGGTTATTTGAGAAATGAAACAATGTTCGGAACTTTAACGGATCACTCTAGTTAATCTGCACATTACCTAGATAATCTGTAGAATAACTGATTTCTGCACTTTAGCGGTAACATATATATATATATATATATATATATATATATATATATGATGTATAAAAATAAGTTAAAAATATTTTACGGTATAATCACTTAAATCACCTAATGTAAATAAACATACCTGGCGGAATACTGCTGCAGTATAAAATTTATCAATATACGAGTAGCATCCAATATATGTTTTATTTATAATGTTCTCTTTAACATCTTCACGAATTTATCGTATAGTCATTATTGATGTCAAATATTCACTTCAGACCATCTCATTTTCAGTTTTGCTATACAGAACTATTTCAATATATGATCAATCTCTGGTATAAATAATACAAGCAAATTAAAATTCTTCAATTTAACTCTAATTCATATAGTATATCTAGATATGTTGACGACTTAATTTGTATTATCATTGATGATTCCTATCCAATTAATATTGATTTTTACCCATCTAACCTAAAATTAATCCCTAATGAGCCTAGCGTTAGTCAAACTGTAAATTTTTAAGACCTAAATTTAGATACCCTCAATAATCATGTACTTACCAATATAGTATATGATAAAAAAGATTCTTACAACTTCACTATCATGAAGCTGCTATCTTATCAATCTTGTAATTCTATTCAATTGTTTAGAAACATCATTTTAAACCAGCTATTTCGAATACATCGACTTTCTGATCCTCAGTTTCACTTCTCCACATCAATAATCTTAAACGCATTTGTCAAAATTATCAATATCCGGCAGTATTTGTAAATAATATTATTAATAATTTCAAATATACCACGTAATAATTTTACATATGCATTATTTATCTTTGATTGGATAACTCATTTTTGTGAATTTCACCCATTCTTATCACCTAACTTACCACTTGGCCTGAGTCTAATACTGTTTACTATTTTCGAAAGACTAATTTCCAGTCCTGGGTCTTATACTAATTACTATTTTTGATAGTCTCCATACATATTATGTATCGTTCACATGTATTCATTCCGCTGCCCACTCGCATTGACGAAGTGAGGTGAAATGCTCAGTCGCATGTTCAGCCTACACGTGGTAGCTGTGCCTGTGAGTTAATATTTCTGTTCGAGGAGATTTTTTTATTTTTCTGATTTTTTTTAATTCAATTGTTTTTTTTTTCTCCTTCCACTAGCCAGTAGACAGTTCCAATGGTGTCTATAGTTAAATACTATCGCCATTGTCAGAAACTGGCTATTCTATCGGTTTTAATTCGAATTGTATGGCTGTCCTGATGAGAATGCAATTTCGAACTAACCGCCATTTTTTTGTGTAGTTTCAATTGATTGTTTTCAATGTCTTAATCTTTTATCTTGAGCTAATTATTATTGCTTTTTCTCATTTTTGCAGTGTTTTATTTTTCATTTTTTTTTATTTATATACTTTTAAATTGTGATTTTTGTATACTAATATTCTTCTCATCCCCCTTTCCATTGTAGTGATATGTTACCTTCTATTTTTATCCTTAGTCTTGGTCTATAGTTACTTATTTGCAACAGATACGCTAGAGATGGGTTTTTTTGTACATTCAGTAGTTTATGCATAGTTTTCGATTAAAATCTTACAATTTATATATATATATATGTATTGTGTGTGTGTCTGTGTGTGTGAACACACAGACACACACTATATAACACCTAGTTATAACACCTTGAGACGACCAAAATTTTAACATATAAGAAAGTAGCAAAGAGTATTAGATTGATATATATACTTACTAAAGGTATAAAAATGTAATAATTAAGTGTGAGGTACTTAAAGAGGAGTATAAAAATGAAATAATGCCCAAGAACTAGTAATCAATGAATAAACAACAGATAACAATGGTGAAAATTCTAAAATAGAAAAATAAAACGGGGCAATTATACCAATAAAATAGAATAGCGCTAGGCTCATGATGGAGGTCAATTCAGAATAGATTCTTCGTCATATAATCGTATATATATATATATATATATATATATTAAACTAGAAATTAGATTTCCCAACTGAACATTATTTCCCGTTTGTTTATATTTATCTTTTATATCTTAGAAGGCATTTCGAGTAAAGTGAAGTGAAACCTCACTCGGCCAGACACTTTTTAGTTTTTTCGGAAAAAAAAAGTTTTAAAAATTAAAATATTGAAACTATTTTTGTATATTAATAAGTGGAACCCTATTTCCAACAAAACAAGGTGAAATTCTTTACATTTCTATCTATTTATTCCGGGAGATATATGCTTCCAAAGCTTTTCAAATCGCTCAAAAAAATATAATTCTTTAATTAAACTAGTTCCTAAAATTTCTTTAAAAATTTCTTTTTCAAATTTTGTAAAAGTTGTAAAGAACCTTGCTGCCCCAAACGGTAATCGAACCCTGGATCTCCGAACTGGCCAGTCGACATTCTATCGTTGAGCTACTGAGACGTAATTGAAAGCTCTTATCGTGGAAGTGGACTCTGCAAAGTTTAGTGTTGAACTGGACGCGTTTAACTTATATGCAGGGTCTGATTAACGCACGGGACTCCGGGGCCGTAACTCTGGGTTCCCAAATTTTAAGGCCCCCCTAAATTTTTCATGTGAATGTTTTCTAAATTTCATTTTTCCGTCAAAATTCTGTTAATTTAAGTTTTACCACACTAAAAATCATTTATAATAGATAATTATATTTGAAATGCTAACTAATTTTGCAGTTTTAATGCATTTTTCTTTTCTATTTGGCGATTTAGAGCATTTTAAAATACCGCCAGTTCGATAAAAAAAAAATGAGAAGTGTTTATTGCAGAGTCGTGAAGATTATCTTATTTGTTTTGTGCCATAAAAAAATTAGTATAAAACAAGCCTCCAATTATTACATTTAAAATATTTAGTCTTTATTTGACGATTTTGACAATTTTTACGGAAAATTTGAAAGGAAAGGGTGATTTTATCTTTTCAAATTGTACCTCCCAAAAAAAATTAGCACTAGGGTAACTCATAAGGTACCAAATTTTATAAAATTTCTTCCCATAGTTTTTTTTATCTAGAGTCGGATCGATACATGCATTATACAGATAGACACGCGCGCACAGACGTTACTTTAAAAATAGTGTATTCATGTTCTAGATAGCCCAAAATGCGTTTATCCGTCGAAAAATCGAGTTCCAACTTTCGTCCCTATTCCAATATTTTTTCTATATATTACCATGCATTGTAGGGAAAGTAAAAATGCAATTTTGGAAATATGCACTTTCACATATACACACATACATAACGTACCCGCTAGAACAATCTAAAAGATACCTTAAGTCATTCTATTTTCGTGGTTTTTCCCTATTTTTCCCTTTTACGAATTCGTTTTCAAAAGATTCCCCCCTCCCTTCCCTTTTACTTGCGTGCAGTCACTTCCAGCTGTCGGGTCGAGTTGAGAGTTCTTACTCCTTCCTCTATGGGCAATTTTTTCATCTCTGAATTCTTCCTCTCTTTTCGCTGCCCATCGTTCGTTCAAAAATATCTCGGAGCTCATTTGATGATTCCAGCCCTCCCCCCCCCCCCCCCCCCTCCTCCACTCCTATTCCAATTTTTTACTAAGAATACATTTTTCTGAACCTGGCATGACATAAAATTATGCGTGTTAAACACAAGAAAATGCCGTGTATTTAGTTTTACGGGACAAAAAACAAAAACAACAACAAAAAAATCCTTTCCCTTTTTTTATGTCTTTTGTACTCCAAAAGATTAAAAAGATATTAGTCTAACAAATTAAGATTTTATGTTTACTTGAATCATACAATGCGAAAAAAAAGTGTCCTTAAAATTCCTTACAAGGGAAAAGTTAAAAAATTTTGGTTGGTTTCTGTTAGGCAACAGAAATATTTCCGAGCTAAGAAATCTCTTCACGAGAGATAGAGGGGGAGGGGGACGTTACAAACAGTACTTGTTGTTTCAATTTCTCCATTTCTTTCTTAATATACTCAATTGGGATAGAACAACAATTATTGCTTTATTTGTTTCTTTGCTTGATTGTGAGAACTCCCAAAGAGAAATTGCTTTCAGTCCACGTTAATTGATGACATTTAAAAACATTTAATGAATGGATGGCATTTGGCAGTTATTTTGTACTTAAAAGATAGATGATTTTGTGTTCTAGAGAATACGTTTGCTTTTGTTTTAACTTTACTAGAGGTGGGCGAATAACAATTTTCTCGAATTCGGATGTTAACCGGACCTCGAATATTTAAATACCCGGAATTGTTATTACAAATTATTAATAAATAATATTTATATTTATTAAATAATATTAATTATTGGTACATAAAGTACTAAAGTAGAATGAAAAAAGTAAAAGTGTCATAAATTCACACTGATTTGGAAATGAAACATTTTATTTTAAATTTTAATTATTTTACAATATTTTTCTTTCTCATACAGTTATAGTATAGAGAAAATATTGTTTTCACGAATATTTTCGAATTCGAGATTTTGATGTCAATATATGTTTTAGAACCCCCTGAACAAATGTTGACTATTTTTGAAGTGACGTGCGTATGTTTGTCTGTATGTCAGTGGTCGATTTTTTTGTGTACACTAGCGGCCACAAATATTAATGGATTTCCACTATACTTTATGTCCGGCTTTGTTATAAAAAATATAGAACTAAATAGAATGTTTTATTTTAATTCGAGCAAAACTTCGAAATTTATTCGAAATTTTATATTGCCTTAACATGGCAGCATAGGACAAAATTTGGTATAATTATGCATAAAAAGGACTATTTATGGTTCAATGATCTCCAGACTTAATAGTTTCAATCATTGTTGTAAAAAATAGCCGCGATTCAATTTTTGTGTTAGTGACGTCATTAGCCCCCACGGGGGGGGGGGAGGCAAGTTAATCCACCGAGTATAGTAGCACGCCCATACTGGGCAAATGTTGGCTGCCCATTTATAGTAAATATTGGCATGCCAATAGATACCAAATATTTAGCCAATATTTGCATGCTAAGCTGTAACCAATATTTAGCCAATATGCTATCAATTATCTTGGCTACCAATATACAGCCAATATTGAATATACCTTGGGTTCAAAGATACAGTTAATATTAGATATCTAGTGTTCAATATTGTAATAGTTAATTGTTTTTTATACTGTATAGGGAAAGTAAAAAAATATATATTACTATCGCTTGACAATTGGTGTATACTATCCAGTGAAGGCACACAATTTTCATTAGTATTCGTAATCTCCTGCCTATTACTCTCTCTCTTATTATTATTATTATTATTATTATTATTATTATGTATATCTATATGAGTTATTTTTACGCGTTATAAATTTTTATAGCAATTCCTATCATTTCCTGTATCTTGATTTTCTAGATTTTTATAGTATTATCTATATTATATCATAAAACTGAGCGAGGAGTGTTTACAAAATGATGTATTTACATCCCAAAGTGTGGGAAGACAGAAACTCGAAGCTTTGAACATTCGTGAAACTTGACCTTTAAATAGTGAGAAAAATATAAAATCTTAGAATTTTATTCGAAATTTTATGAGCCCCGGAAATTTTTGCTTTAACATTTTCTCAGCTATAATTCCAGAACGTTGGGACTCACAAAATTCGTTTTATTCGTTTTCTGTGCACAGAAAAAAAAGTATATTAAATTTTCTTATTTCTTAATATCCTAAATTTAATTTTATAGCAGATTTTATAGTTATAGCAGACGATTATTTAGTTATATTTTATAATTATATTTTTTATGCATTTTTTGATACCATTTATAACCATAGTCAGGGGTTGCTCTGGATTTTTGATTACTTTCACTAACCTATTCGCCAAATTTTATTTTAACTTTCTAATAAAAAGACAAGAAAGATCAATCATGCATAAGCATTGATTATGAAACACTTTCCAACTGAAATGTAATTTCATTTAAAAATTTCTAAAATGTGATTCATTCAGTGGTAATATCTTTTACATTATCACAGTACTACAGTAATTTATTATACTTAAATATTTAAAACTGTATCGAAATATAAATCATCTGATTCTTTATGCAAAATCAATGAATATTTCATTCATATAACTTGTATTTCAGACTCCAGAGCTAAATAATTTTGTGTGAAAAAAATTCAGCAATTCTTATGTAATTCATCTTACAATCGCTTGAGATATTTGCATTCTGCATATGTTAAAATTAGGCTTCCTTGAAGAAATAATAAAAGTTTAGGGATCATTTAAAATTACAACTATTGTAATTGCATAGGCACGGAATTTAGATACACAGATAATATATATGTGTATGTGAATGTACTCAAAGTATTGGAATCGTGCCGAAGATCGGAACTCGAATTTTCAAAGGATCTACACGTTTTGGGACTTCTAGAACACGAAAAAACTACTTTTAGGAAGACGTCTGTGTGTGTAAGGGTGTATCTGTGTATGTTTCTGTGTGTCTGTGTGGATATTACATCCACTCTAATTGAAAAACTAATGGACCGAATTTCATACAATTTGGTAGGTATGTTTTTTGTGGGAAATCCTGATGTTCATTAGATTATAGTACGATTCGCAATAAAAGAATCTGCCTTCTTTGCGAAATGGCCGCAGAAATTGCCTTTATCCACTCTAGCTAAAAACTAATGAACCAAATTTAACAAAATCTGGAGTATAATATTTCAATAACCTACAAGTGATTTATATACCAAATTTAACAAAATTTTGTATATAAATCATTTGTAGGTTATTCTACTACGATTCGGGAAAAAGGAACGGGCTATTTTTGCGAAATGGCCAGCAAAAATCGTTATATATAAAAATAAAAGACTACGTGTGCTCAATTATATCAATTAAATTCCTATTTTATATGTGATTTTTGACAACAAAAAGAATAAGACTAACCCCATTACTCTAGGACTAGCCGTTCTTGAGATATTCTAGTTTTTTCGCGTTTTCGCTACGCCACCTTTGACAATAAGTCCAGCTATCAAATGAGAACCAAATTTAAGTTTAACGTGTAAATTCAATGTCATTTAAAATACTTATGTTGTGCAGATAAACTCAAATTATCATTGAATAAATAAAGAGAACGAATATGAGTCTGCAGAGAAAGACATGTGCTGTCCACATCAGAATTTTTAACAATATTACACCAATGATTTATAGAAGTGAACGGGGATTATTTTCAGGCCATTTCGAAAAAAAATGTATGATCTATATTTAAAGATCCATCAAATTTTTGTCGAATAAAATGTTCAACAAATTTAAGCTGTGTACCAAATTTTAACTCTCTAGGACGTAGGAAAGTGCATTTAAAATGCCATCAGTTAAATTTATCAAGAAGAGTTATATAAAATTTAAAAAAAATGAAAAATTGTTATCTACCAAATTTATTTTCAAATATGAAGCCACTCCCATATGCAAAACGTTTAAACAAATGGAGAGATATTTATTATATAATATCTCTCTCTTTTCTTTCTGGAAGATATCCCAAAGTCAGAATTTAATTGAATTTGTTTTTTTCCCTATATTAAATAATTTTTTTAATTAAAAAACTACTTAACATATTTTACTGAATTTTTTTTTATTTATTCTATGGGATAATGTGAATATTTCCTAAAAATTTCGAAGCAATTCGTGAATTTTAAATTTACTTAAAAAATGTTTGAAAAATTAGGTCCCATAGGGTTCAATGTATTTCATTTTTTCAACCCGGGTTCAATAAAAAACTAATTGGGTGATATTATTTATTTATATTCCCATAGGTCCTACAGACCGTCTGAACAACATACTAAAATTTCATTTTGATAAACTCATTTTTACGGCAGTTATCGTGCTAACGGACAGACAGACAGACAGACAGACAGACAGACAGACAGACAGACAGACAGAATGAACAAAGTCATAAACACTTTTCAACTTTGTTGTAAAGTGTTAAAAATGATTTGATTTACGTACACATTCTTAAATTCCAAAAATCATTGTTTGGAAAGAGGCACATTGTAGTATACATTATGATTAGTATAACTCGAATAGTGTACAACGGTTTTTAACACTTTACAACAAAGTTGAAAAGTGTTTATGACTTTGTTCATTCTGTCTGTCTGTCCGTTAGCACGATAACTGCCGTAAAAATGACTTAATCAAAATGAAATTTTAGTATGTTGTTCAGGCGGTCTATCGGACCTATGGGAATATAAATGAATAATATCACTCAATTAGTTTTGGATTGAACCCGGGTTGAAAAAATGGAATACATTGAGCCCTATGGGACCTAATTTTTCAAGCATTTTTTAAGCGGATTTAAAATTCACAAATTGCTTCGAAAATTTTAGGCAATATTCAAATTGTTCCATAAAATATATAAAAAAAAAATCAGCGAAATATATTCAGTTGTTTTTTAAATAAAAATTAAAATAATAATAACACCTCTTATATGAAGCGATCACGTGTCCATGATATGAAACGATCACATGACCCACTTCAAAATGATATATGGCATCCATCTTGTGTCAAAATCGTGATTTTTAAAGTTCTTTTTAATTCATATTGAGTGTTGTATCCGTCCTAAAAGTACTTTATTTTTGCCTAAATTCTGTGCATCTACATACTGAAACAACGCAATGACAATATATTTCAGTTTAAATGCTCTTCCAAATTTGATTATTTCTACTATTAAGCCTATTTTTCACCTATGTAAAATGTAAACAGCAAAATATGTAGAATGAGTTGTATTAGAATCGCTGTAATTCTTTAACACAAAATCATTTAGTCCATGGAGTCTGCTTAGCTGATGTGAATGAAATATTCATTGATTTTAGAAAGAGACGGACGATATTTTTCGATGAAGTTTTACGCATAGAGTTTACTTACTTGTAACTCAATGGTCTTAATTTTTAAATAAAATAAATTATTATAGTATTGTGATGAATGACATGAATGGGGGAATTATTTATGAATGAAATGCTGCTTTTATAGAGAGAGCAAGGCGTGTTATTTTTTTATGACGTCATTTGAATGAATTTCAGTTGCTTTCGATGAAGTTTTCAAATATAATAAATTATCGTAGTATTATGATAATTCTAAAATTATTACCGAGGAATGTATCACATTTCAGAGATGTTTAAACCAGGCAATTTATACTTTAATGCCGTCATTTGAATGAAGTTAATTTTTTTCGATGAAGGTTTAAGGTTTCAAATATAATAAATTAATGTAGTATTGTGATAAGTTTTAAAATATTACCGAGGAATATATTGCATTTTAGACATGTTTAAATAAAATTGCATTGAAGTTGGAAAGTGTTTCATAATCAATGCTTTAAGCATGATTGATCTTTCTTGTTGATTTTAACTTTGACGGAATTCATAATCGCCAAATCTTTTTTTCAATCTCCAAATTGAATTTTCTTTCGAAAAAAAAAAAAAAAAAAGAAAAAAAAAATTGGGGAGTGGGGGGGGGTTCGGTAGCGTGACCCCTGACCATAATAACAGAGTTACGCTTCAAATATTGACATCGTCTGCTTGTTATTCTTCTAAGCAAACTATTGAAATTATTTTTAATAATAATTGATTTTTAGATTAAAATATCAGGAAACTTTGAAGATAATATTATTTACAGCCTTTTAATCTAATCATCTGCAAAATGATTTTTAACTGAAGATTATTTTTTTTACTTCATTGGAACATTGGTGTTAGGTTTTTTTTACTCTTAAATATGAAACTATTTTAAGCATTGCAGTACAGTAGCCGTAACGTCACGTGAAAACAATCTATTAGGAGTGGCAACGCTGCAAGTACGACTGATTCTCAGGTGATCGCTTGAAATGGAATAAATCAACTTCAAATTCGAAACTGAAAGATTCATCACGCGCTCCATCGCGCCAACCCAGTGTTGAAAATTCCCTCCGGTTCTACATCGATCTCTTCTTGGCGAGCACTTGGCGCCGAGTACATTGGGATAGATCCCGGCAAACCCGTAGGCGTGAAACCCGGCTGCCAGATGCACGGGTGAAGTTCGGATTGGAATTCCTTCCGTGCTAGGCGCTGGCCCCCGCATTCCTTTGCTCTCCTCGAAGTTGATTAAGCGGGAGGTAAGAGAAGGGAACTTGTTCTCTCTCGATGTGTTTTTCTTTCTCGAATTTTTAGGTGAGTGAGATTTTTCTTCTGACACATTGTTTTACGATGGGAGGGTTCGACGTGCAATCAAACTCCGAGTAGTACTGGCGGGAGGACAGGGCGTGTGATTTTTTTTTATTTAACTCTTTCGAATTTATTTACTTATTTTCTTTAAGAATACACGTGATAGTTTATATGACTTGATACTTAATCGTTTACAATTGTTGAAATATAGTGAATATTATATTAAAAAAAAGAGATTTATTTTGTTTTCAAATTTTTGATTTATTTAAAGTAATCAAATTTTATCTATTGACATTTTTTGAGAGGTTATGCTGCTTTTAATAGTTTTCTGCAACTTCCAATGTATATATTTTTAAATATGATAATGGGATGTTGTCTTGCGACTTTTAAAAGGGCAGGCATTTTAAAGGTTGATTAATTCTCCTTAGTTCTATAACTGGCTGGGATAGCCTAGTGGGTATGTAAGAGGATCGCACGAGCAGGACCGAGTTCTCGATATCACCTCAACCCCGTGTTTATGTGGAGTATGGGCCCACAGTAAATCTGTGGGTTCGAAAGCCGTTCTGAGGTGATGGGTCAAGGGAAGGATAGTACGATCCCTATAGTTGTCACTCCCATTAAGTTCCATGGTTGCGGTCTAAATTGGTTGGCTTTCTCCAGATTATCCAAACAATTCATTTACACCTTCGGGTATTTTGGAAGTTTTTTTTTCTATATGTACGTATAGAAGAAAAAGAAAACTTCTCTACTTTTTCAGCACAAACGACCAGCAATAACCCTCCCATTCAGTAGTGTGGGCAGAGTGTGCGTCATAATAATCTCCCATTGTCGGAAAATTACATTAGTTCTGTACAAAGTTCATACTGGAAATACAGCACTATAAACGTCCAATTCGGTCATAACACCCCTTTCCATGATCCTGACTACTCTTATGCTCACATTCGATCTTTGACCCCTTCGTTTCCAAAATCCGAGCTGCACATGCATCCCAATGGAGAGACAATGGGTTTGTACAATCAACGTGGGGTGATGACCCTTAACCCTTTCGGTTACGGCTCTGGCCCAATGGAGAGACACTGGGTTTATACAGTCAGAGTGGGGTGATGACCCTTAACCCTTTCGGCTTCGACTCTGGCCCAATGGAGAGACAATGGGTTTGTGCAATCAACGTGGGGTGATGACCCGTAAGCCTTACGGCTACGATTCTGACCCAATGGAGAGACACTATGTGTATACAGTCAGAGTGGGCTGATGATTCTTAACCCTTTCGGTTACGATTCTGGCCCAATGGAGAAACACTGGGTTTATGCAGTCAGAGTGGGGGGATGACCCTTAACCTTTCGGCTACGACTCTGGCCCAATGGAGAGACACTGGGTTTATATAGTCAGAGTGGGGTGATGACTCTTAACCCTTTCGGCTACGACTCTTTCGGCCCAATGAAGAGACAATGGGTTTGTGCAATCAACGTGGGGTGATGACCCTTAACCCTTTCGGCTACGATTCTGGCCCAATGGAGAAACACTGGGTTTATACAGTCAGAGTGGGGGGATGACCCTTAACCTTTCGGCTACGACTCTGGCCCAATGGAGAGACACTGGGTTTATACAGTCAGAGTGGGGTGATGACTCTTAACCCTTTCGGCCCAATGGAGAGACAATGAGTTTGTGTAATCAGCGTGGGGTGATGACTCTTAACCCTTTCGGCTACGACGCTGGCCCAATGGAGAGACTGGGTTTATACAGTCAGAGTGGGGTGATGCTCTTAACCCTTTCGGTTACGGCTCTGGCCCAATGGAGAGACACTGGATTTATACAGTCAGAGTGGGGTGATGACCCTTAACCTTTCGGCTACGACTCTGGCCCAATGGAGAGACACTGGGTTTATACAGTCAGAGTGGGGTGATGACCTTTAACCCTTACGGCTACGACTCTGGCCTATTGGAGAGATAATGGGTTTGTGCAGTCAACATAGGGTGATGACCCATAACCCTTCTGGCTACGCCTGTTGCCCATTGGAGAGATAACGCGTTTGTGCAGTCAGTATGGGGTTATGGCACTTAACCCTCCTGGTTACGACAATGATGTAATACACACTACTAATGGTTCTACTATAAGCTTCTATGTTATGGTAATATGGTAAAGGCAATGATTAGTGGCGAGTCAATAATAAAGACATTAAATTGGAACGATAGAAAAACTTAAGTGTCATTTCATGAAATCGACAAAATTAACTAATAGTAGAATTATGTTTAAAACGAAAAACTTATTTAGTTAAACTTGGACGTCTTTAATTATTTTTTGCTCACAGAACACTTTTAACTTTGTTATATTTCTGCAGAGCGTCCACATTGTATGTTCGACAATACATTTAGTTTATTTTACATATTAAAGTGCATATTTTGTAATATTAATGCATTCATAAACATAAAAAATTAGATGAAAATTCAAATAAGAAATGTCAAACGAAAATGCAAATGCAAAATATAGTTTCATTTTATTGGGATTTGTTACAGGTTTTTACTGTCTCACACTATTGTATAGTAAAAGTATAGTTTTATGAGATTTTGACTAATAAACTCATTTCGAACACTTTTGGAACGATCTCAGTGTGTGTGTGTGTGTGTGTGTGTGTGTGTGTGTGTGTGTGTGTGTGTGTGTGTGTGAGTGCGTGTGTATGCGTGAGTGTGTGTTTGTATGTGTGCGTGTGTTTGTATGTGTGCGTGTGTTTGTATGTGTGCGTGTATGTGTGTGTGTGTGTGTGTGTGTGTGTTGAAGACCCAGACCACCCGGCTCACCCTAGGGCATGAGCAGCTAACTGAGCGGCCGGAATGTGTGTCGAAAACCCAGGCCGACCCGACTCATCCTAAGACATACAGTAGCTTAATGAGCGGCCGGGGCCGGAATATGTGTTGAAGACCCAGACCACACGACCAACCCTAGGGTTTACGGTAGCAATATGTGTGGCCGGACCGGAATATGTGTTGAAGACCCAGACCGTCCGGCTCGTCAACAAGGACTTGAAGTTTAAAGTTAAAGCCGGAATATGTGTCGAAAGCCCTGACCATCCGACTGATTTTTAAATAGGATTTATTTTTAAACGTTTATACTTTTGGTTCAGTTAATCCTTAAATTTTTCTTTAGTAAATATGGTTACTTTGCACGATTAAATTATTTTATTTATATTTTCAGTTTTCAGAATTTATCACTTACACCTATTCGCCACTCCTGGAGCAGTTTTGTGATTTAAAGAAATACATTTTTGGAATCAACAGGACTAAACATTTACCACTGCACCCCCTTCGACGCAACGCATTGTTTGCATTGTAATTCTAAACGATACATTTTTTTTTACAATAAAGAGAAATTGGGATTAATAATTTTTCAATTCCGGGTTTGGGAATTTCATTTTAATTTATTTAAAGGAAGCCATATTTTATACTCTTATGTTTTTGACTAATTTGTATATAAATATTATATGTATTTAAATGCTAATATCAAGTTCAGATCACCCCTATAACATACTTTCAGTTTAACGAAATTTCAGTACAGCGTACTTTCAATACAACGAACTTTCAGTACAACGAATTTTAAGTACAGCGAACTTTCAGTACAACGAACTTTCAGTATAACTAACTTTCAAATATGATGAATATTGTTACGAAAAATATGATGCGGGCAGCACATGACGTTCCCTACATAATAAAATGACTGTACTTCTTTCATAGTGAAATTATGATGTGAAACATGCATGGCACAATGTCTTTTGGCATTGAATTAACATCACGTAAATTGAAATCTGCCAGTTTTGGCATCTTATCATTCTAAATAGAATGACTTGGTATTCGTTCTCATGTGCAAAATTTTAACCCAAATGTTGTTTAATCACTGTATCGTAAAATAAATGACTATTGACAAAATCTTATGAAATCAACATATAAAACTATTGCAAAATGTATCTTCTCTTGTGAATGGAATGAACAAGATCCACGAGTATGATATTGACAGATGTACTGCATAATTTTGCTCATGAAAATTGAACATATTTGATGATACTTTTTAAGTTTAATGTAATTATTTTAACACAGTGATTAGAAAACGAACAATATTTAGAGAACGGTTCATGCTAGAGTTCTAAAGTTTACGTCATTCCTTTTCTAATGAAAAATTACCTATAAAATGGTCATTTATTTAACAGATTTTTTTAATGATTTTTCTTTTCAAAAATCCGGCGATGCCTGGAGAACGGGTTATTCTTGCGCTCTAAAGTTTATATCATTCGTTTACTTACAAAAATTGGATGTGAAATGATTATTTATTTATCATTATCAAAATTCCTGATTTTTTAATAAACAGAACGCTTAAATTTTTACTCATACTATGCAATATAGTATAAAGAAAGTATTGTTTTCACGAAAGTTTTCGGATTCGAGATTTTGATGCCAATATATGTTTTAAGACCTCCTGAACACGTTTTGATTATTTTTGGAGTGATTTCCGTCTGTATGTCTGTGGTCAATTTCTTGTGTACACAACAGCGGCCACAAATTAAATTTATTAATTAATTAACACATTAAATTAATGGGTTTTCACGAAACTTTATGTCCGGCCTTGTTATCAAAAAATCTAGAACTATACAGACTTTTCTTTTAAATTTGGGCGAAAGCTTCGAAATTTATTCGAAATTTTATATTTTCTTAACATGACGGCATAGGACAACATTTGGCACAATGATGCACAAAGGAGTTTAATTATGGCTCAATGATCACGGAGATTAAACATTTTCAATCATTGCTGTGAAAAATAGCACCGATACAATTTTTTTATTCGTAAAGTCATTAGGCCCCCTCTTAGGGGGTAAGTTGCAACCGCCCCCCCGGGTACATTGTTAAGTATGATATCAATCGAAAAGTTTTTTAAGCCCTTTAAACTGAATGGTAACACTCTATAATTGTAATCATTTGGATCCACAATACCGATTTTCAAAGATTTTCTTGTAAAATTTGAAAAATAAAAAAAGATTAAAAAGTGGATTATGGTATGAGATAGTCGACTTGAGCCATATTCTAGTTAGTTTAATACGCGTTTCTGGACGTCGTAAATGTCTCAGCTCGCTATGGGCTTCATTTCATGAATCTTTCAGCTTCAAATAACAGCACCTAAACTAAACACTAGTTGCGCCAATGCTATAGTGTCTAAGATCAAACAACGATAAATGTTGTATACATAAAAATCTGATGTGGACAGCACATGACTTTTCTTATATAATGAAATGAATTTACTTCTTTCACAGTGAAAAATGATAAAAAAAAACATCCACCACACAGTGTTTGTAACGTTAAATTGCACATTGGGCGCTTTTTCAGGTGGCAACATGTAAAGCTATTTCGTACCCAATTAACTCTAATTTCACGCAACTCTAAATGAACAATTATCAATGTTAATAGCATCTCCAATACGCAATATAACAAAACTAAAAACTTTGATCCGAGCGAGTTTTCGTTTCACTTTGTGTACTTTCGCTCGAAATATCTCCTGAACTGTAAAATATAGATATAAATTGAGACAAAAAAATTGTTCTGAAGGAAATTCAGTTTTTAAATTAATAATTGGTTTTTAAAAAGCTCTTATAGTTTCCAAGAAATCGTCTTGTCAAGTTGAAGCAGATTGAAAATGCTCTGTTTTTAAAAAAATTATAATGCTTGTATCTCGAAATCAAAAGTGCTATGAATAGTAAGATAAAAATGAGCAGCCTTATCGCAGGATATACAGGGTAATTAAAAAGAGATGGGCCAAACTTTACGAGGTGGTAATACACATCAAATCAAGCATTTTTCGTTATAGTTTACCGGGTCGGAAATGAAACGTAAAGGCGTTACAGGTGTTGAGTTTAAAATTATGAATAAAGACATAATAATTAGTTTAAAGAAAATTAGTTTATTAAATTGAAACTTCAAATTAATTCAAAGAACAAATTACAAAATCTCTGCTCGCAGGCAGGCAAATCCGGAAGAATTAACAAGTTTAAATTACATTTATCACAGACATTAGAATTTTAGAATTTATCAACTTAGTTAAAAATTTAAGAATCTGTATAAAAACTTTACTCTAGAAAAATCTATTTAAATCCCATCATAAAATGTTAACAATAAAATATTAAATTTAAAAAAAAAATAAGAATTATTCCAGGCTCTAATAAATTTAGGAAGGTTTAGGAAATTGCTCCCAGAAATAAAGCTTTAGAATTTTAAATTCAAGGAATAAAATTTAAATCATACATTTCAAATATTGAGAAATTATATATTTAGAATTTGAGAAATTGAGAGTTTAAAACAATATTTATATTCACCCAACCGGGTCATCAGATAGCATTACAGAGTGGAGATAGACGGCAAAAACCGGGTTAGTTCCAAATCCGGAGTTTCACTGGGATGACACAAAATTATCCAGACTGGTTTTCTTGAGATCACCATGCTTTATTCCGGAGAAGATTCGGTTAAATGGCCTAACATCTGCAATGGGAACGCTTGGATCTTCTTAAAACAGCCGGAAGAAAACTCCAGAGACGCTTCTTTCGCGTAGCACACGTAAAAATTCTCAAAACACCATTTCCCATGAGTCACGCCGTAAATTAGGTCATAAAAACAAATGAAACCTTCATTTAAAAAAAAAATGTTAAAAAAAATATCGCGATTAACTTAATGTTCCATAGGAAACATCGAGTGGAATACAAGTTCCATTCGAAAAGTGAAAGACGCGCTTCTCGCTTAAACTGAAAACGCGGAATTTCAACAAAAAACTCTGAAACTGAAAAATTCTTATTTTATACGTGCGGAAATCGAGAGAGTTTAGAAAACCGGCAGCAATTAAAATCAGCTGAAAGAAATTAGAATTTTCAAAATTAAAGCTCAAAACTCCGATAGCAGACGATCATGAAAAACGCGAACCAATTAAAATAATTCACGAATTCCGAAGAGGCCCGAAAATTATTTAGGCGTCGCATCAATCGCGGTAAAAAGCGCGCAAAACCAAGATTCCAAAACGGCCGCAACTGAAATTTTTGAAACGCAATGAACATGGAAATAACTGGAAACTATAGAACAAACGGTATTTCTAGCCAAAATAGGAAAATGAGACATCAAATTAAAGGGAATTTTAAGGGGAATCAAATAAATAATCATTTTTATAAATTTACAAATCAAAAATAATATTAATTTAGGGAATGGGACACTTTTAATTAAGAATATTATAATGAAAATTAATTTAGAAGATTAAAAATATTCTAATTAACGAATAAATGAAAAAAACTAATAAATATTTTTTAAATATTACCAACTTGAGAATATTGAGCCAGGGAATAATAAATAAAAGTAAATTTCAAACCCACAGGGTTATGGATTGGGTGAGGTGGTCCCATAGCTTGCCTCCACGATTGCCCGATCTATCATGTATTGACTTCTTTTTGCGGTGATATCTCAAGAGTCTCGTCTATAACACTCCCTTAGAATCTGAAGAAGAACTCGTCCCCAGAATTTCGGCCGCTGCTGCCGAAGTGCGTGACATGCCGGGTCTGTTCGAAAGAGTTCGCCAATCCCTCTATGGTCGCTGTGAGACATGTCTTCAGGTTGACGGTCGCTCTTTTGAGCCATTACTGTAATTATTGTTTATTAAATGTCATTTTATAACTTTTAAATCATTCTTGTGTTTTCGCCTCAAGAAAAGGGAAAGTCATGTGCTGCCCACATCAGATGTTTTATATCAGGATAATTGATCAAAATTAGAACTTCTTTGAATTGAACACTATACTTGCGGCAAACCCAGCTTGACACTACCTGTATATAGAATGCAGATTACCCCTAAGTTATATAGTCCAACTGATAAATTATATTTATAATTAAAAACATTAATATTATTTTTTATAAAACTGATGTTGTGAGTTCAAATCAAATGCATCAATTTCTAAAATAAATATTCAAAATGCAACTGTATATTTAATTTTCCATATTTCAATAAAAAATGTCTTCCAAATAGGTATTTGAAAGACATTCTGTTTTCCATTTACCGTAATGGGCGAATGAAAGCAAAACTGACTTATTAGCTAGCCATAGCGTCTACAGTGTATTCGAGTTAGCCTTGCCTCAAATGTACGTAATATCCGCACACTTTGTACATTTGAATACTATTAATATTATATTGATTCTGGTGAAATTTTGCTTCATTAGATTCACGACATCTCTTTTTATAAGAGTGCAAAGTCCACTTCAACGATAAGAGCTTGTAGTTTCATCCCTGTAGCCCAACTGTAGAGCGTCGGTTGCCCAGTTCGGAGATCCTGGGTTCGATTCCCGATTGGGACAGCACGGTTCCTTACAAGAATTTTGACAAAATTGCAGAACTGAAAGTGTAATTTTATAAATTTAAAGTACTTGGATAAATCCCGGATTTCTGGGCCATTTATTTGACCGGGATTTAGGTTTCTATGATTACCACCTGTGGCAGCAGCCGACTCTGCTCCTGCCAAAGACATCGATCGAAGATGATAGGAACACGAACCGGAATTATAAGTTCGGAGTCGAAGCTAGCTTTTTCTCTAATCTTATAATGTCAGTCTTGTAAGCACCGGGTCCCTGGTTCGGGTCTGGCTCCGTATCAAATCCAACAATTGATGACCCTGGACGCTTGAAGCACGCTACCTTCACTCTCACCATCTCAACACGAGATGGCAACACCACACGGAGACAGAGGCGCTACCACTCTCTTCCTGGTTGACCACGACTGACGTCACGCCCGAGGTACGACACGCATCCCGGCCATTCAGCCCCTCGACTGAGTTTCGGATGAGGACGCGCGGAGGTTTTCTGGGTGATCCCCTCCTCGCCGAATTTCGACCGGTGCTCTTAATCAGGTGGGGGGAGTGTGTGGCAGCTGCCGACTCTGCTCCTGCCAAAGGCATCGATCGAAGATAAAGGAACGTGAACCCGAATTATAAGTTCGGAGTCGAAGCTAGCTTTTGCTCTAATCTTATAATGTCAGTCTTGTAAGCACAGGGTCCTTGATTCGGGCCTAGCAACATCCGTTCCTACACACCCCTGTGTGTGTGTCTTCCCGGCCGTCCAAATAGGTGCTCTTAGTCCCCTGGACGAGTCGGACGGTCTGGGTCTTCTACACCCCTGAGTGTCCCCGGCCGTCTAAACGGTTGCTCGAGTCCTTAGGATGAGGTGGACGGCCTGGGTCTTCAACACCCCTGAGTGTCCGGCCGTCCAAACAGTTAACTTACACCTTTTCTGGTAGGTCGGACTGTCTGGGTCTCAACAACAACACCCCTGAGTGTTAAATGAAGATATGATAAAATTTTCGGAAATGCTTTTAACACATAATGCCCTTCTAAGATGTAGTGAGGATTTATTTCTTGGTCATATTTAGAAAACATCGCATCTTACAATATTGAGGATTTATCGGACAATATCAATACTGTATACAGTCGAAAATGACTGAAATAGTGTCTTTTTTTGCATGTTAACAATACACTAACAATAAAAATATGGCCCCTCAGCTATCCCATAGAGGAGTGAAGGGAAAAATAAATTATTCCTACAATAGAAACCTGGATTATCAAGTAAATTAAAGTTAATTTTCCAAAATATAGATTTTTTTTCAATTTAGCGATATTCTCAAAAGACGTCACGTTGGCAATATTTCGCCAAATTTGTCACCAAAGTTGCCAAATTGTCTTCAAATTTGTCTCCAAATGGATAAAGTGATACAAAAAAAGGCTTATATAGTATTTTTACATTAATTTATAATTTACATTTATTTATTTTACATTACATTTTTACATTAATGAATGTATAATTTACATTTATTTACTTTGAATTAATTTTTTACATTAATTTATAAATTATGTACATTAATTTATTATTTTTTACATTAATTAATTTATTTTTACATTAATATATGAATTCTTTGCATTAATTTATTTATTTTTACATTTTTTACATTAATTAATTTTTTTTTACATTTATTTATAAATTTTATTGGTAATGAATTTTACCGTCCATTAAAATCTTCCTCCCTAGGCTTGGACCTAATAGAGAGTATTTCACTTCCATGACGTATGCATGCACGAGCAAGCTTGTTTCCGAATGTACAAACGAATGTTGGAGAAAATAAACAAACAACCAAACAACGCGTACTATTGTTTGTCTTTATAGACATTATTTTGTGAATAAAGGAACGAGGGGCTTAAAACCGTGCGCAGATCATAAGTTGGATTCTGGATCTTGTTTTCATTTCTCGCCGTGTCATCTCCAGGGGCGTCCGGACAAAAGGGGCGCAAGGGCTGCTCCTGACAGCTCCCATTTCGGGTGGAAAAGTTTTAGGGGGAATCTCGTTCATTTATTCGTGTTGGCTGGGGCTGCTGTAACCCCCTCCTTCTCTTCCTCTGTACCCTATTATTTGTTTGCAAACTGTTTTAATAGTTTTCTCAGAGGCCATGTCCCGGATGCACTAAGAATGCCAGAGCTTTTACCAAACTGTCTTCATAAATGGACGAAAAATTAACCGATTGGTTACAATCATCGTGAATATATGATAAACTTTGTAAATAATGTCTGATTATATAATAATCTTTGTAACTAGATGTCAGATGATATGATAATCTTTGCAACTAGATGTCAGATTATATGATAATCTTTGTAATTAGATGTCTGATTATATAATAATCTTTGTAAATGGTTCGATTTCTGAGTCTGTGTGTGTACATCTTTCTGTATCTGATGTATGTATTCAATTTACTTTTGAATTACTACCACACTGTGTAATCAAACGAATAGACAGCGTAGATAGACAGCCCAGTGGTTGTACTCGAACGACTCGAGTTCGATTCCCGGCTATGCCCAAACTGGTCCCGTGTTCACCTGGAGTACGTTCACGTTAAATATGTTGGTATGCAACTCCTTCCGAGAGGTTAGTGACAGGGGAAGGAGGGTACGGTCCCTGTGGATACCGGGCCAACTGGGTTCCGGTCTAAATTGGGTGGCGCTGTCCCGGCCGTCCAAACAGATACCTTACACCTTCTGGTAGGTCATATGGCCTGGGTTGAAGAAGAAGAAGAAATTTTTGGCATATGGAGTGCCAGCTTCTTTTAAGATGCTCAATACTGTCTTAATTTTATGTATTTATTTATAAATTCATTCAGAGAATGCACAATATCTCAAAGAGAGTTCTCTGTTTGTGTTCTAAAATCAGTGTAATTCATTTTCTGAGCATAAATATCGTATAAAATGATTGTTTACTTGCTGTAAATTATTTTTCTTGATTTTGTTTTAAATAAATTTTTCACGAAATCATTCAAAAATTTGGGGTCTTGCGAACGTTCGTCCAAACCTTAAATAAATGGAGTTCCAGTATTCCCAGAATATGGTAATGGTACAGAATTTCATCCGAAACATTCCTGTCGTTCGTGAGATATCACTTCCACAGACTTAGGGACCTACACATATACACAGGATAGAAGATGTACCCCCCTCCCCCAGTGGCAACCGTAAAGTTTATGCAAATTAAAACTGGCTGTCCTAAAGATTATAATCTCCTCTTACAAAAAAGTCTCAGTCACGGAATCACTGTCAAAGGAATCATTCACTGGATAGGGACCAAAGAACACCTGCCAAGTAAAGACTCCAGTCGCCGGAGTCTTTGGGCATAAATTACAAAATCCTGGACATATCGCTACCTGGAAGATTCTGTGTATGTGGTACGCAGAACACGCATCCAGAGAACACTCGAAAAATTTATCATCACTAATTCATGTTCCCTTTAGTCCGTGGAAGTGAGCTAAATCTAGACATGCACACAGACATCGATTCAGAAAACGACGGATTCGATTTCAGGGGTGTTCAAAACATGTAAATTCGTCAAAGACTCTAATTCGAATTTTCAGACCCGTCACAATACTTTCCCTATGTATTATACCATATATGTATTTAAATTAATATATGCAGAAATGCATGTTCTTTTAAACTACTAATATCAATGGATACTGAAATCATAAATCCTCTGTCTTTAGATTCAGAGAGTGAGAACGGAGTAATTCTCAAAACATTAAAAATAAAACTCCAGGGATAAAAAAGAGAAAATTTAATCCCCGTAGGGAATAAATAAACCACTAAGCTTCTTTGCTGCAGTCAACAGCTGGTTATGACTGCACGTAAGAAAAATCATAACCACTGAAAGGGTAGGGAAAAAACATTCTTATAGGGTTGAAAGGCAAAACAGAAGTGATAGAAAGAACCAGCTCCGCGATGAAAAGTTTTGATTAAGTATTTTTTTTTACTTTTTTCTGTTTAACATAAATTTTATTCATGGTGCAAAAACCAGCTCATTTCTATATTTTCAATTACTGTTCTGTTTAATTGTCATGTATAAGGAAATGGGCATTGTTGATGGTCAATGTTCCCTAATTTAATGAATTAGGGGGGGGGGGGGAGGAGTGTCTTAATTTCTGTCGTGAATCTGGCCACGATATCTTTCGAGCAAATGGTGGAAATCGAATGACATTGGGTGCGATTATTTAAATCGATAATCCTTTAGGGTGAATGGACCAGGGTGAGATCCTTAATGTTTCGAAATAAAATGTTCGTTATAAAAAATATTTTTTCTAAAAAATGTTGAGGAAATGGCTATTTTATAAGTGATTGTTTCATTTAAAAGCGAATTACATAATTTATTGAACCTGAAATAGAATATTCTCTAGATATTGTACTTCTTGATCTAAAATGAAAAAAATTTGATGTGGGACTTTCCCTGCAGGTACTCAAATTCATTTTCTCCTTATTATTTTAATAATTCATTAAATTAGTTTCAATTGCACAAACTAACAGACATGAATATTTGAAATTACACAGAATTTGTACTTTTAAATCAATTATCGTTTTCATTTGATAACTGGATGTATTTTCAAAGTTGGCGTAGCAAAAGTGCAAAAAAAAAATATCTTGAGAACGATTGGTCCTAGAGCAATGAGATTGGTCTTATTGTCTTCCTCGTCAAAAATTACGTATGTTACAATTCATTTAATTCATACATTTGAGAATACGTAGTATTTTATTTTCGATTTTGACGATTTTTTCGGGCCATTTCGTAAAAGAAGGCAGGCAAGTTCTTCTTTACCGAATCATAGCAAAATCTAATCAGCACCAGGATATTCCACAAGTGACTTATTTACTAAATTTTATTATATTTAGTCAATTAGTTTTTTAGCTAGAATGGATATATGAGATTTTTGCTAGCCATTTCGCCAAAAAAAAGTTCTTTTAATCCGAATCGTACCAAAATCTAACAGACCATGGAAGTTTCCCATGGAACAGAAGTGATATCTCCAAGGAATCAAGTGATTTTTATTAAAGACATTTGGTTCGTTTATTTCAATTGCTAACAAAAGCAATCCTACTGCTTTTCAGCGATGTCACGTCATAAAAAAATCTGCCATTTTTTAGTTGTGCCGGAATATCAAAATATATTCATTTGTAAGGAAAGCCATGTACTGGACACATCAGATTATTGATCTTAAAGTTGGACTTACATACTTTGTTTATCTTATTATTTATTACGTACTTATTAACTACTTATTACTTATTATCAGCTTATTATCTACTTACATCTTCTCTTTATCTTTATCGCTTACTACTTATATCTATCATTCATAGTTTCGAAGTTTATTTCGAACGAATGTAAATAAACTGAAGCGGTAACTCGCTCGTGCAAAAACATTTTATTTTATTTTTTAAGCAAACTAGTTCAAAATATTGAAATATTGAAATCGTTTTTGTGTATTCATAAATGTTAGCTTATTTCTGACAAAGTAAGCATAAGTTATATATAAGGAACTGGGCGGGTCTGGGAGTATTACTGTGAACGCTCGTTCTGCCTCCCTGGTAGAATTTCGACTTGTTCATTCCGGTGCTTCTAGATAATTTAAGCTGTTGAGGTTGATCGTGTATACACTTGGTGAAAGAAAAAGGGTTCATGCAGCATGGTAATACTGGTAATACAAATTTTCTTAATGTATCCTATTTTCATTTTTTCATTTTTTGTTGCCTGTAGTCTGAATTAGAGTATTTATAGTAATGTTCTATTGCTCTATCTGAAACAGGCATGTGTTTGGGTTAGTTAGAGTTAAATATTCAGACCTGAGGAGGAATTTAATTCTGACTAATCGTCGAATTTGGGCTGGCGCTGTTCTCTTCTTTTATCGGCATTATTACCGTGAATTTGCTTTTTGGTGATGTTAATATTACTTGTTTTTTTTTTATTATTACATATTTCTTATATATATATATATATATATATATATATATATATATATATATATATATATATATATATATATATATATAAATATATATATATATATATATATATATATATATATATATAATGTAAATAACAAAAGCGCCAATATTTTCCGCAATATCGTTAGAAACCATTTTCTACGAAACTCAAGATTGCATACTTATAAGGATGATCGTATCAAAAGTGATAAAAAATTCATAAAGGAAGCGTTGAAACAGCACTATCCAATGGGATACCTCAAACACCACTATAATGCTTTGCACTGCAAGGAAATTAATGCATTTGATAGTGATATTGGCAACACCTATTTTATATAATATAATGGCAACGCATCGAATGGATCGGCACTTTATATTTGAATTGATGAATGATTTGTCATTCGGGTTAACTTCTTATTTCAACCTGTCTCAATCCAAAATATTTTTCTCCACTCAGTCCATGCATTCACTTCTGGCATACGTCTTTTGCTTTGACGTTCCAAGGAAATATGGCCACAGGCACGTAACGGTTCCGTGAGTGTTTCCTCAGGAGTAATAGCTGGCTATAAACGGGAACAAGGGGTCACAATCCCCCTTGGCCATTTGTTATTTCCCTGTTGGCACTTATATCACCTCTCGATCATTTTTGATTTTCTTATATATATATATATATATATATATATATATATATATATATATATATATATATATATATATATATATATATATATATATATATATATATATATATATGTATATATATATATATTACAAATCCATATACAAATTATTTACAACTCTTGCATTAAAAATTCTACCCGAGACATGCTAATCTGCAAAGAAGTTCAACCCTATCTTGTTGTTAAACTGACTTCAATCTGAACCTATGATGATCAAACTACGACGCAATATACTATATACTGCCAATATTGTAGGCTATACTCTCAATGCCACCTTCCATGGATGATCAGAACACACACACGCGTGCGAACTCGGCAGAATGGCAGTCACGTAATTCGAAAGTCAGTGGCCAATCGTGAGAATGCGATTCTTCGGAATGAAAGTTGGGAAGATTAGGATATAAATTAAAATCAGGAAAAAATAGAATTAGAATAAAATGATAATAAATAATAGAATCCTCACAATTATTTTCCAATATATATGTATCCAAAATGTTTACACATTTCGTAACGTTCTGATTTCAGCCGGATACTCCAACCATGATGCTATTCACGGCAAAAGAAGTGCCGTGGCTTAAAAGAGAAAAATTAATCGCCAAAAGTGAATAAAAATACACACACACATAGCTAAACCCTTGCTGCAGTCAACAGCTGGCTATGACTGCACACAAGAAAAATCATAACCGCTGAAAAAGAAAATAAAACTGGGGGGGGAGTCCTACAGAGTCAAAAGAACAGAACAAGAGTAGAGTCCGGCGTTGAAAACTTTTGATTGAGGATTTTTTTCCCGGCGTTTAACACAAAGGGTTATTCACAGTGCAAGGGAGATTTCTAAATTTTAATCCGAGTTTTCGCTTAATCGACGGGTTTAAAGATGTCATGATTACCTTTTCATAATTTGAGTAATCATGAATTGAATTATCCCATTTATTTTGAGAATTATCTATGTTGAGAATAATCTTCCTGCACTCGATTTTTTTATATATACTTATGGAATGAATACAATGCTCTACACAAGTATTTTAGCCTGTCAAAGGCAGAAAAATTAATGCTCTTTAAAAATCAAATTGCATATTTTTACTTTCCCTACAATACTTAGTATGGAGGGAAAGTGTCGAATCGTGTCGAAAATCGCGAGTTTTTGATGGATCTACACGTTTACTTTAGAACATGAAACAATTATTTTTAGCGTGGCGTCCGTGTCTGCGTGCCTGTCTGTTTGTTCAATGTATGTGTCCACTGTAGCTGAAAAAATAATTGACTAAATTTTACAAAATTGGATAGATAAGTCAATTGGGGGGTCAATTGGGTAGAAAAGTACCCTTGTGCTAATTAGATTTTGATATGATTCGGAAAAGAAAATCCTGTTTGTTTTTGCGAAATGGCCTCTCAAAAAATCATAAGCAACCACTCTATCTAAGAAACTTATTGACCAAATTTCACAAAATTTGGTAGTTATGTTGCTTGTGGATAATTGTGGTCCCGGTTAGGTTTTGGTACGATTTAAGAATTTTTTTTTTTAAATAAGCCTGCAGAAATCGTCAAGATCTAAAATAAAATACTGTAAATGTATCAATTAAAATTAATTAAATACTTGTTTTATATGTGATTTTTGACGATTAAAAGAATAACGCCGTGTTCATGCTGAGTACGATCACGTTAAACATGTGGGTCCGTAAGTCCTTCCGAGAGGTTGGTGGTAGGGGAAGGAGGGTACGGTCCCTGTGGATGCCTCCCCCACTGGGTTCCGGTCTAAATTGGGAGGCACTTCCCGGCCGTCCATACAGTTACCTTACACCTTTCTGGTAGGTCGGACGGTCTGGGTCTCAACAACAACAACAACCTCATTATTCTAAAACGGACCATTCTCGAGATATTTAAGTTTTTTTAATTTTGAAGAACCAAAGACGTTTTTTGCTGTAGTTAAATACCAATTTAATGAGATTTCTTAAAATTTAGTAGTTACTTCCCTTGAGGATTATCCTGATACTGATTAGATTTTGGTATGGTTCGGAAAAGTTTAATCAACCCCTTATTGTAAAATGGCCCTCAAGATTGTGAAAATCTGAAATAAATGCTGATAAATATTAAAATTGTTGTAATATATAATTAAGTACTTATTCTTCATGTGACTTTTGACTCCATGATTCTAGGAGGCACCGTCCTTGGAATTTTGAGGTTTTGAGGTTTTGGAATTTTGAGGTGAAGATTTAAAGTGCATTATGTTGCCAAATGAAACGAAGATGCCTTACAAATGCAAATATCCGAACACTATCCATGTTATTTTCTGTAATTAAATTCGATTTAATGCATCATGAAATAAAAAATAAGAAATGAATTCGGTCCGCAGGGAAAGTCATGTGCTGCCAACATCAGATTATTTTTCACAAAGCTTTATTTTGTTTAACAATGTATGGAGCGTATGGTTCATAATCGATGCTGTTCCGTGTTTAATACTATAGGTGCGAAAAGTTTCATCTTTCTAGGTCACTGGGAGTGGTGAGAGGTGGTGGGTGGGGGACTTCTGCAGGGTCTGAAAAGACTTCAAAATCCATTTTTACCGCCATCCCTATGGGGTGTAGATCAAAAATCCGACATATTATAAGTGTGTAAAGATACAAGATTTTAGGTCTCTTCCCGGAGACTGTAGAAATACTTTTGGAGAACCCTCCCCCCCTCCCCATTTTCCTGGTCTCCTTTAGAAGAAAACCAAAAATCTGGTTCCGTTAGGTTCTGTATCGTAGTCGATACCATAAGTGTGCGAAGATTCAGCTTTACAAGTCACCTGTGTGCTTGTTGGCCGGGGGGTGAGGATTGTCTGAAAAGACAAAAACACATTAGACAATTATATAGATTTCTTAGATTTATTTCTGTCAATCAATCAGAACACACAAAAAATATGTTTTTATCAACTTTACTTCGCACATTCTTATCATTGGCCCCCATAGGGAAAGTAAAGAGGGTATTTCCCCCCCCCCCCCCCCCCATGGACGTTCAAGGTTACAAAGGTAAGCATCTGGCTAGTAGATGTTGTAAATCTTACAATTGAGTTTTCTCCACTGATGTCAGTGGTTTGCCCCCCTCCCCCCTGTAAAATGTTCTATGAGCGCCTATGGTTCTTATTCTTTTAAATCTTCTTTTTACTTTCCTTATATACATAATGTATAAGGAAAGTATTGTGACGGGGTCGAAAATTCGAATTTTCGACGGGAGAGCACGTTTCAAGCATCCCTGATCACGAATCAAACATTTTTGAAGTGATGTCTGTGTGTGTGTGTGTGTGTGTGTGTGTCAGTGAGTCTGTGGAGACGATAACTGACGAACGAATGGACCGATTCGAACCAAATTTAGTACAAAAATCACAATCCGTAAACACTGGAAGCCTATTGTTTTTATACGTAATCGATTGGTCAGAACCTCCCTAAATTTTCGAATGAAATTTTGAAAAAATCGTCAAAAAATCAAAAATACTAATAAAGTTACGCAAATAGACATTTCTTATGTAATTTTTCATTAGAAAACGATTGACATAAATTTTAGAACGCTAACAGGAACCGTTCTCGAGATATTGCACATTTTTCAAAAAAATTATCAAAAACTC
The DNA here is from genome assembly GCA_951213105.1 of Amaurobius ferox. Classification (NCBI taxonomy): domain Eukaryota; kingdom Metazoa; phylum Arthropoda; class Arachnida; order Araneae; family Amaurobiidae; genus Amaurobius; species Amaurobius ferox. Next base: position 105,980,386 of record OX578152.1, on the reverse strand, counting down.
ATATAAAATAAAAAAAAAATATTTCCTATTGAGAAACATGTTCACTTTTCATATGTAATACCATGCGATAAATTGGATAACATCATTCTCGTGGATCTAGCTCGTTCCATTCATAAAAAAAGATACTTTCAGCAATACTTTTGTATTTGAACGCCAATAGTCATTTATCTGCTGTAAGAATAACTTATTTCTTTGTCCATAATTCTTGGCGAGATTTTGGCGACGAATTTGGCGGAATGTCGCTAACTTGGCGACTTTTTGAAATGTTGCTAAATTAACGAAAATCTCGCCAAATGGATAAAAATGACGCTAAATCAATGAAAATGACGACTAACTGTCGAAAATTCAATGTCTTGGAAAGAATATTAGTATCTACTATAAGAAAAACTTATTTATTTTACTGTAAAAGTAGTAAATTCATTACATTATATAAGAAAGTCATGTGTTGCCCACATCAGATTTTTTTCTTTATAAAAGGCTTAAAAATATATTTTCAAATTGCAATGGGTCTGTTACGCCGATGAATTTGAGAATTGTGTATTAATATTTATTACTTTAGTACATCTTGCATCATTTTAGCTCACACTATCATTTCTCAGGATTGATTGTCCAACTATTCCAGCCGTGGGTCCTGCCCTTAACCCCTGCCATTTATCCAACTATCTAAATATATATTCCAAAATTTTATATCGAGTCTTCTACAGGGTGGGCCACTGAAAGACTGAAGGGTTTGAAAAAGTCATAACTTGTTCATTTTCAATTTTTTTTATTTTCCTTTTTACAAATTATAGAGCTTCCCTTGGGGATTAAAAGTGCTACGTATGATGTCCAGTAACGAGTAAAACTCGTTAGGTTTTCCCATTCCAGTGAAAGATCAATTATTGAAACCCAGAGAAAATACCGACAATATTTTAATGGACCTTCCCGGAAGATCGCCAACTGGTCCAGTTCTTTCGAACCGGATGATTAGGTTCCGAATCATATTATCGTTAGGAGCTACTCTGACATCAAAATGTTGCCGGTATTTTTTCCAAGTTTCAACAGTTGATCTTTCACTGGAATAGAAAAACTCAATGAGTTTTACTCGTTGCTGGACATCATGCGTAGCCATTTTAATACTTCATAACCCGTAAAAAAAGAAAATATAAAAGATTGAAAATGAACAAGTTATGACTTTTTCAAACCCTTCAGTCTTTCAGTGGTCACCCTGTATAAGCTGTCCCGTTGTAGGTTTCCACTCTGTAGTTGTTGTCTCTGCTGCACTGTTCTTTGAATTATCATATTTTCCCATAGATAATAATGATATTTCCACAGGAAATAATGCTATATAATCCGTGTTCTAATCATGTAGATTACAAAAATTTATATTTATAGTTTGTTACATAATATATCCACACGTAAATTTCATGGCGGTATGTGCATTTTTTCTCGAATTATTGTCATTATGACTCACGGACATACACATACACACACTGCGTTGCACACACACACACACAGACGAAATCTTTCCAAAAGTGTTCGAAATGTATTCAGGAAGCGCTTTGCTTTTCCACCAATCCAGGGCCACCCATTCAAATTGTGAGCCCCTTCCCTACAAACAATTATCATGGGTTCCCCTCTGTATTTGATTCCCCCTGTTTTCTTCTTCTGTGACCCAAACCGTCCGACCTACAGGAAGGTGTTGTTGTTGAGACCCAGACCGTCCGACCTAACAGAAAAGTGTTAGATAACTGTTCGAACGGTCGAGAAGAACCACCCAATTTAGACCGGAACCCAGTAGGGGAGGCATCCACTGGGACCGTACCCTCCTTCCCCTACCACCAACCACTCGAAAGGATTTACGGACTCACATGTTTAGCGTGATCGTACTCCGCGTGAACACGGCGGCAGTTTTTGCAGCGGAGGGAATCGAACCCGGATCTACCGAGTGCAACTTCCGCGCGCTAATCAATGGGCTACCGCGCCCCCTACAGGAAGGTGTAAAGTATCTGTTTGGATAACCGGTAAGTGCCACTCAATTCAGACCGAAACCGAGTGGGCCGGCATCCACAGGGATCGTACTTTCCTTCCCTTACCACCAACCTCTTGGAAGGATTTACGGACCCTCATATTTAACGTACTTGTATTCCACATGAACACGGGAACAGTTTGGGCAGAGCCGGGAATCGAACTCGCGTCGTTCGAGTGCAATCCCCGCACTTTAAACACTGGACTATTCTACCCCATAAATCTCATGTCTTTTTCTCCCTATAAAAAGGGAGGTGTCGTCCCCTTTCATTCGAATGCTATGTCCCCTTCTATGGACGGTCCTAATCAATCTCGAATTCGAAAATTTTGCGAAAACAATACTTTTTCTGTACAATAATATGAGAAATTAAATAATTTCCAAACCATTAAAAAGAAACTTTAAGGGGGGGGGGGGCGCTGAGGAAAAATCAATCCCGGTGGAAATAAACCACTAAGCTTCTACGCCGCAGTCAACAGCTGGCCATGACTGCACGCAACGAAAGTCATAACCACAGGAAACATAGGGAGAAATCCTGCAGTGTTGAAAGGACAAAATAGAAATGTAAGTACAAACCCGGCGTTGAAAACTTTTTGATTAATTTTTTTTCCTCAGTTTAATAAGAACGTCTTTTGGAAAGAACAAGGATATTTTTGGATTTTTTAATCTGGATTTTTATTCACTCATTAGATTTAAGTAAACAATTTTTAAGTAAACAACATTTACCATGGTACATTTTTTTATTGTTTAACGGATATTTAATATATTTAAACATACTAGATGTTAAAACCGTAATAGGACGTGATGTATAAATTTAAGTAAGAAAATTCGATTTTTCATCTATCCGCCTACTTGCAGATTTTGCTCTCTTAAAATCTGATGAATTATCGCCAACTTGGAGACATTTACTAAAAATCCCCAAGTTGGCGATATTGCTATTATTAGTTTTCGCCAAGGTCGCCAAACATGACTGACAGAGATATTGATTTTTTGTATGTATTCTACGGAAGTGTTAGCTTAATTGGAAAACGCCTTTATATTTTCTAATATTATTCTGTTATATTCATATGGAATTGGACATTTACTCATGAATTCGATGTGGAGATAAGTGCAACCGCACAGGCGCCCCGGAATGTATCGTCTTGGCTATTTACTAAAAAGAAGGGGGACAAGAAACATGAACATCAAAATATGGATAATACTATTTATTCTTAAATCAATTAATTTTACAAAATATTAGTAATTTATTTATTTCTATTCAACTCTGTTTCCACGAACAATGAAAAGTAGATGGTAGTATTTTTATTTTTTAAATCTTACAAATATTAAACTTTCTTGGAAAACCTTTTAGTGAATATTCATAAAAAAATAAATTTGGTAAAACGAACTTCAGCAATTGCTCAGCAATGTGATTTAAAATTCGAAATTAAACATTTAATTGCAAAATAGGGACTATGGAAGAAATTCAAATTAGCTCCGAGATATTGAATTTTCGATAATTTGGCTTTTTCTAAAAGCTGCCAAGTTGGTGATATTTAACCAAATGTATCACCATCGTTGAAAAATTTGTCGCCAAGTGGGACGAACACATAGAGAATAGTTTTTTCACACACATAGATATATATATAGTATATGTTATTGTTAAAGTAAAAAATCCCGTTAGTATTAATAATAACCGGTTATTATTAATAATAATCACGTCTTTGGTAAATGTGATAAATATTGCATATTAATCACATTTACCGTTAAATATTAATACTTACTAATGAAGTTTGGTTATTGTGATTAATTAAGCATAATTTATTGAAACCCCAACTCTAACGTAATTTTTATGTCATGCGATAGGAACTGTATGATATTACATACATTAACAGTTTAGTTAGCAATGAAATTTGGTCAATATAAAAAATGTTTTATAATAATTATTACTGTTATTTATAAGATACATTCATTATTTATTACAACAAACAAATTACATTACACACAAACACCTTAAGACGACAAAAATTGCAAACAAGTTACGTTACAAATACAAATATTACAAATACACACTAATACTAATATGTTCGATTTTCGGAATAAAAGAGGCACGCTTCCTTTTAAATATGATTGAGGCTTGATATTTGGTATGTGTGCCAATCATCTGATAAAAACCCGAGACAGAGTTTTTCAAAAATGTTCATTTATGGGTGTGCTTCACAGAAAACAGTTCCAAAAGAGAAATAATAAAATAGGGGTGCCTCGGGATGAGATTGACTTTAATGTAGTGTACGGGTAGATAATTCGAAAGGAAGAAATGCGCAAATTTAGTTTCCCAATATTTTCTTCTTTAGGGGGTTCTGCTCACCAAAGTATTCGATTTGTCGAATAAACGTGAAACGCGAATTATTAAAAAATGTACATTATTCAGAGGTTGCTTATTGGGAGACCGTTGATTTTCAACGGGTATTCGGATAGTATTTAGACTAATATATATTTTCATCTTTATCATTATGAACATTCTTTTGCATCTGCTGATTACAAAATTTATAGATATGTAGATGATTTGATTTGTTTCATTGTAATTGATAATATTACTATTAATATAGATTTCTATCCAGATAATTTGAAATTACTACTTAGTGAAACATTATAATTAGTAATGGTGTTAGTTTATTAACACTTTGCAACATAATTGAAAAGTGTTTATGACTTGGTTCATTCTGTCTGTCTGTCTGTCCATTCGCATGATAACTGTCGGAAAAATGATTTCATGAAAATGAAATTTAAGTATATTGTTGAGACGGTCTGTGGGACATATGGGAATGTAAATGAATAATATCACCCTATTAGTTTTAGATTGAACCCAGGTTGAAAAAATGAAATACACAGAACCCTATAAGATTTAGTTTTTCAAACATTAAGCAAAGTTAAAATTCATAAATTACTTCGAAAATTTTAGAATATATTCAAATTATCTCATAAAATATATAAAAAAAATTCAGAAAAATATGTGTGGTATTTTTTAAAATAATATTTAAAATAATAATTACACCCTTTATATGAAGAGATTACGTGGCCATTATATGAAGAGATCACGTGAACTCAGAAAAGAGAGCACTTCAAAATAAAATATGGCAATCTTTTTTCCCAGTGTAAAAATCGTGATTTTTAAAGTTCTTTTAAATTTATATTTAGTATTATATTCGTCCTAAACCGCTTTATTTTTGCGTATTTTCTGTGCATCTATATTCTGTGCCAACGCAATTGCAATATTTTGGAGTTTAAATGATCATCAAACTTTGATTATTTCTACAACGAAGACAAATTTTAATGGATGCAGAATGTAAACAAGTGATTCTAAGATGAGTTGTATAAGAATTGCTGAATTGTTTACACTCAAAATTATTTAACTCTGATGTCTGGAATAAAAGTGTATGAATAAAATATTCACTGTTTTTACATGATGATTTATATTTCAATGACGTCACTTGAACAAAGTTCATTTTTTTTAAGAAGTTTTAAGTTTTCAAATATAATAAATTACTGTAGTACTGTGATCATTTAAAATATATCAGCGCTGAATGTATCGCATTTTAGAGATGTTTAAATAAAATCGTATTTCAGTTGGAAAGTGTTTCATAATCAATGCTTTATGCATGGCTGAACTTTTTTGTTGGATATAAATCTTAGTTAGTATCGAACCATACAATAAGATCATTACTAATTTATATGACAAAGATAATTTCAATTTTAATATAAATAAATTACTACCATTTAATTCTTGTAGCCTTTTTCAATTCATTCGAAATATTATTGTCAATTAATTATTTAGAATATTTAAATTATTTGATATAAAATATAAAATTATTTTGAGTTACCACATTTGGATCTCACAGACATGTGTACAAAGAGTCGACTTTTCGAAATGTGTTTGTCTTGGGAGTCTGGAACAATGTGTCTTTCTTTAAAAAAATCTCGATTTCGAAAAATTTCGGGCAAACGATACTTTTTCCAACCAGAGTTTTGATGAAAAATATTTACTAAGTCATACTTCTAAGTTTTTTAATGCTTTTAAAATTACCAAGAAAGGTTTATTAACTCCACAGTTTTGCGCTTTCAGAGTTTTCCATAATTAACGAAACATTTCCCAATAGTTTTTCATCGATATTTGCTCTTGGGGGAAAGTTAAAATTAACTTCGAAATAGGAAATCTTTGCTGATATATTTTTCTACCACCACTACTGCAAAAAAGTTCTTAATTGTAAATGATTAATTTAGTAACACTGGTATTTTGTTTTAAGAAACTTCTCGAGTATATATATCCCTTGAGGAATATATGAATACAATAGGAGCGTAATACAAACTCTTGTAACTCAAAAGTATTAGAGTTATCGTATATGTTTTTTATGCATCGTATTTGTTTTTAATTTAACTTCGAAATAGGAAATCTTTGCTGATATATTTTTGTACCACCACTACTGCAAAAAAGTTCTTAATTGTAAATGATTAATTCAGTAACACTGGCATTTTCTTTTAAGAAACTTCTTGAATATATCCCTTGAAGAGTATATGAGTACAATAGGAGCGGAATACAAGCTCTTGTAACTCAAAAAGTATTAGAGTTATCGTATATGTATTTTATTTAACTTCGAAATAGGAAATCTTTGCTGATACATTTTTCAACCATTACTACTGCAAAAAGTTCTTAATTGTAAATGATTAATTTAGCAACACTGGTATTTTGTTTTAAGAAACTTCTCGAGTATATATATCCCTTGAGGAATATATGAATACAATAGAAGCGTAATACAAACTCTTGTAACTCAAAAGTATTAGAGTTATCGTACATGTTTTTTATGCATCGTATTTGTTTTTTATTTAACTTCGAAATAGGAAATCTTTGCTGATATATTTTTGTACCACCACTACTGCAAAAAAGTTCTTAATTGTAAATGATTAATTCAGTAACACTGGTATTTTCTTTTAAGAAACTTCTTGAATATATCCCTTGAAGAGTATATGAGTACAATAGGAGCGGAATACAAACTCTTGTAACTCAAAAAGTATTAGAGTTATCGTATATGTATTTTATTTAACTTCGAAATAGGAAATCTTTGCTGATACATTTTTCAACCATTACTACTGCAAAAAGTTCTTAATTGTAAATGATTAATTTAATAACACTGGTATTTTCTTTTAAAAAACTTCTCGAGTATATATATCCCTTGAGGAATATATGAATACAATAGGAGCGTAATACAAACTCTTGTAACTCAAAAGTATTAGAGTTATCGTATATGTTTTTTATGCATCGTATTTGTTTTTAATTTAACTTCGAAATAGGAAATCTTTGCTGATATATTTTTGTACCACCACTACTGCAAAAAAGTTCTTAATTGTAAATGATTAATTCAGTAACACTGGTATTTTCTTTTAAGAAACTTCTTGAATATATCCCTTGAAGAGTATATGAGTACAATAGGAGCGGAATACAAACTCTTGTAACTCAAAAAGTATTAGAGTTATCGTATATGTATTTTATTTAACTTCGAAATAGGAAATCTTTGCTGATATATTTTTCTACCACCACTACTGCAAAAAAGTTCTTAATTGTAAATGATTAATTTAGTAACACTGGTATTTTGTTCTAAGAAACTTCTCGAGTATATATATCCCTTGAGGAATATATGAATACGATAGGAGCGTAATACAAACTCTTGTAACTCAAAAGTATTAGAGTTATCGTACATGTTTTTTATGCATCGTATTTGTTTTTTATTTAACTTCGAAATAGGAAATCTTTGCTGATATATTTTTGTACCACCACTACTGCAAAAAAGTTCTTAATTGTAAATGATTAATTCAGTAACACTGGTATTTTCTTTTAAGAAACTTCTTGAATATATCCCTTGAAGAGTATATGAGTACAATAGGAGCGGAATACAAACTCTTGTAACTCAAAAAGTATTAGAGTTATCGTATATGTATTTTATTTAACTTCGAAATAGGAAATCTTTGCTGATACATTTTTCAACCATTACTACTGCAAAAAGTTCTTAATTGTAAATGATTAATTTAGTAACACTGGTATTTTGTTTTAAGAAACTTCTCGAGTATATATATCCCTTGAGGAATATATGAATACAATAGGAGCGTAATACAAACTCTTGTAACTCAAAAGTATTAGAGTTATCGTACATGTTTTTTATGCATCGTATTTGTTTTTTATTTAACTTCGAAATAGGAAATTTTTGCTGATATATTTTTGTACCACCACTACTGCAAAAAAGTTCTTAATTGTAAATGATTAATTCAGTAACACTGGTATTTTCTTTTAAGAAACTTCTTGAATATATCCCTTGAAGAATATATGAGTACAATAGGAGCGGAATACAAACTCTTGTAACTCAAAAAGTATTAGAGTTATCGTATATGTATTTTATTTAACTTCGAAATAGGAAATCTTTGCTGATACATTTTTCAACCATTACTACTGCAAAAAGTTCTTAATTGTAAATGATTAATTTAGTAACACTGGTATTTTGTTTTAAGAAACTTCTCGAGTATATATATCCCTTGAGGAATATATGAATACAATAGGAGCGTAATACAAACTCTTGTAACTCAAAAGTATTAGAGTTATCGTACATGTTTTTTATGCATCGTATTTGTTTTTTATTTAACTTCGAAATAGGAAATTTTTGCTGATATATTTTTGTACCACCACTACTGCAAAAAAGTTCTTAATTGTAAATGATTAATTCAGTAACACTGGTATTTTCTTTTAAGAAACTTCTTGAATATATCCCTTGAAGAGTATATGAGTACAATAGGAGCGGAATACAAACTCTTGTAACTCAAAAAGTATTAGAGTTATCGTATATGTATTTTATTTAACTTCGAAATAGGAAATCTTTGCTGATACATTTTTCAACCATTACTACTGCAAAAAGTTCTTAATTGTAAATGATTAATTTAGTAACACTGGTATTTTGTTTTAAGAAACTTCTCGAGTATATATATCCCTTGAGGAATATATGAATACAATAGGAGCGTAATACAAACTCTTGTAACTCAAAAGTATTAGAGTTATCGTATATGTTTTTTATGCATCGTATTTGTTTTTAATTTAACTTTGAAATAGGAAATCTTTGCTGATATATTTTTGTACCACCACTACTGCAAAAAAGTTCTTAATTGTAAATGATTAATTCAGTAACACTGGTATTTTCTTTTAAGAAACTTCTTGAATATATCCCTTGAAGAGTATATGAGTACAATAGGAGCGGAATACAAACTCTTGTAACTCAAAAAGTATTAGAGTTATCGTATATGTATTTTATTTAACTTCGAAATAGGAAATCTTTGCTGATATATTTTTCTACCACCACTACTGCAAAAAAGTTCTTAATTGTAAATGATTAATTTAGTAACACTGGTATTTTGTTCTAAGAAACTTCTCGAGTATATATATCCCTTGAGGAATATATGAATACGATAGGAGCGTAATACAAACTCTTGTAACTCAAAAGTATTAGAGTTATCGTACATGTTTTTTATGCATCGTATTTGTTTTTTATTTAACTTCGAAATAGGAAATCTTTGCTGATATATTTTTGTACCACCACTACTGCAAAAAAGTTCTTAATTGTAAATGATTAATTCAGTAACACTGGTATTTTCTTTTAAGAAACTTCTTGAATATATCCCTTGAAGAGTATATGAGTACAATAGGAGCGGAATACAAACTCTTGTAACTCAAAAAGTATTAGAGTTATCGTATATGTATTTTATTTAACTTCGAAATAGGAAATTTTTGCTGATACATTTTTCAACCATTACTACTGCAAAAAGTTCTTAATTGTAAATGATTAATTTAGTAACACTGGTATTTTGTTTTAAGAAACTTCTCGAGTATATATATCCCTTGAGGAATATATGAATACAATAGGAGCGTAATACAAACTCTTGTAACTCAAAAGTATTAGAGTTATCGTACATGTTTTTTATGCATCGTATTTGTTTTTTATTTAACTTCGAAATAGGAAATCTTTGCTGATATATTTTTGTACCACCACTACTGCAAAAAAGTTCTTAATTGTAAATGATTAATTCAGTAACACTGGTATTTTCTTTTAAGAAACTTCTTGAATATATCCCTTGAAGAGTATATGAGTACAATAGGAGCGGAATACAAGCTCTTGTAACTCAAAAAGTATTAGAGTTATCGTATATGTATTTTATTTAACTTCGAAATAGGAAATCTTTGCTGATACATTTTTCAACCATTACTACTGCAAAAAGTTCTTAATTGTAAATGATTAATTTAGTAACACTGGTATTTTGTTTTAAGAAACTTCTCGAGTATATATATCCCTTGAGGAATATATGAATACAATAGGAGCGTAATACAAACTCTTGTAACTCAAAAGTATTAGAGTTATCGTATATGTTTTTTATGCATCGTATTTGTTTTTAATTTAACTTCGAAATAGGAAATCTTTGCTGATATATTTTTGTACCACCACTACTGCAAAAAAGTTCTTAATTGTAAATGATTAATTCAGTAACACTGGTATTTTCTTTTAAGAAACTTCTTGAATATATCCCTTGAAGAGTATATGAGTACAATAGGAGCGGAATACAAACTCTTGTAACTCAAAAAGTATTAGAGTTATCGTATATGTATTTTATTTAACTTCGAAATAGGAAATTTTTGCTGATACATTTTTCAACCATTACTACTGCAAAAAGTTCTTAATTGTAAATGATTAATTTAGTAACACTGGTATTTTGTTTTAAGAAACTTCTCGAGTATATATATCCCTTGAGGAATATATGAATACAATAGGAGCGTAATACAAACTCTTGTAACTCAAAAGTATTAGAGTTATCGTACATGTTTTTTATGCATCGTATTTGTTTTTTATTTAACTTCGAAATAGGAAATCTTTGCTGATATATTTTTGTACCACCACTACTGCAAAAAAGTTCTTAATTGTAAATGATTAATTCAGTAACACTGGTATTTTCTTTTAAGAAACTTCTTGAATATATCCCTTGAAGAGTATATGAGTACAATAGGAGCGGAATACAAGCTCTTGTAACTCAAAAAGTATTAGAGTTATCGTATATGTATTTTATTTAACTTCGAAATAGGAAATCTTTGCTGATACATTTTTCAACCATTACTACTGCAAAAAGTTCTTAATTGTAAATGATTAATTTAGTAACACTGGTATTTTGTTTTAAGAAACTTCTCGAGTATATATATCCCTTGAGGAATATATGAATACAATAGGAGCGTAATACAAACTCTTGTAACTCAAAAGTATTAGAGTTATCGTATATGTTTTTTATGCATCGTATTTGTTTTTAATTTAACTTCGAAATAGGAAATCTTTGCTGATATATTTTTGTACCACCACTACTGCAAAAAAGTTCTTAATTGTAAATGATTAATTCAGTAACACTGGTATTTTCTTTTAAGAAACTTCTTGAATATATCCCTTGAAGAGTATATGAGTACAATAGGAGCGGAATACAAACTCTTGTAACTCAAAAAGTATTAGAGTTATCGTATATGTATTTTATTTAACTTCGAAATAGGAAATCTTTGCTGATATATTTTTCTACCACCACTACTGCAAAAAAGTTCTTAATTGTAAATGATTAATTTAGTAACACTGGTATTTTGTTCTAAGAAACTTCTCGAGTATATATATCCCTTGAGGAATATATGAATACGATAGGAGCGTAATACAAACTCTTGTAACTCAAAAGTATTAGAGTTATCGTACATGTTTTTTATGCATCGTATTTGTTTTTTATTTAACTTCGAAATAGGAAATCTTTGTTGATATATTTTTGTACCACCACTACTGCAAAAAAGTTCTTAATTGTAAATGATTAATTCAGTAACACTGGTATTTTCTTTTAAGAAACTTCTTGAATATATCCCTTGAAGAGTATATGAGTACAATAGGAGCGGAATACAAACTCTTGTAACTCAAAAAGTATTAGAGTTATCGTATATGTATTTTATTTAACTTCGAAATAGGAAATCTTTGCTGATACATTTTTCAACCATTACTACTGCAAAAAGTTCTTAATTGTAAATGATTAATTTAGTAACACTGGTATTTTGTTTTAAGAAACTTCTCGAGTATATATATCCCTTGAGGAATATATGAATACAATAGGAGCGTAATACAAACTCTTGTAACTCAAAAGTATTAGAGTTATCGTATATGTTTTTTATGCATCGTATTTGTTTTTAATTTAACTTCGAAATAGGAAATCTTTGCTGATATATTTTTGTACCACCACTACTGCAAAAAAGTTCTTAATTGTAAATGATTAATTCAGTAACACTGGTATTTTCTTTTAAGAAACTTCTTGAATATATCCCTTGAAGAGTATATGAGTACAATAGGAGCGGAATACAAGCTCTTGTAACTCAAAAAGTATTAGAGTTATCGTATATGTATTTTATTTAACTTCGAAATAGGAAATCTTTGCTGATACATTTTTCAACCATTACTACTGCAAAAAGTTCTTAATTGTAAATGATTAATTTAGTAACACTGGTATTTTGTTTTAAGAAACTTCTCGAGTATATATATCCCTTGAGGAATATATGAATACAATAGGAGCGTAATACAAACTCTTGTAACTCAAAAGTATTAGAGTTATCGTATATGTTTTTTATGCATCGTATTTGTTTTTAATTTAACTTCGAAATAGGAAATCTTTGCTGATATATTTTTGTACCACCACTACTGCAAAAAAGTTCTTAATTGTAAATGATTAATTCAGTAACACTGGTATTTTCTTTTAAGAAACTTCTTGAATATATCCCTTGAAGAGTATATGAGTACAACCATTACTACTGCAAAAAGTTCTTAATTGTAAATGATTAATTTAGTAACACTGGTATTTTGTTTTAAGAAACTTCTCGAGTATATATATCCCTTGAGGAATATATGAATACAATAGGAGCGTAATACAAACTCTTGTAACTCAAAAGTATTAGAGTTATCGTATATGTTTTTTATGCATCGTATTTGTTTTTAATTTAACTTCGAAATAGGAAATCTTTGCTGATATATTTTTGTACCACCACTACTGCAAAAAAGTTCTTAATTGTAAATGATTAATTCAGTAACACTGGTATTTTCTTTTAAGAAACTTCTTGAATATATCCCTTGAAGAGTATATGAGTACAATAGGAGCGGAATACAAACTCTTGTAACTCAAAAAGTATTAGAGTTATCGTATATGTATTTTATTTAACTTCGAAATAGGAAATCTTTGCTGATACATTTTTCAACCATTACTACTGCAAAAAGTTCTTAATTGTAAATGATTAATTTAGTAACACTGGTATTTTGTTTTAAGAAACTTCTCGAGTATATATATCCCTTGAGGAATATATGAATACAATAGGAGCGTAATACAAACTCTTGTAACTCAAAAGTATTAGAGTTATCGTATATGTTTTTTATGCATCGTATTTGTTTTTAATTTAACTTCGAAATAGGAAATCTTTGCTGATATATTTTTGTACCACCACTACTGCAAAAAAGTTCTTAATTGTAAATGATTAATTCAGTAACACTGGTATTTTCTTTTAAGAAACTTCTTGAATATATCCCTTGAAGAGTATATGAGTACAATAGGAGCGGAATACAAACTCTTGTAACTCAAAAAGTATTAGAGTTATCGTATATGTATTTTATTTAACTTCGAAATAGGAAATCTTTCCTGATACATTTTTCAACCATTACTACTGCAAAAAGTTCTTAATTGTAAATGATTAATTTAGTAACACTGGTATTTTGTTTTAAGAAACTTCTCGAGTATATATATCCCTTGAGGAATATATGAATACAATAGGAGCGTAATACAAACTCTTGTAACTCAAAAGTATTAGAGTTATCGTATATGTTTTTTATGCATCGTATTTGTTTTTAATTTAACTTCGAAATAGGAAATCTTTGCTGATATATTTTTGTACCACCACTACTGCAAAAAAGTTCTTAATTGTAAATGATTAATTCAGTAACACTGGCATTTTCTTTTAAGAAACTTCTTGAATATATCCCTTGAAGAGTATATGAGTACAATAGGAGCGGAATACAAGCTCTTGTAACTCAAAAAGTATTAGAGTTATCGTATATGATTTTTATGCAACGTATATGTTTTTTATGCATCGTATATGTTTTTTTATTTAACTTCAAAATAGGAAATATTTGCTAATAAATTTTTCTACCATCACTACTGCAATAAAGTTCTTAATTGTAAATGATTAATTTAGTAACACTGGTATTTTCTTTTTAGAAACTTCTTGAGTACATCCCTTGAGGAGTATATGAGTGCAATAGGATTAACAATTTAAATTATTTATTATGAGTCGAAATTTTAATCACAGAACAATGGAATCACGCTTCTATTGTACACACGAGCTGTCATTTATAGCCAATTTAACATATTATATAGTAATTACCGCCAATATAACAAATTATTTATTAATATTATGAGTCGAAATTTTAATCATAGAATAATGGAATCATGCTTCTATTGTATGCAACAGCTGCTGTTTTCAAGTGGGTAGGAACCTAAGCTTGGGAATTTCTGTTAGTATGGACAATACATCTTGATATTTTGCCATGGTATATTAATTGTAGGACAGGACCTCCCATACCATTCGAGTGGAGGATATTGCTACGAAACGTATACTCTGGAATCGTGGGTGTATGCGCAGGGTACGCGTCAAAGTTTCTGGATAACTAACGTTTATTCACAAGCACAAAGTAAACAGGAACAGTATACAATCAAACAGCACTTAAATGCTCCACTATTTTTACAGAATAAGCGATATTATTCACAGAATATTGACGAAAGTAATTTCACAAAACAGCCGCTATTATTCTCAAAACACTGACAAAACTCACAGTTCACTGTAGCTCGTATATTGTCAACTCGTCAACGAACTCCAACAGAGTGATGAGTCCTTTTTATAGTCTCTCTATAGAAACTTCTGGAAATCTCTATGTAGAAATTTCCAGAATTATCTAATATCTCGTAAAATAATCGTTATTTGGCCATGTTTCTCAAAGTTTCGGGAAGTCGCCAAATGTCGCCAAAATGGCGATAAATCTCCAACTCTGGCACCCCTTCTTCTAACGCGAAATTCCGGCAACCATAGAGTGATGTCAGGGAAAGAATGTTCGTACCGCTGTTTTCTGGAGAAAACACTCCGATCGCGCCGTTTGGTCTGCCATAGAGACGAAAAACAAGATGGGGAACGCCAGTGAGAGAGTATTTCACGTTTGCAACAATATACTCCAGAGGAGGGTCCGGATCCCCAATATTTTTGGGTTGGAGAAGACATGAAAAATTTACAAAAAAGGGAAAAATAAAATGTAGAGATGGGTTTATGATGAATGTTTGTAAGGGGGACTACAATTTGCATGGGAGGACCTGTGTAGGAAAATTAATTCATTTATTATTCTAAACAGAACAAATAAAACATTATCTGGAGGCGTTCAGCATAACCATCCTCCCAAGAACTTCTCAACTCTCTTCTAGGGAAAAATTCCTGCGCACGCCATTGAGCCGGAACATGTTAAATCGCGATAGAAGGATTTGCCGGTAAAAATTTTCAAAGGTGACAAAGTTGACTCGAATGACAAAGTTGTCCCTCGCCCTGTTTACTTTATAGATATACTTTTAATTATGTTAAGAAAGAGATTATAGAGCGTGTCTTTTAAAGTGATAAGGTAAAACACACACACACAAAGGAAAAAAAAATAAATTAATGAAATACCACTTTATTCAATATTATTGTTACGGCTTTATTGTGTCACAGCTTAATTAACTTGAATTAAAATTTTACTTTTCCTGCAATACATGGTAATGTATAGGGAAAGTATTGGAATCATGTCGAAAATCGCAATTCGAATTTTCGACGGATCTACACGTTTTGATACCTCTAGAATAAGAGAAGCCATTTTCAGAGTGTCATCTGTGTGTGTGTGTCTGTGTGTCTGTCTGTCTGTCTTCGTGTGTCTGTGTGTCTGTCTTCGTGTGTCTGTCTGTGTGTCTGTCTGTATAATATATGTATCCAATCTAACAGAAAGACCAATTGACCGAATTTCACAAAATTTGGTAGGTAAGTTACTTGTGGGTGACCTTGGTGCTGATTAGATTTTGGTATGATTCGGGATAAAAGAACCTGCTTTTTGTTTTTCTTTGCAAAATGGCCCGCAAAAAATGTCTGTATCCACTCTAGCTAAAAAACTAATAGACCAAATTTTACAAAAAATTTAGTGGATAAGTCACTTGTGGGTTAACCTGGTGCTAATTAGATTTTAGTACGTTTCGGCAAAAAAGAACCTGTCTTTTTTTTTTTTTTGCAAAATGGCCCGCAAAAATCGTCAATATCTAAACCAAAAGATTACGTATGCTCAAATATATCAATTAAATGCTTGTTTTATACGTAATTTTTAACGATGAAAAGAATAAGACCAACCCCATTAATGTAGGTCAAGCCGTTCTCGAGATATTTGGTTTTTTTGCATTTTCACCCCTTCTACCTTTGAAAATAAGTTCAGTTACCAAATGAAAACGAAAATTGAATTAAAAATGCAAATTCAGTGTCATTAAAAATAATTATGGGTGTTATTTTCTGCAATTAAACTGAAGTTAATGAATTATTGAAGAAATAAAGAGAATTTGAATATGAGTCTGCAGGGAAAGTCATGGGCTGCCCACATCATATTTTTATAGTTGCAAAACTTAATATTTAGAAAATTGTATGTAACAACTAGAGGTAAATTAAATATATAGTAATTATCATGATTAAAACTTGAGTTGGTACAATTCTGCATAAAATACCGATTAGTTTATCTGCTGCCCACATCAAATTTTTTACTTTTACTTTAACATTGTTGCGACGCATTCTTTAGATTCGCGGGTGTATTTCCAGGATGTAAGAATAAATTCGAAACTTAAGTTTTATTCGACGTAACAATAGGCGTGAACTTATTGCATTAAATAAAATGCAATAACATCTCACTTTCTTCAATATTTGTTAAGGCTGTCTTGTGACTCAGGTTAATTAATTCGAATTTACATTTTTACTTTTCCTTTAACATTGTTGCGACGCATTCCTTAGATTCGCGTTTTTTTTTTGCCAGGATGTAAGAATAAATTCGGAACTTAAGTTTTATTTGATGTAACAATAGGCGTGAACCCTTTGCATTAAATAAAATGTAATAACATCTCACTTTCTTCAATATTTTGTTAAGGCTGTCTTGTGCGTCAACTAAATTAATTTGGATTTACATTTTTACTTTTACTTTAACATTGTTGCGACGCATTCTTTAGATTCGCAGGTGCATTCCCTGGATGTAAGAATAAATTCGAAACTTAAGTTTTATTCGACGTACTGTAAACCCCTCCCCCTACCATTCAATCCTTGACTTTTCTTTTTCTATGTCTATATTAATCAAATCTTGTCGAGATGACGTGAGCTCTCTGGATGATTTAAAACTAAGTCTCCTATATATATGTTACCGCTAAAGTGCAGAAAAAAAGTTATTCTACAGATTATCTAGGTAATGTGCAGATTAACTAGGGTGATCCGTTAAAGTGCCGAAAATTGTTTCATTTCTCAAATTACCTAGGTAATCTGCAAATTACCTACTAGGCACTCGTTAAAGTGAAAATAAGATCTTTGCTGGAACAACAGCAACGTTTCTAAAGAATCAAGTTAATACAATCAAACAATCAACAAATTAGTTGATGGAATCAATCATCAATCAATTAAAAAACCATAATACAAAGAATCAAACGGTTTAAAATATTATTACAATTAAAGAAATGAATTTGCAAAATTAGCAACCGACGCAAATTATGAGAAATAAAAACAACCGGCGACGACAAGACGCTGGCGAAACCAAGCTAAAAGTGGAGGGAGAGGGGAAATGAGAGAAGCAAACTTTTGAGCTTTAACGATACGGAAGCCGTTAATGTGCACATTACCTAGGCAAAATGAGGAAAACTCTTGATTCCGCACGTTAACGGAACAAATCAGTTAATCTGCAGATTAGCTAGGTAATGTTCACATTAACGGCTTTCGAGCTTTAGCGGTAACATATGCAGGCGGATGCAGCTGCTATTTTGACTCCAACCGGTCCACACTGTTATCGTCTGCCTGTGCCATTTCAATGGCGCTCTCGTGTTACAAGCTGATATTTGATACGCAATTTAGCTGTAAAATAGGCGCTTCTGGTATCTAATAATTGTACCAATCATTTCAGAAATTAGTCTAGAATGTTTTAATTTTCTCGAAATCCCGTGAAAGGGAAGACAAAGTAACTCTCTATTCGCCATGCACAGTGTTTCTCAACCGCCACGCGGCTCGGTACCGAGCAATGGAATAAATTGTGCCGGGCATGGAATTAATTGTATATTTGTTTAACGCAAATCGAACAATTTTTTCAGTCCTTGAAAATTCTATGTGACCAACATCTCTTCTATAGACTAACATTGTGGGGACGCGGTAGCCCATTGGTTAGCGCGCGGGAATTGCAGTCGGTAGGCCCGGGTTCGATTTCCGCCACTGCCAAAATTACCGCCGTGTTCATGCGGAGTACGATCAGGTTAACCATGTGGGTCAGTAAGTCATTCCGAGAGGTTGGTGGTAGGCGAAGGAGTGTACGGTCCCTGTGGATGCCTCCCCCGACTGGGTTCCGGTCTAAATTGGGTGGCACTTCCCGGCCGTCCAAAGAGTTACACCTTTCTGGTAGGTTGGACGGCCTGAGTCTCAACAACAACAACAGACTAACACTGTATATGTACAAGGTAGGAACAAAAAGTTCGGAGACTGTGCTGATACCTCCAATCCTGATTGGAGGAGAGGACTCAAGGACTGGGGGTTAGTGAAGTGCCCAGGAGAGGATAAAATCCTCTCTTTAAACTTCAGACAAAAAGGAAAAAGTCAGAAAAGAGATTACTAAAAGGTGATTTTACAACTAAGAGGCGCTTCGGGGGGGGGGGGGGGGAGGAGCGATGACCGAAATCATGCCCTTCTCCAAGTCTTCAGAAGTGATTGGAGGAGAGGGGAACTATTTTACTGTGACGTAGAGGCACACGTGACGCGAGATGTGAAAAGAAAGAAGCAGGTCCGCAGTGCAGGGTTTTTCCAGGCAATGTGTGTCAGTGAACTGTAGTCGTTCGCGTTCGTCGAAAACGGAAATGACGTTTGAAGAATAGCGTGCGAATATCAAATTCTGCCAGCGTTTGGGAAAATCGTCAATTTCCCCAATATTTTTCTCAATGCCCTCATATTTTTCTCAATGCCGTTTGTTTTTAAACCAACATCAGTAAAACCAATTTAATAATACAATAATCCATTTTATACTGAATAATATTAGAAACTTTTGCCGATCAGAATGGGATGTCAATGAAAATCAGCGCACATTAATTTAGTGATGTTGACTTGGGGAAATTACAATACGATGCAAGATTTCATGAGTCCAGTAATAGTTGATAATTTATTTAAATGTAATTTTATATGTGTCAGTATGCCACACCGTATACATACATGTACAAATACGCTTTATGATTATGTCATGATTAATTATTAATACTAATGTTAGTATAATGCATGACCTTGAGAAATTAAAAAGGTATTTATGAGTCAATTTGCTGCGGCCGGGCCTTCGTTTTATAAAAATGTATTTACCGTGCCGCGGTCTCACAAAGGTTGAAAAGCACCGTTCTAGTTGGCCGCTATTGTGCCACCTATATGCAGAGTGATTAAAAAAAGATGGGCCAAACTTTAAGAGGTGGTAGTACACACCACACCCAGCCCCCGGTCGTCCAAATAGTTGCTCGAGTCCTCTGGATGAGTCGGACGGCCTGAGTCTTCCACACCACACCCAGCCCGGCCGTCCAATTAGTTGCTCAAGTCCTCAGGATGAGTCGGACGGTCTGGGTCTTCAACACCACACCCAGCATTTTTCGTCATAGTTTACCGGGTCGGAAATGAAACGTAAAGACGTTACAGGGCGCTCATTCATTGGGAAGCGGTCGCTTCGCAAACATAAAGCGTCATTCCGGTTGTTATTTTCTGGTTGAAGAAGAAAACCACGTATGTAAATTTTCATTTTACCCTTATGCAAATTTTCGGAACATCGAATGTACGGCCTTATCAGTTTGCAGCATTTATTCGCAGCTCCAACTTTTGAGACGATGGAGGAATTAGAATACCATAGCTTTGCCCCCCACGATCGCCGATCTGTCGTGTTTTGATTTCTTTTTGTGGGAATATCTATCTCAAGAGTTTCGTCTATGACACTCCGCTTGAATATGAAGAGGAACTCGCCGCGAGAATTTCGGCTGCTGCTGCCGAAGTGCGCGACATGCCTGGTCTGTTCGAGAGAGTTCGCCAATCCCTCCATCGCCGCTGTGAGACGTGCGTTCAGGTTGGCGGTCGCTCTTTTCAGCCATTACTGTAATTGTTTATTAAATGTCATTTTATAACTTCTAAGTCATTCTTGTGCTTCCGTCTCACCTCATCGGTTTCACCATTAAGCGCCCACTGGCGCCTTTGTGTTTCCTTTCCGACCCGGTAAACTATGACGAAAAATGTTTGGTTTGATGTGTACTACCACCTCGTAAAGTTTGGCCCATCTTTTTTTGATCACCCCTGTATATAGGAGCCTTACTTTAAACCACAGAAATCGTCGTCGGTGTTCCGATGTAAGCGTCTTTTCTTTTTTAAGAGCAGAAGGATTCCAACAATAGGGAACATAAACTGTCAGTTTTCCCATTTGGCGGGAAAAAAGTTTCATAAGTCTGCTTCTCTCTCCTCCACAGTAGAAGAGAAAAGTGCGTTGAGCCTCCGCAGGCGGTGCTGCGGTGCCGCACCGCCTGGAGGAGGAGGGTCCCTCTTTGGGAGGATGCCTCTTTGAGAGGATCCTCTTTGGGAGGATGCCTCTTTGGAGTGTCTTCCCTCTTTTGAGAGGAAGCTCCTCTCAGAGGGTCTTTAGACCCCCAGGATGCCTCTCAGTGCCCCCCTCCCCTCTTTTGGAAGTTTGGTGAGGTGGTGCAGCACCGGATGCCTCTTTCGGAAGAGGGCAATTGCGAAAGTCTTTCACAGAGGCCATGATGACTCATACGGAGTGAGTTTCACTTCACTCTTGAGAGGGAATGTCACAATCGCTGACCTGAGGAAGTGGTTTCAAGCGATGTCGCAATCAGCGACTGACCTTTGACCTGAGGAAGAAGTTTCAAGGGATGTCGCAATCACATAATCTGGAAATGACGTGTGGCAATCAGCGATTGATAACCTTAGAAGTGACCTTTGACAAGAACACACGTCCTCCCTCTCTGCTGGTCAGCGACAGACTGAAAGATCTTATCAGCGGGATGTAGTTAAAGCGCCCTCTGGCGAATTTTGATGAAGTGCTGCCATCTATCGGCATTTTTTTTCCCAAAAGAATTTAATGTTTCACTTGTCAGGAGCTGGATTCGATCTTGGGTCCAACTGATTAGAAGTCGCGCGTCTTACCATCGTGCCAAAGCACCCGTGCTTTATAGGCAGTTAACTTCGAAGTGTACCTTATCAGTGGAAGTTAGATTATTTTTCAAAGTTCATTCGAATAGCGATGCAAGGGTGCGTTTTAAAACAGAATGTTACGGAGTGAATATAAATATGTATATTATAACACAATGATTTTTTTTAAAACAAATGTATACACAAACTTTAAAAACACGAATGTAATAATTAGCTAAAATTGTGTTCAGTGGACACGAAACTTGTATTCAGTGAATACTATTCTGAGTGTTGTGTATCTAAAAACAAATGTATACACAAACTTTAAAAACACGAATGTAATAATTAGCTAAAATTGTATTCAGTGGATTTTTTTTTTTTTAAATAAATCAATTCGATTTTTATAATAATAAGGAAATGATTTCGAATGTTTAAAAACAAATTGATTACGGATTTCCAATGAACACACAAATTGTGTTCAGTGGACACACAAATTGTGTTCCGTGAATACTATTCTGAGTGTTGTGTATCTAAAAACAAATGTATACACAAACTTTAAAAACACGAATGTAATAATTAGCTAAAATTGTATTCAGTGGATTTTTTTTAAAAATAAATCAATACGATTTTTATAATAATAACGAAATGATTTCGAATGTTTAAAAACAAATTGATTACGGATGAACACACAAATTGTGTTCCGTGGACACAAAAATGGTGTTACATGAATACGATTCGACCATTTTAAGTGTTGTGTATCTAAAAACAAATGTATACACAAACTTTGAAAACACGAATGTAATAATTAGCTAAAATTGTATTCAGTGGATTTTTTTTTTTTTTTTTTAAATAAATCTAACTATCAATATAATTTTTTTTAAAATGATTTGAATACACCCAAGTATAGTTACGCATTTTCAAAATGGTGTTAAGTGAATAGCATTCGACCATTCTGAGTGTTGTGTATCTAAAAACAAATGTATACACAAACTTTAAAAACATGAATGTAATACATAGCTGAAATTATGTTTTGTGAACAGGATTCGACCATTCTAAGTGTGTGTGTGATTTTTTAAAAATAAATCTAACTATCAATACGATTTTTATAATAATAACGAAATGATTTCGAATGTTTAAAAACAAATTGATTACGGATTTTCAAAGAACACACAAATTGTGTTCAGTGAATAGGATTCGACCATTCTGAGTGTTGTGTATCTAAAAACAAATGTATACACAAACTTTAAAAACACGAATGTAATAATTAGCTAAAATTGTGTTCAGTGGACACGAAACTTGTATTCAGTGAATAGGATTCGACCATTCTAAGTGTGTGTGTGTGATTTTTGAAAAATAAATCTAAAAGTATATAAAATAATAATGAAAATTAGAACTCACAGAACGACCTCTTCACTACCCGCTAGTCAAACTTCAAATGAGTGATACACTCTCATTACGCTATTAAAAATTAGATATTATCTATAATGACGTCAGCAGTATGAGGTGTTGCCACCTATTTTTTCTAATAATATATTTTAATAGTTGGATACTTCAAGGGTCTGATTTGGTACACGTAATCTGAAATACATCATTTTAATGATATTACGCATTGAATATGATTCGTCCATTTTTAAAATGGTGGATGTAATTGAAATATCGAAGTTTAGAATTTAACAAACTAACGAATTTTCACCCCCAAAAATTTTAGCATTCAGTTTAAATAAAACCCAATGAATATGATATCACCATTTTAACATCGTAATTTTACTACCATTATAGAACTTAGAAGTGAGTGTACATTATTTTTTTCAGGACACCAACACATTTTAAAATCTATTGAATAGGAATAGACCATTTTGCACATACATGTACCTAGATTTCAACACCCGGTATTAAAACCTGCTAAACATGAAACGAGTAAGTATTGTGTGAGATTTTATCACACTAACTTTCAAACTTTTTAAATTTTTAAAAATGTCCGAAATAGTTGTATTTCATCGGTAGACATAAATTGTATGGAACACATTTTTATGAAAAAAATATCTGTTTCGACAGCTTTTAAAAATAGATTTCTACAGTTGTACACTACGGTTCTAGAATTTTCTATATACGAATCGACTGTTTGAATGGTGGTTTTACCGATGCAAATATTTACAGGACAAATATTTCAATGAAACCGAACTTAGTTGAAGCTTCTAAGTTTGAATATTTAGAATCATTTCATATAATTTTTATATTCACATTGAAAATAGTTAACAAAATTGGAACTCACGGAGCGACAACTTACTGTCCACACTCCAAATGAGTGATACACTCTTATTACATTATTAAAAATTAGATCTTATCTATAATGATGTCATTATGTTGCCGTATTGCCACCACACAATTATTCTTTCCAAATTATGCATTTTTTTTCTTTTTTCTTTTTAATAACTTGCTACTGTCTTATGCTATCCATTTTTTTTTTTTTTTCATATAAGCAGATATTCCATATACCTTCTAAATGTTAAGTTGTAATTTAAAAAAAAAAAGCATTAGAGGTGTATTTTACGTCTGAATTCGTCCAAGTGGAAATCCGACAATTGCAAATGCATGATTGCATCCTCACATTTCAATAGACACCACTAAAATGTGTGGATCTTATTTTGAAAAAGCTGCTCTCAGAAAGAATATGTATATGAATACATATTTTCCATAAATATACCCCCTCCCCCCCACAATACACACAACAAGCAGGCCAAAGACTCACCCAAAATACATTCCAAATCGGCTCTATAGCTTATCGCGCTTATCAGTGTAACAGATAGTGACCCAATGTTCATGTTCGCAAGCGAGTTAATTGCAATGTTATTGTTTTAAGCAGTTCCCGTATTTAAATGAAAAATTTATCAAATTATACAATACATACAAGAGCTGGAAGATCATAGCATTTCAATATTATAGAATACTCACGAATGTTTTTTTTTTTCCCCATTTAAAATTATCAAATTTTAATGCAATTTGACAAAAATTGCACAATACTTAGTGTATGACTATCAAATAAGAGCTAGGTTTTATTGTTACAACAACGTTTAAGATCATTAAACGAGTATATATATATATATTTTTTTTTTAAAAAGAAGAATAGTATATAACTTACTGTTTTTTAGGATAGGTGATTGTTAACATTGAATTTAAATGAAAGAGTGACCCTCTGAGACAAGTACAGTACATTGCAATATCATTAAAAAATATGAAAGATATGCAATTAACACCTTAAAAGAAACATGTAATGAGTTATCTTAATACGAGACATTATTGACATGCACATAGAAATGTCACAATTTTGTGGCTGTAGGTGCTCCATAAGACCTCTCTGCTCTTAATAAATGATCCCATTTGAATGTACATATTTAACAACACACAGAAAATGACAGGACCACAACAAAATTTTACACCTATTACAGAATAACTCCCAACTTCGTAGATTTTTAAGAAACTACAGTCGAATTTTCACCGATTCTTAGAGATTGAAACACAACATTGTTTATGAATCTTCATACTTTAGAGAATGGAACATAAATTAGCATTTATTTTGAATGAATTCAGAATTTTGACATTGATTATAAATTTATGATTTAAACTCTGTAAAGTGTAAATATCTTTTGTCATGAAACTCACACTGTAGACATTTGATATGATTCGAATAAATCTATTTTTAATTTTTTATATTTTATTTTAAAAAGTGAGATTAGTAAACCTGTTACACTTGAATGCATAGA
The DNA here is from genome assembly GCA_951213105.1 of Amaurobius ferox. NCBI lineage: Eukaryota > Metazoa > Arthropoda > Arachnida > Araneae > Amaurobiidae > Amaurobius > Amaurobius ferox. Next base: position 105,955,068 of record OX578152.1, on the reverse strand, counting down.
TACATAACTCACAACAATATAACATTTCTTAAATGGAACATGCTAAAAAAAAAAAAAAAAATAGCTAATGAGTATAAATAAGGAATTCAATTTGAAAGATAACAACCATTTAATGAATCTATTATTAATGAAATACACATTAACCATTATCACTTGTACATTTAAACAAATAAGTTAAAATAATTTCCTTATCGCACTTTCATAGTCCTCTGATTTGAATGACTCGAAAAAATTTCTATCATAGCAGTAAAAGACTTCTTCACCACGCAACAAAACTTTCTTAGCAATGTTATTAATGTCAAGATTTAGAAGTACTTGTTCAGACACTCTGTCAAACATTTGTAATGGAGTGCTGTAAAGACATTCATGGTAACTTAAATCTGCAACTTGACCAACACAGCCAACACATTTGAAAAGTTTTCTTACATGACACATGACGTTGTCATGAATACAAGAGATTAATTGTTCGAATGCAAAATTTTTGTCACAAATAAGTGATGGTAGAAAGGTTATAGTGTTCTTTATTTTTAATATTTGAGCAGGAAGCCACTCTATAAATATACTTTCTCGAAGATGTATACTAATGTTGTTAACACTATTCTGTAAACATGCTATTTGATTTTTATCTAAGGTAATATGACACTGTGTTAGACAAAATTTTGAATCATATAATTGAATTATTTTCTGCAGATGCAATTTTCCGTTGTCATTGAAACAGAACAACTCATTGCGACTGACGAAAGAGGTATCTGCATATAGAATATTGAACGGCCACAATTTTTGAGAAAATTCACTCCATGTAGCCGGTGACAGTGTAACACCTTCACGCGTAGGCTGTAATTCATTTCGATCGTTAGAGAGATATTTCCATATATACACTTTTAACTTCCCATGACGAAGTTTCAAATACACATACACATTAGAACCTAAATGCCAACGACGGAGTGCATCTTGCATAAAATCTGAAGAAGTAGATTCAGTCGAAACTGATTCTGCATTGGAAGATAACAGTCCACTATGTGTTAGAGCACAAGAAAGCAGATCATGAGTTGAGTTTTGAACCTCGGTGAGAACTTGTGAATTGACAACGGTAGATGTTTCTGCTGGGGTTTTGGAAGACATAAGATAGGTTTCTAACCAATCCACAGCAAATTTTTGTGAGGGCGAATTAATCACATCTGAGACAATGTCCACAGATTTTGTTTCTTCTAGGGCAGGAACAGTCAACTCCGCACTATTTACACTAGAAATTATTTGCTCGAGTGATGGCATACTTTGAATTTTAGACATTCTTTTTAGATAGTAACATCCAACTACGACATTCACAGTATAAGATTTATTTTTAAAACACTAACATCTTAAAACATTATAATTTTGTCACAGCTATGAGCGAAGCAAACCTATCCACACAACCTCCAAAGTTGAAATGACTTATCAAACAACTTCATAAGTATAATCACGTAACCTAAATCGAGTGTCGTGTGCAAACAGATCACATAAGATATGAAGTGATTAGAACTTATAATTTTTAATGAATCGTACAACATTAGATTGTGGTAAATACAATTGTTATCTACATGAGAAAATTTCTATATTATTTCATTCAGCTTCGAAATCATAGAGTGAAAATATGTACCAAACTTACTTAAAGTTCCGAATTTTAAATCACATTAACATTATATACTTAGAAAAATTTTATATATATTTTTATAACTTTAGGTGATATGTATCACGCGGAATATACAAGAATAACTACCAAAAACACGAAAATAACTAACAGTATGAGGCCTTCACAAGTCGGCATCCAAACTAGAAATGAACGATAAACACACTAATTGCAACAATTAGATGAGAGCTTATCAGTTCTTATCTTATCTAAGATTCCACATAAAATGACGTCATCACTCCAAAGTTCACAAGATGACGTCATTGGTCCAAGGTTCGCAAGATAGCCATTTGGCCTTTTAAAATTAAGAAGTAATTAAAATTTTACTATCGATTTTGGCCAAAAAACACCACTTCATGGCCAAATGGCTATCTTGCGAACCTTGGACCAATGACGTCATCTTGTGAACTTTGGAGTGATGACGTCATTTTATGTGGAATCTTAGATAAGATAAGAACTGATAAGCTCTCATCTAATTGTTGCAATTAGTGTGTTTATCGTTCATTTCTAGTTTGGATGCCGACTTGTGAAGGCCTCATACTGTTAGTTATTTTCGTGTTTTTGGTAGTTATTCTTGTATATTCCGCGTGATACATATCACCTAAAGTTATAAAAATATATATAAAATTTTTTTAAGTATATAATGTTAATGTGATTTAAAATTCGGAACTTTAAGTAAGTTTGGTACATATTTTCACTCTATGATTTCGAAGCTGAATGAAATAATATAGAAATTTTCTCATGTAGATAACAATTGTATTTACCACAATCTAATGTTGTACGATTCATTAAAAATTATAAGTTCTAATCACTTCATATCTTATGTGATCTGTTTGCACACGACACTCGATTTAGGTTACGTGATTATACTTATGAAGTTGTTTGATAAGTCATTTCAACTTTGGAGGTTGTGTGGATAGGTTTGCTTCGCTCATAGCTGTGACAAAATTATAATGTTTTAAGATGTTAGTGTTTTAAAAATAAATCTTATACTGTGAATGTCGTAGTTGGATGTTACTATCTAAAAAGAATGTCTAAAATTCAAAGTATGCCATCACTCGAGCAAATAATTTCTAGTGTAAATAGTGCGGAGTTGACTGTTCCTGCCCTAGAAGAAACAAAATCTGTGGACATTGTCTCAGATGTGATTAATTCGCCCTCACAAAAATTTGCTGTGGATTGGTTAGAAACCTATCTTATGTCTTCCAAAACCCCAGCAGAAACATCTACCGTTGTCAATTCACAAGTTCTCACCGAGGTTCAAAACTCAACTCATGATCTGCTTTCTTGTGCTCTAACACATAGTGGACTGTTATCTTCCAATGCAGAATCAGTTTCGACTGAATCTACTTCTTCAGATTTTATGCAAGATGCACTCCGTCGTTGGCATTTAGGTTCTAATGTGTATGTGTATTTGAAACTTCGTCATGGGAAGTTAAAAGTGTATATATGGAAATATCTCTCTAACGATCGAAATGAATTACAGCCTACGCGTGAAGGTGTTACACTGTCACCGGCTACATGGAGTGAATTTTCTCAAAAATTGTGGTCGTTCAATATTCTATATGCAGATACCTCTTTCGTCAGTCGCAATGAGTTGTTCTGTTTCAATGACAACGGAAAATTGCATCTGCAGAAAATAATTCAATTATATGATTCAAAATTTTGTCTAACACAGTGTCATATTACCTTAGATAAAAATCAAATAGCATGTTTACAGAATAGTGTTAACAACATTAGTATACATCTTCGAGAAAGTATATTTATAGAGTGGCTTCCTGCTCAAATATTAAAAATAAAGAACACTATAACCTTTCTACCATCACTTATTTGTGACAAAAATTTTGCATTCGAACAATTAATCTCTTGTATTCATGACAACGTCATGTTGTTGTTGTTGTTGAGACCCAGACCGTCCGACCTACATGACAACGTCATGTGTCATGTAAGAAAACTTTTCAAATGTGTTGGCTGTGTTGGTCAAGTTGCAGATTTAAGTTACCATGAATGTCTTTACAGCACTCCATTACAAATGTTTGACAGAGTGTCTGAACAAGTACTTCTAAATCTTGACATTAATAACATTGCTAAGAAAGTTTTGTTGCGTGGTGAAGAAGTCTTTTACTGCTATGATAGAAATTTTTTCGAGTCATTCAAATCAGAGGACTATGAAAGTGCGATAAGGAAATTATTTTAACTTATTTGTTTAAATGTACAAGTGATAATGGTTAATGTGTATTTCATTAATAATAGATTCATTAAATGGTTGTTATCTTTCAAATTGAATTCCTTATTTATACTCATTAGCTATTTTTTTTTTTTTTTTTTTAGCATGTTCCATTTAAGAAATGTTATATTGTTGTGAGTTATGTATCTATGCATTCAAGTGTAACAGGTTTACTAATCTCACTTTTTAAAATAAAATATAAAAAATTAAAAATAGATTTATTCGAATCATATCAAATGTCTACAGTGTGAGTTTCATGACAAAAGATATTTACACTTTACAGAGTTTAAATCATAAATTTATAATCAATGTCAAAATTCTGAATTCATTCAAAATAAATGCTAATTTATGTTCCATTCTCTAAAGTATGAAGATTCATAAACAATGTTGTGTTTCAATCTCTAAGAATCGGTGAAAATTCGACTGTAGTTTCTTAAAAATCTACGAAGTTGGGAGTTATTCTGTAATAGGTGTAAAATTTTGTTGTGGTCCTGTCATTTTATGTGTGTTGTTAAATATGTACATTCAAATGGGATCATTTATTAAGAGCAGAGAGGTCTTATGGAGCACCTACAGCCACAAAATTGTGACATTTCTATGTGCATGTCAATAATGTCTCGTATTAAGATAACTCATTACATGTTTCTTTTAAGGTGTTAATTGCATATCTTTCATATTTTTTAATGATATTGCAATGTACTGTACTTGTCTCAGAGGGTCACTCTTTCATTTAAATTCAATGTTAACAATCACCTATCCTTAAAAACAGTAAGTTATATACTATTCTTCTTTTTAAAAAAAAAATATATATATATATACTCGTTTAATGATCTTAAACGTTGTTGTAACAATAAAACCTAGCTCTTATTTGATAGTCATACACTAAGTATTGTGCAATTTTTGTCAAATTGCATTAAAATTTGATAATTTTAAATGGGGAAAAAAAAAAAACATTCGTGAGTATTCTATAATATTGAAATGCTATGATCTTCCAGCTCTTGTATGTATTGTATAATTTGATAAATTTTTCATTTAAATATGGGAACTGCTTAAAACAATAACATTGCAATTAACTCGCTTGCGAACATGAACATTGGGTCACTATCTGTTACACTGATAAGCGCGATAAGCTATAGAGCCGATTTGGAATGTATTTTGGGTGAGTCTTTGGCCTGCTTGTTGTGTGTATTGTGGGGGGGAGGGGGTATATTTATGGAAAATATGTATTCATATACATATTCTTTCTGAGAGCAGCTTTTTCAAAATAAGATCCACACATTTTAGTGGTGTCTATTGAAATGTGAGGATGCAATCATGCATTTGCAATTGTCGGATTTCCACTTGGACGAATTCAGACGTAAAATACACCTCTAATGCTTTTTTTTTTTAAATTACAACTTAACATTTAGAAGGTATATGGAATATCTGCTTATATGAAAAAAAAAAAAAAATGGATAGCATAAGACAGTAGCAAGTTATTAAAAAGAAAAAAGAAAAAAAATGCATAATTTGGAAAGAATAATTGTGTGGTGGCAATACGGCAACATAATGACATCATTATAGATAAGATCTAATTTTTAATAATGTAATAAGAGTGTATCACTCATTTGGAGTGTGGACAGTAAGTTGTCGCTCCGTGAGTTCCAATTTTGTTAACTATTTTCAATGTGAATATAAAAATTATATGAAATGATTCTAAATATTCAAACTTAGAAGCTTCAACTAAGTTCGGTTTCATTGAAATATTTGTCCTGTAAATATTTGCATCGGTAAAACCACCATTCAAACAGTCGATTCGTATATAGAAAATTCTAGAACCGTAGTGTACAACTGTAGAAATCTATTTTTAAAAGCTGTCGAAACAGATATTTTTTTCATAAAAATGTGTTCCATACAATTTATGTCTACCGATGAAATACAACTATTTCGGACATTTTTAAAAATTTAAAAAGTTTGAAAGTTAGTGTGATAAAATCTCACACAATACTTACTCGTTTCATGTTTAGCAGGTTTTAATACCGGGTGTTGAAATCTAGGTACATGTATGTGCAAAATGGTCTATTCCTATTCAATAGATTTTAAAATGTGTTGGTGTCCTGAAAAAAATAATGTACACTCACTTCTAAGTTCTATAATGGTAGTAAAATTACGATGTTAAAATGGTGATATCATATTCATTGGGTTTTATTTAAACTGAATGCTAAAATTTTTGGGGGTGAAAATTCGTTAGTTTGTTAAATTCTAAACTTCGATATTTCAATTACATCCACCATTTTAAAAATGGCCGAATCATATTCAATGCGTAATATCATTAAAATGATGTATTTCAGATTACGTGTACCAAATCAGACCCTTGAAGTATCCAACTATTAAAATATATTATTAGAAAAAATAGGTGGCAACACCTCATACTGCTGACGTCATTATAGATAATATCTAATTTTTAATAGCGTAATGAGAGTGTATCACTCATTTGAAGTTTGACTAGCGGGTAGTGAAGAGGTCGTTCTGTGAGTTCTAATTTTCATTATTATTTTATATACTTTTAGATTTATTTTTCAAAAATCACACACACACACTTAGAATGGTCGAATCCTATTCACTGAATACAAGTTTCGTGTCCACTGAACACAATTTTAGCTAATTATTACATTCGTGTTTTTAAAGTTTGTGTATACATTTGTTTTTAGATACACAACACTCAGAATGGTCGAATCCTATTCACTGAACACAATTTGTGTGTTCTTTGAAAATCCGTAATCAATTTGTTTTTAAACATTCGAAATCATTTCGTTATTATTATAAAAATCGTATTGATAGTTAGATTTATTTTTAAAAAATCACACACACACTTAGAATGGTCGAATCCTGTTCACAAAACATAATTTCAGCTATGTATTACATTCATGTTTTTAAAGTTTGTGTATACATTTGTTTTTAGATACACAACACTCAGAATGGTCGAATGCTATTCACTTAACACCATTTTGAAAATGCGTAACTATACTTGGGTGTATTCAAATCATTTTAAAAAAAATTATATTGATAGTTAGATTTATTTAAAAAAAAAAAAAAAAAATCCACTGAATACAATTTTAGCTAATTATTACATTCGTGTTTTCAAAGTTTGTGTATACATTTGTTTTTAGATACACAACACTTAAAATGGTCGAATCGTATTCATGTAACACCATTTTTGTGTCCACGGAACACAATTTGTGTGTTCATCCGTAATCAATTTGTTTTTAAACATTCGAAATCATTTCGTTATTATTATAAAAATCGTATTGATTTATTTTTAAAAAAAATCCACTGAATACAATTTTAGCTAATTATTACATTCGTGTTTTTAAAGTTTGTGTATACATTTGTTTTTAGATACACAACACTTAAAATGGTCGAATCGTATTCATTGAACACAATTTGTGTGTTCGCTGAACACAATTTGTGTGTTCATTGGAAATCCGTAATCAATTTGTTTTTAAACATTTGAAATCATTTCGTTATTATTATAAAAATCGTATTGATTTATTTTTAAAAAAAAAATCCACTGAATACAATTTTAGCTAATTATTACATTCGTGTTTTTAAAGTTTGTGTATACATTTGTTTTAAAAAAAATCATTGTGTTATAATATACATATTTATATTCACTCCGTAACATTCTGTTTTAAAACGCACCCTTGCATCGCTATTCGAATGAACTTTGAAAAATAATCTAACTTCCACTGATAAGGTACACTTCGAAGTTAACTGCCTATAAAGCACGGGTGCTTTGGCACGATGGTAAGACGCGCGACTTCTAATCAGTTGGACCCAAGATCGAATCCAGCTCCTGACAAGTGAAACATTAAATTCTTTTGGGAAAAAAAATGCCGATAGATGGCAGCACTTCATCAAAATTCGCCAGAGGGCGCTTTAACTACATCCCGCTGATAAGATCTTTCAGTCTGTCGCTGACCAGCAGAGAGGGAGGACGTGTGTTCTTGTCAAAGGTCACTTCTAAGGTTATCAATCGCTGATTGCCACACGTCATTTCCAGATTATGTGATTGCGACATCCCTTGAAACTTCTTCCTCAGGTCAAGGGTCAGTCATCGATTGCGAAATCCCTTGAAACCACTTCCTCAGGTCAGTCAGCGATTGTGACATTCCCTCTCAAGAGTGAAGTGAAACTCACTCCGTATGAGTCATCATGGCCTCTGTGAAAGACTTTCGCAATTGCCCTCTTTCGCAATACTAGGAAAGAGGCATCACCAAACTTCCAAAAGAGGGGAGGGGGGCATCCTCCCTCCTGGGGGTCTCAAGACCCTCTGAGAGGAGCTTCCTCTCAAAAGAGGGAAGACACTCCAAAGAGGCATCCTCCCAAAGAGGATCCTCTCAAAGAGGCATCCTCCCAAAGAGGGACCCTCCTCCTCCAGGCGGTGCGGCACCGCAGCACCGCCTGCGGAGGCTCAACGCACTTTTCTCTTCTACTCTCCACATTTCCTTGCCCCTCCCTCATCGCTCCCGTGTTTTGATGAGTGGATTTTCCTTCCGCTGTGTGTGTGTTTGTTTGACAGTCGCAGCTGCTGTGCGCGTGTGGAAATTTGGCACATGGGACATTTCATCTTCGAACCACTGGCGCACCGTCATGGAGCGGGATGGAGCGACTGCTTCGGGCGCTGAACCCGAAAAGGGGTGCCTATTGAGTGGCATGTAATTATAATAAAAACGTTATGGATTGAAAAACTGAACTACAGTAAGAAAAATATTCGGTGTGCTCGTATAGTAAATTTTCTTGTTGCCGTTATCGGTTATTACGTGTTAAAGAGCGCTAAGGACTACGTATGCTCAACTAAATGCTTATTTTATACGTAATTTTGACGACGAATAGAATAAGACTAACTCTATTAATCTAGGACAAGCCGTTCTCAAGATATTTTAATTTTTTCGCATTTTCGCTGCGTCACCTTTGAAAATAAATCCAATTACCAAATGAAAACGAAAATTGAATTAAAAGTGCAAATTCGGTATCATTTAAAATAATTATGGCTGTTATTTTGTGTAACTAAACTCAATTTAATGAGTTATTGAAGAAATTAAGAGAACGTGAGTATGAGTCTGCAGGGAAAGTCATGTGCTGCTCACATTTTTTACTTTCCTTGCAATACATGGTAATCTATAGGGAAAGTATTGGAATGGTGCCGAAAATCGCAATTCGAGTTTTCGATGAATCTACACGTTTTTGGACCTCTAAAACACGAAAAATCTATTTTTAGCGTGACGTGTGTGTGTGTGTGTGTATCTCTCTCTCTCTCTCTCTCTCTCTCTCTCTCTGTGTGTGTTTTGTATACACTCTAACTGAAAAACTAATTGACTGAATTTCATAAAATTTGGCAGGTAAGTCCATTGTGGGTGAAAAGAATAGGTCAAGCTTCATAACACTAGGACTAACCGTTCTGCAGATATTTTAATTTTCTAGCATTTTTGTCACCGCGCCTTTTAAAATACGTCCAGTCGCCAAATGAAAACAAAAATTGAATTAAAACAGCAAATTCATTGTCATTTCAAATACTTTTCCGCTCTATTTCGTGCAATTAAACTGAATTTAATGAATTATGAAAGATATAAAGTGAGAAAACGAATTTGAGTCTGCAGGGAAAGTCATGTGCTATTTACATCAGAGTTTTTCTTTAACAAAGCAGTCAATCAAAGTTGAGATCAAATTTTTGTACCTAAAACTACTTTTTTAGATCGCTATTTTCTCTAAACGTTTATAAGATGAAAATTTCATTTACCTGTACAGCAGTAGTGTATATTGAATAGACATATGGAGGGGTAAGGATATTCGTCAGAAATTTTCTAGAATACAATTTTATAATACCGTTTTAGGGAGTATTTACCTAAATGTTTTGAATTTGGAGCGGAGGGTGAATCTCTCCGATCCTTCCTAAAATTCCTCCTCCTCCGATCCCTCCTAAAATCCCTCCTCCTCCGATTCCTCCTAAAATCCTTCCTCCTCCGATCCCTCCTCTGTTGTCTTTGACGCTAGCGTGGGGGATTAAATTGGGCGGCCATTGACGAATATTGGAATATCGCCCACAAGTACTAAATATAAAAAAAAAACCTGATAAAACTTCAACGACATTGAACATATATATTAGTAGCTTCGAATTCAAGTATCACAAACTGAAGAGAACACAAAATAATTGCAATCCAACTTGCTTGGAAAAGTTTACATCTCTCTCTCTCGCTCTTTCTCTCCACAGTTCTTTCTCCCGTCTTCTCTCTCTCTTTCTGGTCTCTTGATGACTGCATTTCTCTCTCCGCGTGTGCTTGTTTTGACAGTTGCAGCTGTTATGCGCGTGTGAATTTGACGCAGAAGACATTTCATTTTCAACCAGAGTGCTGGAGGGAATGCTCGTTATCGCTTAAAAAACAAACTATTCTGTAAAATATCCGAGGTTAGAATCTCCACTGGACTTTCCCATACATTCATATTTCACACCTTCATATTTCAACCAGACTGCTCCTCGGGAGGAACTCTTCATTATCGTTTGCAAAACAAACTACACTGTAAAATATCTGAAGTGGAAATATCCACTTGATCCCATACATTCATATGATCCCATACATTCATATGATCCCATTCATTCCCATACATTCATATCATATTCATACAGAAAAAAAATGTGTCTCTGAACGAGTTTTCGTGTGCGGTTTTTATGTTTTAATTTTTATTTATTTTTTGTAAAAATTCCACATTTCCATATGTTATTTGAATCCATTTTGCGTCCATTTCACTTTGCATCC